>JAVIAB010000050.1:22328147-22770647 GCA_032433765.1 Megaustenia siamemsis | reverse complement strand
CCAATTATACCTATTCTTCTATATATCCACATTTCAAAGGCTTCAATTTTCTGTTCTGTTTTCTTGTCTAATGTCCATGTTTCGGCACCATATAGGAATATTGAGAAGATGTAACATTTTGCTATTCTTAGTTTTAGCCCTGGTGTAATTTGTTTTCATGTTACTATGTTCTTCATGACATTAAAAGTACTTTTAGCCATCCCATTAATATTTGAAATAACAAGTGATAAAATCATTAGTCGCTTAATGTCCTGTAAAAAATAAATATTAAACTTAATCTTCTTAATGGTCGCATTTTAAAGATGGTCTGCAGTTTAGAGTTCCAGTGGTTTGTTGTGTTAGAATTTTGTTTATTTGTTGTTTTAGCCTAAACATGGCAGGAAGCAGATGGGTAATTGGCAATAATACAAGGAATTAGCTGCTTGTTACTTGGAAGTTATAACAGTAGGTAGCTTGTTACTTGGAAGTTATAATAGTAGGTAGCTTGTTACTTGGAAGTTATAATAGTAGGCAGCTTGTTACTTGGAAGTTATAATAGTAGGTAGCTTGTTACTTGGAAGTTATAATAGTAGGTAGCTTGTTACTTGGAAGTTATAATAGTAGGCAGCTTGTTACTTGGAAGTTATAATAGTAGGTAGCTTGTTACTTGGAAGTTATAATAGTAGGTAGCTTGTTAATTGGAAGTTACAATAGTAGGAAGCTTCCTACTTGGAAGTTATAATAGTAGGTAGCTTGTTACTTGGAAGTTATAATAGTAGGAAGCTTGCTACTTGGAAGTTATAATAGTAGGTAGCTTGTTACTTGGAAGTTATAATAGTAGGAAGCTTGCTACTTGGAAGTTATAATAGTAGGTAGCTTGTTACTTGGAAGTTATAATAGTAGGTAGCTTGTTACTTGTAAGTTATAATAGTAGGTAGCTTGTTACTTGGAAGTTATAATAGTAGGTAGCTTGTTACTTGGAAGTTATAATAGTAGGTAGTTTGTTACTAGAAGTTATAATAGTAGGTAGCTTGTTATTTGGAAGTTATTATAGTAGGTAGCTTGTTACTTGAAAGTTATAATAGTAGGTAGCTTGTTACTTGGAAGTTATAATAGTAGGTAGCTTGTTACTTGGAAGTTATAATAGTAGGTAGCTTGTTACTTGGAAGTTATAATAGTAGGTAACTTGTTACTTGGAATTTGTAATAGCAGGTAGCTTGTTACTTGGAAGTTATAATAGTAGGTGGCTTGTTACTTGGAAGTTAAAATAGTAGGCAGCTTGTTAATTGGAAGTTAAAATAGTAGGTAGCTTGTTATTTGGAAGTTATTATAGTAGGTAGCTTGTTAATTGGAAGTTATAATAGTGGTAGCTTGTAACTTGGAAGTTATAATAGTAGGTAGCTTGAGTAGTATAGTATGTCAATTAGGACGGATAAAAGTGCCTTTGAAGGCACCTAAATCCTTATATAAATAGTCTACCCGTACACCGAGGCACATTTTTTGGTGCCGTTTTTCCTTATATGAGAGTCTTCATTTTTTCTTATATGAGAGTCTACCCGCCCATTTTGGTTCCGGTGACCTCTCGTTGACCTCTCGTTGACCTCTCGTGGTGTTGTGAAGGCGTCGAAACGCAGATAAATCCTTATATAAATAGTCTACACGCAGATCGAGGCACAATTTTTGGTGCCGTTTTTCCTTATATGAGAGTCTACCCGCCCCTTTTTGTTCCGGTCGTGGTGGTGGTGGTGGTGGTGGTGACCTCCCGGTGACCTCCCGGTGACCTCTCGTGGTGACCTCCCGCTGCGGTGGTGTTGTGAAGGGGTGGTGAAGGGGTGGTGAAGGGGCGGCGGTGGTATCATAACTTTCATATTCTTTGTACTTTCAATGGTTCCGTAACTTTCATAAATCTATTCTTTCTTTATACTCTCATTCAATAAAAAACAGTGACAAGTTTATTTATTTATTTATTGTTTTATTCCTATATATTGAACAATCGATAACACATGGTTTTGACAAAAATGTATTCTTTAACTAATGTACATTATACACATATTTAATACATAGAAAACAAAGTAGTTTATTTACAATCAGTAATAAATGATAGTGTTAAATGGATAAAGGGGAGGTGGTCACGTTGTCAGAATGGACCTGATATTTATTTATTGTTTTATTCGTATATATTGAACAATAGATAACACATGGTTTAGACAAAAATGTATTCTTTAACTAATGTACATTATACACATATTTAATACATAGAAAACAAAGTAGTTTATTTACAAGCAGTAATAAATGATAGTGTTAAATGGATAAAGGGGAGGTGGTCACGTTGTCAGAATGGACCTGACGCTTGATGTAGAAATACGAGAGTGAGTTCCGATGTTGTGTATATGTGTGTACCGACCCCTTGTATGTTTTAAACCCTATGTTTTTACCACCCCCGGCTTGTTTTTTGGTTAGGACCTCTGTGAATGTATCCTTATCTAACTTATTGTGGCGTTTATTAAGACCCTTGGTGCTAACTTTAGCATAATCCCCAAAACAGTAATAGGTCTTGCTACACAAGGAAATCATCCCATCCCCCGAATATTCCAACTTGAACAGACCAGGAGTCCGTTTGTCGTATAGCTGTCTCGTCTTACAATCTGAACAGTCATACTTTACGCCCCTGTGTTGAATGAAATCGGCCCGATGGACTTCACAAGTCTCTGAAGGGAACCATTTGTCGTACTGTGAGAAAAATTCATCTACCTTATCGGTTTTAACGACCTCTTCTAACGATGACTCGCTGAGGGCCAAGTACAGGCTATCGGTATCCATCTCACAGAGTTGAAAGTTGGACCTAGCTACAAACTTATCGAGGAAGTCGTAATAAAATTCCAACATCCGCAATTTCGCGTACTGGTAGACGAAAAAACCAATCTGCGAAGGAAGATCCCACATTATACCTCTTTTACCCATCGATACCTCGTACAGGTCCTCACCAATAGATGTCATGTTTTTAAATCGTGGGTTATTTACCAACTTGGTTGTATCAGCCCCCTCTTTAACATAGGAGACGTCCACGTGTTTCGCCATATTCGTCAAGGTCTTCCCGTAGGCCGAGTTTCCTAAGAGCTTCATCGTGTCGCTTACTATAGATTGACTTGGATCTAAATCACCAGCCCGACGCGCCTCTGTGACCTTGTCCCCAAACTCCTTAAAACAACTAATGGGTAGGTACTCTACCACCTGATAAATTTTTGTTACCTCTAGCCCATGCTCTAAATACCACTTTAACAGCGGTGTGGCCAACAGAATCTTTGTTCCACTATAACTACCCACGAGAGTACGTCTGGGGGTACGTAATAGTTTGTTTTTGGTGGCGTACTCTCGCATAAACGGACCGATATCATCTAGACCTACATCTACATTTTTAAAGATGGGGGTCATCTCACTAAAATACTCTTTTAACTTGTCGGGAACGTGAATGTCACACTCGACGAGCCGAACAAACGACTCGTCTGAAACTGAATCTATAATGGCTTTATCAGTGATTGGTTTATATTTACCAAAAGATGGTTTAGAACCACGTAGGTTCTCATCTATAAAGACCTGAATAGCTGGCGTTGTTTTCTTTAGCCGTTGCCACTCACACTCCCACATAACTACTACGCGAACACGGTCGAGGCTCTTTAAATAAGCCGTTATTTCACAGGTTTTCGCGTACAAATCAGCCAACTGTATATTATTCACCGGATTGACTTCTCGATCCCTGGTGATGTCACAGTTTGGATGACCGTGAAAGAGACAGCCATGGAACTGATACACGGTCCTACTGGATTTATCCCACCCATCCACTCTAATCTTGCGCTCACCCAAAGCGATCTCGCGAGCATTAAACTGGGTTCTCAAATGAACCTGGTTTTGGTGGGCAATCCAAGTCAGATACTCTCTGCACTGACGCGTGTAGTAGTTCATTTTAAGGGGTTTATACCCATCTTCAGCCTTACGTATGACCGTATAATCGGTGGGCATCTTTTGCATAAGTGCCCATAGATAAAGGGCGTTGGCATCATAGCCTTTAATGGATTTGACCACTTTTCCGCCCCTAATAAAGGTTTTATCCTTCTCGTGGTACCGATGAAAGATAATAGAGGGGCCTCCGACAATATTCTGTCTTATTGTATGATGCAAATCGGCTTCCTTTTTTGCAATCAGGGAAAAACCCACATCCCTGGAGAGAGTTTTAAATAGATACCTCAGAGTTATTCCGGGGACCGAAATCGCATTCTTAAACATATCGATGTCTAATTTCCTATAAAACCAAAACTGTTGTGCTAAGGCCTCTAAGAAGGGGACTACATCTTTGTTGTTATAGCAAACTAAAAAGTCCCTAAGGGTCGTCATTTTATTGTCCTTCCAGACCTTTTGACACAGAGCATACTCCTCCTCGGAAATATTACAATTTTTTAGTTTCGAAAAGAACGCTTCGTATGGGGGTAACTCCCTCTCATTCAACTTATTTAAATCTGTTACGTACTCGTAACAGAAAACACCCTTTGTCTCCTCTACTTTATAGGCTGCCAAGTACTTGCTATAACTAAACCCAGGGGCTAAATAATTTACTATATCTAAGAATTTTAGATTCGGTGTTGCAATACACATAAAGTTATTATTTCGTTTAACTATAAAATTTATTTCACCAAGTCGGTTTTCTTCTTCTTCTATCCGTTCCTCCTCAGCATCCTGTATCACACTTTCCTGCTCGTGCTCCTCATCCTCTCCCTCGTCTTCCTGATCGCTGTCCTCAATGTAGTGGTTACCCTTTCCAGCTGTTTCAGGTACGGAGGCGGCAGCGAAGTAATGTATTAAATACGGCTTTATTAAATTTATGTCGTACTTGCCCGAGTTGAAACCTATCACTGGGAGCTGCTTCAAGTAAGCTTTTAGACGACCTCTTGGGTCAGATTTCTTCCGATCACGCCTTTGCGCACATCCGGCCAGCTTTTCAAACAGTTCTCTGAAATCCTCTTTTAAAATTTTATACGCCTCCTTCGAGATAGATTTTAGATACTTAATCATTTTATTTACTAATTTCTGAGGATCTCCCTCGCTAACAAAACAGACAGGATCTTCAAACCCAGGAACGTTAGAGGCCACAGATACAGACAGAGGGACATGTTTTGCTAAAAAATGTGTACTAACAGAGGTACCTTTGGGGGTGGGCAAGTTGGTATTATCAAAATAACATTCCATATCAAAGGTGGCCCTAAAGGGATACACGAAATCGCCGGGTACGTCAATACCCTCTTCCTCTATTACATCCCCAATAGTCTCGCTAGGCATATAAATTCCACCTCTAAAATAATCTTTAGGTTTACCACCATTACATGTTTGGGCATGCCTGGTCATCATAGAATAGCAAGCCCATAATTTTCCACACTGTGGACAAGAGAAAGCACTAGCTGCTTTATTAATATTACTAATGTACATGAAATGGTCCTTGTGAAACAAGACCCGCATAGTATCATCATGTGATCCCCTGCTTCGGAGTTTTGGACAGAGGGCCTCTTCATCATTGAACTCAAATACATCGATGTTTATATTGAAACATTCTTCCAAGTGTGGTAGTTGTTGTAACGTCACACCTGGAAAAGTGTCAACGAAAAGAATGTCCCAGTGCAAGTGCCACTGACTCACGAGATGACAAGTGGTCAATTCTAGATTGTCGATATCACTTCCTTTAAATAACGCCAAACAGCGGAAAAAACAGAGATTGTCATTATAAAAATTCTTAGTCGACCGACACTTCTGCATGGTGTAAATGTACCTATTGTTAGTAATATAAGATGGTAATTCCTCTAAACAACATCCAATGGGGAAGTCACGTATGTGAAATAAATAGAAACTAGTTGCTGGAATACTCTCCACCATCCACTTAGTATCAGGTCTGTTGATCATGGCAATGTCTACAGGGTTCTGTTCGTTTAGAGAATCAACGAAGCTGTTGAAATCTCCAAGATTATTGATTAATTGAGGAAATTCTAGAACAGCCGATTTGTTGGAGCACCATCGAGGTGCACATCGACTTATACGACACGCGTGTGACATTTGTCAACGTACGTATACGAGACGTAGTTCGTTAGCCAGACATATGAGAGTAAAACATTCTACAACAGCACCAGCTTCATCAATGGCTCCTTCTACAACACCCACTTTACCATCAGCAACAGCATCACCGACTGAAACAACATCACCCACTTCACCCTCGACCTCTTCTACAACAAACAAACGAAAGATAGATGCAGAACATTCAACTCCAAGTAAAAAATTCAAAGATGATGATCCATTAGCAACACTGCCTGATGATGTACGGGTTGTATATGAGCAAAATTGGGCAGCTATAAACACCCATGCTACAATCAACAAGACAGTTTCTACATATACATTTTTCCATTCACCAGCACGTCCATTTATCACAGACTGGTCTGCTCTTTTAAGGGATATATTTGACACTCAGACAACCCGATTCAAAATTAACTATGGTCACCACCTGATCCTTAGACACCGGGACACCGGTGATCTACGTTTTTTCCACTCTTCCCTCAACAACTCGGCTGTTCTAGAATTTCCTCAATTAATCAATAATCTTGGAGATTTCAACAGCTTCGTTGATTCTCTAAACGAACAGAACCCTGTAGACATTGCCATGATCAACAGACCTGATACTAAGTGGATGGTGGAGAGTATTCCAGCAACTAGTTTCTATTTATTTCACATACGTGACTTCCCCATTGGATGTTGTTTAGAGGAATTACCATCTTATATTACTAACAATAGGTACATTTACACCATGCAGAAGTGTCGGTCGACTAAGAATTTTTATAATGACAATCTCTGTTTTTTCCGCTGTTTGGCGTTATTTAAAGGAAGTGATATCGACAATCTAGAATTGACCACTTGTCATCTCGTGAGTCAGTGGCACTTGCACTGGGACATTCTTTTCGTTGACACTTTTCCAGGTGTGACGTTACAACAACTACCACACTTGGAAGAATGTTTCAATATAAACATCGATGTATTTGAGTTCAATGATGAAGAGGCCCTCTGTCCAAAACTCCGAAGCAGGGGATCACATGATGATACTATGCGGGTCTTGTTTCACAAGGACCATTTCATGTACATTAGTAATATTAATAAAGCAGCTAGTGCTTTCTCTTGTCCACAGTGTGGAAAATTATGGGCTTGCTATTCTATGATGACCAGGCATGCCCAAACATGTAATGGTGGTAAACCTAAAGATTATTTTAGAGGTGGAATTTATATGCCTAGCGAGACTATTGGGGATGTAATAGAGGAAGAGGGTATTGACGTACCCGGCGGTTTCGTGTATCCCATTAGGGCCACCTTTGATATGGAATGTTATTTTGATAATACCAACTTGCCCACCCCCAAAGGTACCTCTGTTAGTACACATTTTTTAGCAAAACATGTCCCTCTGTCTGTATCTGTGGCCTCTAACGTTCCTGGGTTTGAAGATCCTGTCTGTTTTGTTAGCGAGGGAGATCCTCAGAAATTAGTAAATAAAATGATTAAGTATCTAAAATCTATCTCGAAGGAGGCGTATAAAATTTTAAAAGAGGATTTCAGAGAACTGTTTGAAAAGCTGGCCGGATGTGCGCAAAGGCGTGATCGGAAGAAATCTGACCCAAGAGGTCGTCTAAAAGCTTACTTGAAGCAGCTCCCAGTGATAGGTTTCAACTCGGGCAAGTACGACATAAATTTAATAAAGCCGTATTTAATACATTACTTCGCTGCCGCCTCCGTACCTGAAACAGCTGGAAAGGGTAACCACTACATTGAGGACAGCGATCAGGAAGACGAGGGAGAGGATGAGGAGCACGAGCAGGAAAGTGTGATACAGGATGCTGAGGAGGAACGGATAGAAGAAGAAGAAAACCGACTTGGTGAAATAAATTTTATAGTTAAACGAAATAATAACTTTATGTGTATTGCAACACCGAATCTAAAATTCTTAGATATAGTAAATTATTTAGCCCCTGGGTTTAGTTATAGCAAGTACTTGGCAGCCTATAAAGTAGAGGAGACAAAGGGTGTTTTCTGTTACGAGTACGTAACAGATTTAAATAAGTTGAATGAGAGGGAGTTACCCCCATACGAAGCGTTTTTTTCGAAACTAAAAAATTGTAATATTTCCGAGGAGGAGTATGCTCTGTGTCAAAAGGTCTGGAAGGACAATAAAATGACGACCCTTAGGGACTTTTTAGTTTGCTATAACAACAAAGATGTAGTCCCCTTCTTAGAGGCCTTAGCACAACAGTTTTGGTTTTATAGGAAATTAGACATCGATATGTTTAAGAATGCGATTTCGGTCCCCGGAATAACTCTGAGGTATCTATTTAAAACTCTCTCCAGGGATGTGGGTTTTTCCCTGATTGCAAAAAAGGAAGCCGATTTGCATCATACAATAAGACAGAATATTGTCGGAGGCCCCTCTATTATCTTTCATCGGTACCACGAGAAGGATAAAACCTTTATTAGGGGCGGAAAAGTGGTCAAATCCATTAAAGGCTATGATGCCAACGCCCTTTATCTATGGGCACTTATGCAAAAGATGCCCACCGATTATACGGTCATACGTAAGGCTGAAGATGGGTATAAACCCCTTAAAATGAACTACTACACGCGTCAGTGCAGAGAGTATCTGACTTGGATTGCCCACCAAAACCAGGTTCATTTGAGAACCCAGTTTAATGCTCGCGAGATCGCTTTGGGTGAGCGCAAGATTAGAGTGGATGGGTGGGATAAATCCAGTAGGACCGTGTATCAGTTCCATGGCTGTCTCTTTCACGGTCATCCAAACTGTGACATCACCAGGGATCGAGAAGTCAATCCGGTGAATAATATACAGTTGGCTGATTTGTACGCGAAAACCTGTGAAATAACGGCTTATTTAAAGAGCCTCGACCGTGTTCGCGTAGTAGTTATGTGGGAGTGTGAGTGGCAACGGCTAAAGAAAACAACGCCAGCTATTCAGGTCTTTATAGATGAGAACCTACGTGGTTCTAAACCATCTTTTGGTAAATATAAACCAATCACTGATAAAGCCATTATAGATTCAGTTTCAGACGAGTCGTTTTTTGGGCTCGTCGAGTGTGACATTCACGTTCCCGACAAGTTAAAAGAGTATTTTAGTGAGATGACCCCCATCTTTAAAAATGTAGATGTAGGTCTAGATGATATCGGTCCGTTTATGCGAGAGTACGCCACCAAAAACAAACTATTACGTACCCCCAGACGTACTCTCGTAGGTAGTTATAGTGGAACAAAGATTCTGTTGGCCACACCGCTGTTAAAGTGGTATTTAGAGCATGGGCTAGAGGTAACAAAAATTTATCAGGTGGTAGAGTACCTACCCATTAGTTGTTTTAAGGAGTTTGGGGACAAGGTCACAGAGGCGCGTTGGGCTGGTGATTTAGATCCAAGTCAATCTATAGTAAGCGACACGATGAAGCTCTTAGGAAACTCGGCCTACGGGAAGACCTTGACGAATATGGCGAAACACGTGGACGTCTCCTATGTTAAAGAGGGGGCTGATACAACCAAGTTGGTAAATAACCCACGATTTAAAAACATGACATCTATTGGTGAGGACCTGTACGAGGTATCGATGGGTAAAAGAGGTATAATGTGGGATCTTCCTTCGCAGATTGGTTTTTTCGTCTACCAGTACGCGAAATTGCGGATGTTGGAATTTTATTACGACTTCCTCGATAAGTTTGTAGCTAGGTCCAACTTTCAACTCTGTGAGATGGATACCGATAGCCTGTACTTGGCCCTCAGCGAGTCATCGTTAGAAGAGGTCGTTAAAACCGATAAGGTAGATGAATTTTTCTCACAGTACGACAAATGGTTCCCTTCAGAGACTTGTGAAGTCCATCGGGCCGATTTCATTCAACACAGGGGCGTAAAGTATGACTGTTCAGATTGTAAGACGAGACAGCTATACGACAAACGGACTCCTGGTCTGTTCAAGTTGGAATATTCGGGGGATGGGATGATTTCCTTGTTTAGCAAGACCTATTACTGTTTTGGGGATTATGCTAAAGTTAGCACCAAGGGTCTTAATAAACGCCACAATAAGTTAGATAAGGATACATTCACAGAGGTCCTAACCAAAAAACAAGCCGGGGGTGGTAAAAACATAGGGTTTAAAACATACAAGGGGTCGGTACACACATATACACAACATCGGAACTCACTCTCGTATTTCTACATCAAGCGTCAGGTCCATTCTGACAACGTGACCACCTCCCCTTTATCCATTTAACACTATCATTTATTACTGCTTGTAAATAAACTACTTTGTTTTCTATGTATTAAATATGTGTATAATGTACATTAGTTAAAGAATACATTTTTGTCTAAACCATGTGTTATCTATTGTTCAATATATACGAATAAAACAATAAATAAATATCAGGTCCATTCTGACAACGTGACCACCTCCCCTTTACTCATTTAACACTATCATGTATTACTGATTGTAAATAAACTACTTTGTTTTCTTTGTATTAAATATGTGTATAATGTACATTAGTTAAAGAATACATTTTTGTCAAAACCATGTGTTATCGATTGTTCAATATATAGGAATAAAACAATAAATAAATAAATAAACTTGTCACTGCTTTTATTGAATGAGAGTATAAAGAAAGAATAGATTTATGAAAGTTACGGAACCATTGAAAGTACAAAGAATATGAAAGTTATGATACCACCGCCGCCCCTTCACCACCCCTTCACCACCCCTTCACAACACCACCGCAGCGGGAGGTCACCACGAGAGGTCACCGGGAGGTCACCGGGAGGTCACCACCACCACCACCACCACCACGACCGGAACAAAAAGGGGCGGGTAGACTCTCATATAAGGAAAAACGGCACCAAAAATTGTGCCTCGATCTGCGTGTAGACTATTTATATAAGGATTTATCTGCGTTTCGACGTCTTCACAACACCACGAGAGGTCAACGAGAGGTCAACGAGAGGTCACCGGAACCAAAATGGGCGGGTAGACTCTCATATAAGAAAAAATGAAGACTCTCATATAAGGAAAAACGGCACCAAAAAATGTGCCTCGATGTACGGGTAGACTATTTATATAAGGATTTAGGTGCCTTCAAAGGCACTTTTATCCGTCCTAATTGACATACTATACTACTAGCTTGTTACTTGGAAGTTATAATAGTAGGTAGCTTGTTACTTGGAAGTTATAATAGTAGGTGGCTTGTTACTTGGAAGTTAAAATAGTAGGCAGCTTGTTAATTGGAAGTTAAAATAGTAGGTAGCTTGTTATTTGGAAGTTATTATAGTAGGTAGCTTGTTAATTGGAAGTTATAATAGTGGTAGCTTGTAACTTGGAAGTTATAATAGTAGGTAGCGTGTTACTTGGAAGTTATAATAGTAGGTAGCTTGTTAATTGGAAGTTATAACAATAGGTAGCTTGTTACTTGGAAGTTAAAATAGTAGGTAGCTTATTAATTGGAAGTTATAATAGTAGGTAGCTTGGTACTTGGAAGTTGTAATAGTAGGTAGCTTGTTACTTGGAAGTTAAAATAGTAGGTAACTTGTTACTAGAAGTTATAAAAGTAGGTAACGTGTTACTTAGAAGTTATAATGTATGTAGCTTGTAACTTCAGTTGTTAAAGTAAGTATTTAGTTATCTGGCAGTTGTAGCCTAGCTGTAAGAAGCTTCGTGGTAGCAATTACAACAGTAGGTAGCTTGTTATTTATCAGTTGTATCATTAGTCGCTTAATGTCCTGTAAAAAATAAATATTAAACTTAATCTTCTTAATGGTCGCATTTTAAAGATGGTCTGCAGTTTAGAGTTCCAGTGGTTTGTTGTGTTAGAATTTTGTTTATTTGTTGTTTTAGCCTAAACATGGCAGGAAGCAGCTGGGTAATTGGCAATAATACAAGGAATTAGCTGCTTGTTACTTGGAAGTTATAACAGTAGGTAGCTTGTTACTTGGAAGTTATAATAGTAGGTAGCTTGTTACTTGGAAGTTATAATAGTAGGCAGCTTGTTACTTGGAAGTTATAATAGTAGGTAGCTTGTTACTTGGAAGTTATAATAGTAGGTAGCTTGTTACTTGGAAGTTATAATAGTAGGTAGCTTGTTACTTGGAAGTTATAATAGTAGGTAGCTTGTTAATTGGAAGTCACAATAGTAGGAAGCTTCCTACTTGGAAGTTATAATAGTAGGTAGCTTGTTACTTGGAAGTTATAATAGTAGGAAGCTTGCTACTTGGAAGTTATAATAGTAGGTAGCTTGTTACTTGGAAGTTATAATAGTAGGAAGCTTGCTACTTGGAAGTTATAATAGTAGGTAGCTTGTTACTTGGAAGTTATAATAGTAGGTAGCTTGTTACTTGTAAGTTATAATAGTAGGTAGCTTGTTACTTGGAAGTTATAATAGTAGGTAGCTTGTTACTTGGAAGTTATAATAGTAGGTAGTTTGTTACTAGAAGTTATAATAGTAGGTAGCTTGTTATTTGGAAGTTATTATAGTAGGTAGCTTGTTACTTGAAAGTTATAATAGTAGGTAGCTTGTTACTTGGAAGTTATAATAGTAGGTAGCTTGTTACTTGGAAGTTATAATAGTAGGTAGCTTGTTACTTGGAAGTTATAATAGTAGGTAACTTGTTACTTGGAATTTGTAATAGCAGGTAGCTTGTTACTTGGAAGTTATAATAGTAGGTGGCTTGTTACTTGGAAGTTAAAATAGTAGGCAGCTTATTAATTGGAAGTTAAAATAGTAGGTAGCTTGTTATTTGGAAGTTATTATAGTAGGTAGCTTGTTATTTGGAAGTTATTATAGTAGGTAGCTTGTTAATTGGAAGTTATAATAGTGGTAGCTTGTAACTTGGAAGTTATAATAGTAGGTAGCTTGTTACTTGGAAGTTATAATAGTAGGTAGCTTGTTACTTGGAAGTTATAATAGTAGGTGGCTTGTTACTTGGAAGTTAAAATAGTAGGCAGCTTGTTAATTGGAAGTTAAAATAGTAGGTAGCATGTTATTTGGAAGTTATTATAGTAGGTAGCTTGTTAATTGGAAGTTATAATAGTGGTAGCTTGTAACTTGGAAGTTATAATAGTAGGTAGCTTGTTACTTGGAAGTTATAATAGTAGGCAGCTTGTTAATTGGAAGTTAAAATAGTAGGTAGCTTGTTATTTGGAAGTTATTATAGTAGGTAGCTTGTTAATTGGAAGTTATAATAGTGGTAGCTTGTAACTTGGAAGTTATAATAGTAGGTAGCGTGTTACTTGGAAGTTATAATAGTAGGTAGCTTGTTAATTGGAAGTTATAACAATAGGTAGCTTGTTACTTGGAAGTTAAAATAGTAGGTAGCTTATTAATTGGAAGTTATAATAGTAGGTAGCTTGGTACTTGGAAGTTAAAATAGTAGGTAACTTGTTACTAGAAGTTATAAAAGTAGGTAACGTGTTACTTAGAAGTTATAATGTATGTAGCTTGTAACTTCAGTTGTTAAAGTAAGTATTTAGTTATCTGGCAGTTGTAGCCTAGCTGTAAGAAGCTTCGTGGTAGCAATTACAACAGTAGGTAGCTTGTTATTTATCAGTTGTATCATTAGTCGCTTAATGTCCTGTAAAAAATAAATATTAAACTTAATCTTCTTAATGGTCGCATTTTAAAGATGGTCTGCAGTTTAGAGTTCCAGTGGTTTGTTGTGTTAGAATTTTGTTTATTTGTTGTTTTAGCCTAAACATGGCAGGAAGCAGCTGGGTAATTGGCAATAATACAAGGAATTAGCTGCTTGTTACTTGGAAGTTATAACAGTAGGTAGCTTGTTACTTGGAAGTTATAATAGTAGGTAGCTTGTTACTTGGAAGTTATAATAGTAGGCAGCTTGTTACTTGGAAGTTATAATAGTAGGTAGCTTGTTACTTGGAAGTTATAATAGTAGGTAGCTTGTTAATTGGAAGTTACAATAGTAGGAAGCTTCCTACTTGGAAGTTATAATAGTAGGTAGCTTGTTACTTGGAAGTTATAATAGTAGGAAGCTTGCTACTTGGAAGTTATAATAGTAGGTAGCTTGTTACTTGGAAGTTATAATAGTAGGAAGCTTGCTACTTGGAAGTTATAATAGTAGGTAGCTTGTTACTTGGAAGTTATAATAGTAGGTAGCTTGTTACTTGTAAGTTATAATAGTAGGTAGCTTGTTACTTGGAAGTTATAATAGTAGGTAGCTTGTTACTTGGAAGTTATAATAGTAGGTAGTTTGTTACTAGAAGTTATAATAGTAGGTAGCTTGTTATTTGGAAGTTATTATAGTAGGTAGCTTGTTACTTGAAAGTTATAATAGTAGGTAGCTTGTTACTTGGAAGTTATAATAGTAGGTAGCTTGTTACTTGGAAGTTATAATAGTAGGCAGCTTGTTACTTGGAAGTTATAATAGTAGGTAGCTTGTTACTTGGAAGTTATAATAGTAGGTAGCTTGTTAATTGGAAGTCACAATAGTAGGAAGCTTCCTACTTGGAAGTTATAATAGTAGGTAGCTTGTTACTTGGAAGTTATAATAGTAGGAAGCTTGCTACTTGGAAGTTATAATAGTAGGTAGCTTGTTACTTGGAAGTTATAATAGTAGGAAGCTTGCTACTTGGAAGTTATAATAGTAGGTAGCTTGTTACTTGGAAGTTATAATAGTAGGTAGCTTGTTACTTGTAAGTTATAATAGTAGGCAGCTTGTTACTTGGAAGTTATAATAGTAGGTAGCTTGTTACTTGGAAGTTATAATAGTAGGTAGTTTGTTACTAGAAGTTATAATAGTAGGTAGCTTGTTATTTGGAAGTTATTATAGTAGGTAGCTTGTTACTTGAAAGTTATAATAGTAGGTAGCTTGTTACTTGGAAGTTATAATAGTAGGTAGCTTGTTACTTGGAAGTTATAATAGTAGGTAGCTTGTTACTTGGAAGTTATAATAGTAGGTAACTTGTTACTTGGAATTTGTAATAGCAGGTAGCTTGTTACTTGGAAGTTATAATAGTAGGTGGCTTGTTACTTGGAAGTTAAAATAGTAGGCAGCTTGTTAATTGGAAGTTAAAATAGTAGGTAGCTTGTTATTTGGAAGTTATTATAGTAGGTAGCTTGTTATTTGGAAGTTATTATAGTAGGTAGCTTGTTAATTGGAAGTTATAATAGTGGTAGCTTGTAACTTGGAAGTTATAATAGTAGGTAGCTTGTTACTTGGAAGTTATAATAGTAGGTAGCTTGTTACTTGGAAGTTATAATAGTAGGTGGCTTGTTACTTGGAAGTTAAAATAGTAGGCAGCTTGTTAATTGGAAGTTAAAATAGTAGGTAGCATGTTATTTGGAAGTTATTATAGTAGGTAGCTTGTTAATTGGAAGTTATAATAGTGGTAGCTTGTAACTTGGAAGTTATAATAGTAGGTAGCTTGTTACTTGGAAGTTATAATAGTAGGTAGCTTGTTAATTGGAAGTTATAACAATAGGTAGCTTGTTACTTGGAAGTTAAAATAGTAGGTAGCTTGTTAATTGGAAGTTATAATAGTAGGTAGCTTGGTACTTGGAAGTTGTAATAGTAGGTAGCTTGTTACTTGGAAGTTAAAATAGTAGGTAACTTGTTACTAGAAGTTATAAAAGTAGGTAACGTGTTACTTAGAAGTTATAATGTATGTAGCTTGTAACTTCAGTTGTTAAAGTAAGTATTTAGTTATCTGGCAGTTGTAGCCTAGCTGTAAGAAGCTTCGTGGTAGCAATTACAACAGTAGGTAGCTTGTTATTTATCAGTTGTATCAGTAGGCAGCTTGTTACTCGGAAGTTATTACAGTAGACAGCATGTTATTTAGCAAATTATAACTGTAAGTTACTTGTTATTTAGCCGTTATAACTGTAAGTTACTTGTTATTTAGCAGTTATAACTGTAAGTTACTTGTTATTTAGCAGTTATAATTGCACGTCACTTGTTATTTAGCAGTTATAATTGTACGTTACTTGTTATTTAGCAGTTATAACTGTAAGTTACTTGTTATTTAGCAGTTATAATTGCACGTCACTTGTTATTTAGCAGCTATATCTGTAAGTTACTTGTTATTTAGCAGTTATAACTGTAAGTTACTTGTTATTTAGCAGTTATAAATTTAGTGGCTTACTACTTCTTCTTCTGTCCTTCCTCATTTGCCTTTCAGCGTCGAAGGGAGATGTCATTTCCGGTTATTTGCTCTTCTGTTCGTCACTGCTGCTGTTATGTTTTCTAATGTTGCTAATATTCCGTCAATCCTTTTTTTTCGTGGTCAGTATTTGGGCCTGGTGTTCTCGCAACGTTTATTGAGGGTTGTGTTGTTTATTTTTTTTATCACTCTGTTTTATCACATGGTCAAACTATTTTATCGTTTATTTCTGTATATATTCTATGTTGGGGGATTGTTTCTAGCTTTTTTTCTAGATATAGACGGCTGAAGCCATTTTACCTACAGCCACTCCTGCTAGCAAATGCTGAAAATGTCACAGCTTTTGGGCGATCCCCATTCAGCAGGCAGGTTTTTTTTTTTGTATATATAGACGACGAATTGCCATTAGTATAGAACGTCAATAGGACAACAGACAAGAAAATCACTGGAGTCTGTAGAAATGTTTTACAGAAGAATGTTGAGAATACCATGGACAGCTAAGGAGAGTAATGAAAATGTTCTGAAAGAGGTCAAAGCAAAAAGAGAGCTAATTTCCAATATTAGGAAGAAAAAATCATCATTTTTGGCCATGTAATGAGAAGAGAACAACTGGAATATATTGTAACAACTGGAAAAATTAAGGGACGAAGAGATAGAGGGAAGCAAAGAGAAACAATACCAGACAGCTTAAGAGAATGGCTTGGCAGAAGGTCAAGAGCATAAATTATAAATAACTGTAGAGATCGAAAGTAGTGGAGAGACATGATCACCTACGCCAGCAGGCCCGAAAATTGATGATGATATTCTATGGTGGTGATTATTCCTAGCTTTTTTCTAGATATAGACGGCTGAGTTCATTTTACTTACAGCCACTCCTGCTAGCAAATGCTGAAAGCGTAACGGCATTTGGCCGACCCCCCCCCCCCCCCCACCTCAGCAGGCAGACTTTTTTATATATAGGTGACGACGAATTAAGTAGTGGTCATTTCAAAGAAATCATCACCATCATGTAGCATAAAAATAAACAGGACAAATTTGAAACAAGTGCAACGTTTCAAATACTTGGGCACAATAGCATCAGATGGAAGATGCACCACATAAATAAAAAGCAGAATAGCTCATGCCAAAATAGCCTTTCAGAAAATGAAAAATATCTTATGCAACAAATCTATGTCAATAGAAGTGAGAAAGAGAGTTCATCGGTGCTATATATAACCAATTCTGACCTAAAGAAGCGAATCATGGACAGTAAACAAACAAATTAAAAGTCGATTAGAAGAGGCCACAGAGATGGGATTTTTCAGAAGAATGTTGAAAGTTCCCTGGACAGCTAAAAGGACCAACGAGAACATTCTCAAAGAGGCAAAGACAAAAAGAGAGCTCCTAAAAAACATCAGAAAGAAACAATCAACATTTTTCGGGCACATCATGAGAAGAGGAAAGTTGGAATACTTGGTTACAACTGGCAAAATAAAAGGAAAGAGAGATCGCGGACGAAAAAAGAGAGAAAATACTGGATAGCTTGGTGTCAAGGCATGGAAAACAGTCAATAACAGAACTAATACGATGCACTGTAGATAGAAGATTGTGGAAGGACATGATGGCCTACGCCAACCAATATGGCACATGATGATGATGACGAATTGCTATTAGTATAAAACACCTATTACCAGCCTAGTTTTCGGCTCTAAATTTAACTCTAAGGACAGTGTCTTTTTTAACGCCTTTTACTTCAAAAGAGCCACCACCGCCTCGATAAGACTTATCCTGGCTGCTACTTTGGTCTCACCATCTCATCATTACTGCTGCATTAGTTCTACAGACCATTTCTCACAGACTCCTTTCATTGTCCCATTTAAATAAGTTTTACAGCAGAGTTGTGTCACCTTACGCTCCAGACTGATGACGTCTTTTGAAACTGCTGAAATGGAATTACATTTTGTTTGTTTTTTACATTTATCCGTGTATTTAGGTTTTATTTTGCAACTTCTGTTGCCCTTATAAGTGGTACAATTTATTTCTAATTTGTGTAATAAATGCAATTTAAAAAAAAATTACATCGGTCTTCAGTAAATGATCGTTTAGTAATAGGTATTTCTTTTCTTTCTTTCTTTCTTTCTTTTTTTCTTTCTTTCTTTCTTTCTTTCTTTCTTTCTTTCTTTCTTTCTTTCTTTCTTTTTTCTTTCTTTCTTTTTTCTTTCCTTCTTAATTTTTTTTCTTTCTTTCTTTCTTTTTTTGTTTGTTTGTTTGTTTCTTTCTTTCTTTATAGTCTTTCTTTCTGCATCTTTCTTGCTTGCTTTCTTTCTTTCTTGCTTTCATTCTTTCTTTCTTGCTTTCATTCTTTCTTTCTTTCTTTGTTTCTTGCTTTCATTCTTTCTTTCTTCTTTGTTTCTTTGTTTCTTTCTTTCATTCATTCTTTCTTTTTTTATCTTTCTTTCTTTCGTCACTTCCTCTTATACCCGTTCAGGTGCCGAGGGAGATATACATATTTGTTATCACCTTTTAGGAGGCTTCAATGATTGCCAATTGTATGGCGAACTTAGGGACCGAGAGAGGCCTAAAGGCAGACCAGTGATGAGATATAAAGACATTTGCAGGACTTCCTTAAGTGAATTCTTTATCAGTGAAATCAACTGGGAGGATCTGGCTGCAGATCGTAGCACATGGAGAACAAAAAAAAAAAAAAAGGCACAGCAACTTTCAAGTCAGCTGATACCACATTTAGAAGAAAGAAAAGGTACTGGAGAAAATAGACGAGACCATTGACCTTTGATCAATCGCTAGATACGTGCGGGACAATTTGTCACATTTTGTCATCTGTCAAATTCAGCAAGTGATGTGCTCTGCGCCTTCTAAGACAACACGATTGTTGTTCCCTTGAAGAGGCTGTTAATTACAATAAAGAATGTTGCTTCCAATGTCAACATTTCCTTTCCCTATAAACTGACCAGTGGCGTATTCTCTATGATACCGCAGCTACCGCCGGTAGCCTGAACATATTAACGAAATACAAAAGGAAATGATTATTTATTTTATTTTTTTTTAAATACATATATTACAAATTTTCGAATATCTATGACACATTTCATAGCCCAATATGATTTATTTGCTTTGATTTGAATTTATTAAAGCAAGGTTTTCCTCTGGCCACTATAACGTTTGTGAATGTTATAACTATTCTACATTGAAACCTCTAGGAGCCAGTGGTACATTTTTCCTCTATCCGAATCTAGTTTAACGACCTTGTCATTCAAAAATTCCCGTCAAAATAATTTACTTGTTGTTACCTCAACACTAATGCGGTTTCATGGGTTATTTTTAGCTCTAGCCAATCAGAATCATCACAAAGTGAAAATGAAACTGTCTGATTACCGGAACTTCCTAGCTATTTATAACTATGTTATGCGCATATGCATCTGTAGAAAGAACATTTTATGCTCTCAAGAGAATCAAATCTTATTGTCGCTCAACTCAGACACAAGAACGCTTATCTGCTTTGGAATTAATATCCATTGAGAAATCATTCCTTCAGAAACTTAGAAACCAACCCAACAGTACTTTCAATGACAGTCATCAAAACATTTTCGTCCCAAACAAGACAGATAGAGTTTACATATAAATAAGTAAGTAATTTAAAATGTCATTAGAAAATATTACTTCATGTTAGCCTACTGAATATAATGTATGTTTTTATTTATGTCAGCGGTAGCCCAGACACCAAAACCAGTATACGCCACTGAAACTGACATGGATCAATAAAGAATGTTGCTTCCAGTTCTGTTGTTGTTGCTTAGTTTCAGTTCTGTTGTTGTTGTTGCTTAGTTTCAGTTCTGTTGTTGTTGCTTAGTTTCAGTTCTGTTGTTGTTGCTTAGTTTCAGTTCTGTTGTTGTTGCTTATTATCAGTTCTGTTGTTGTTGTTGCTTAGTTTCAGTTCTGTTGTTGTTGCTTAGTTTCAGTTCTGTTGTTGTTGCTTAGTTTCAGTTCTGTTGTTGTTGCTTAGTTTCAGTTCTGTTGTTGTTGCTTAGTTTCAGTTCTGTTGTTGTTGCTTAGTTTCAGTTCTGTTGTTGTTGCTTAGTTTCAGTTCTGTTGTTGTCTGTTTACCCTACCACGACGCAAAGCTATTTATCCAAACTATCCTCTCTCTTTGTCGTTCCCGGTCTTGATCTCTCTGTATAGTCATTTCATTGATTTTCCTCTCAGGCCAAAGACAAGCACATAAGGCGGAAGTCATAATTCTCCACGATTGACGATCTTCTGTTAGTTCTTGCTTGTTTCTTAGTCCCATGGCTTAGCTTTATACTTTTCTCTTTTCCCTGATACCGAAAGATGTTGTGGTTTATATCATTCGTTGGTCTTGAGCTGCTCAAACTGTCTGAATTAGTGATTTTCCTTTGTTGTTACATATCTCTTCATCCATCTTCTTCTGGGTCTTCCTCTTGGTCTTTTTCCATGCATTCTCGAGAAGAACGCCCTTGATGGTGATTGGTAAGGATTTATTCTGACCAGGTGGCCCAACCATTTAAGTTGTTGTTGTTGTTCTATATATTCTTGGCAGGGGAGATATATTCTCGAGAAAAACGCCCTTGATGGTGATTGGTGAGGATTCATTCTGACCAGGTGGCCCAACCATTTAAGTTGTCGTTGTTCTATATTCCGGTTGTTTCCAAAATGGAGGAATTATTTTTCTCCGGCTTGGTATAGAACCGTTGATCAGAGGTTTAACAAGCCGCTATCGTAAAAACGATGTTGTTAATGAAACGTAGACCTGATACAGAATGTGTAAATTAGCAGTGAATAGCAAAGCAAGCCCTCATATGGGAAACAACAGGTAAAAGAAAAAGAGGAAGACCCAGGGAGACACTGAGAAGAACATTGATGAGAGAGGCAAGAGCAGCAGGAATCGGCTCCCTCAATGAGATAGAACTGCTTGCACAGAACAGAGACAGATGGCGAGATTTGATAAAATATCTTTAAAAGAAAACTGCTAGAACAAAAATTCATATAGGAGAAGGTGTATCTTGGTCTACGCCCTATGGGCCGGTTACGGCTCGAAAGGTGCACCCCCCTGTTCTATATATTCTTGGCAGGGGAGATATATTCTCGAGGAGAAACAAATATTGATTACATAAACAAAACTAACAACCAGTGAGGTCATTTTGTAATGGGCTGATCCTGTTATTTTCAGTTAACTTCGTGGCTTAACATTCCCTATTTATTGTTTTTTTGTAGCGAGTCTCTTGGTAGACCATGTTTTTTTTTTTTCCAGATGGTTTCCACATGAAGGCCTGACGGGGAAGTCTTTCTTCATTCATCTCAGCACATGACCGATGTATTTCTAAAGCTTTCTTCTTATAAAGGTCGACACGTATTTTTGTTTGGTTCATCTCTTATCTGTTCATTCGAGATGCATTATTTCCAGCTTATGTTTGAGATCCTACGAAGACATTTTTTTTTCAAAGGAATTTTATTGCCCATCTAAAGTCTTCCACATCCATATGTTAGAACTAGTTATTTTGTTTATTTGGATATGGAAGGCCTCGGTATCACTGCAAACGAATTAAAATCCATAATTGCTCAACCGCCCGTGCCAGTGGAATCATCCGACTTAGTATCTCATCTCCCAAACAAAGAAAGGTAACTGTAATCCCCATCGTAGCAGTCTCAGCACACGCCAAAAGACATAAGGCGAAACCGTGCAGAAAGTGAACACAGCCAACTGTTCCATGTCATACGATATCATCATTCATCGTAAACAATTGGAATATCGAAACATGATCAAAGCGGATGAGACACACAACTCACGGTGTGCATAGAGCACTTAACTCAGTAGCTCCTGCAACATTGCCGGACTTGGAATATGAGGAAACTGCAACAGGAACACTTTTCATGCATAGCCTTTAATGGTTCCTGCCGCCTATCCACCATATACCGAAGTTCACGTCCTCCTGGAAATGATGATCGTCATACTTTTTTAAAAAATATATAGCGCTTGATGATGTTAGGCCATCGTTGTTGACTTCAATTTCCAACATATAAATACACAGTCGTGAGATTATCCCCGTCGCACATGAAACAACAGACCGTAAGATTAGTGCGGTCTCCACATCGAAGGTTGGCTACCATGGGGCGTCATTTATTCAGTTGGTGCCGTCTCCACATCGAAGGTTGGCTACCATGGGGCGTCATTTATTCAGTTGGTGCCGTCTCCACATCGAAGGTTGGCTACCATGGGGCGTCATTCATTCAGTGGGTGCCGTCTCCACATCGAAGGTTGGCTACCATGGGGCGTCATTTATTCAGTTGGTGCCGTCTCCACATCGAAGGTTGGCTACCATGGGGCGTTATTTATTCAGTTGGTGCCGTCTCCACATCGAAAGTTGGCTACCACGGGGTGTCATTCATTCAATGAGTGCCGTCTCAACATCGAAGGTTGGCTACCATGGGGCATCATTCATTCAGTGGGTGCCGTTTCCACATCGAAGGTTGGCTACCATGAGCCGTCATTCATTCAGTGGGTGCCGTTTCCACATCGAAGGTTGGCTACCACGGGGTGTCATTCATTCAGTGGGTGCCGTTTCCACATCGAAGGTTGGCTACCATGGGGCATCATTCATTCAGTGGGTGCCGTTTCCACATCGAAGGTTGGCTACCATGAGCCGTCATTCATTCAGTGGGTGCCGTTTCCACATCGAAGGTTGGCTACCATGGGGCATCATTCATTCAGTGGGTGCCGTTTCCACATCGAAGGTTGGCTACCATGAGCCGTCATTCATTCAGTGGGTGCCGTTTCCACATCGAAGGTTGGCTACCATGGGGCGTCATTCATTCAGTGGGTGCCGTTTCCACATCGAAGGTTGGCTACCATCGGGTGTCATTTATTCATTGGTACCGTCTCCACATCGAAGGTTGGCTACCATGGAGTGTCATTTATTCAGTGGTGCCGTCTCCACATCGAAGGTTGGCTACCATGGAGTGTCATTTATTCAGTGTCGCATGTTCTTTAAAGAACTTTGAATTCATCATTTCGCATGTTCTTTATAGAACTTTGAATTCATCATTTCGCATGTTCTTTACAGAACTTTGAATTCATCAGGTCACATGTTCTTTACAGAACTTTGAATTCATCACAGCACGTCTGAGAGAATCTCTGTCTCTATCCAGATCCCTTACTTCTTCTGTTGTTATGTTCGAGGTCTCTTTCATGACTTCAAATTGAATATTCTTCTTTCTTCTTCTTCTACTTTTCAGCTCCCTGTGGAGCATAGGTCTTCAATAAACACTTTCCAAGTCGTTCTGATTCTTGCCATTCTTTTAAGGTCATTCCATGTCTTCCCCATCATCTTCATCTCTGCTTCTATCTGTCTTCTCCAAGAATTCCTTGGTCTTCCTCTTTGTCTTTTCCCCTTGGAAATTGAATATAACACCCCGGGAAATATCAGGTTTTTTAAGCTTTGATTTTTTTATTTGTGCGTATTAACTTCAAGAATATCATTCATACAGAAAGACTGACTTTATTTAGAAAGTTGATGTTTTATGTCTGTTGTGTCACAAAGTGAAACCACTTCCGTAAAATATGAGTGTTAAGAATGAATGGAATGTACAAGGCATCTTCGTCTGTAAATGATGGAAACATTACACAACATGAACTAAAATGGCACTTTGACATATAAACAGACTGTTTTTTGACACAATTATCTCTTTCTACCTTTCTCTTGAGCCGCGATAGCTCAGTGGTTAGTGAACTGGACAACAAAGGACAAGAGGTAGGGTTCGATCCCAACCGACGGTCTCCGGGTTCACCCAGCCTTTAACGGGTACCTGATTTTTTTCAGGGAAAGTGAAGCGGCGCAGGCGTAATACCGACCACATTAACCCAAAAATCATGTACCGAAGGTCTGTAAAATATATGGTCACTAACACCATATTCCCTATACGCCACTTGGTGTGACGGGGGTACTTTACTTTTTTAAAAATCTTTCTCTAGCTATCTATATCTTTCTCTATCTTTCTCTGCCTATCTCCATTTTTCTCTACCTATCTCTATCTTTCTCGCTCTGTCTTTGTCTATCTTTCTCCGTCTTTCTCTACCTTTCTCTATCTTTATCTACCTTTCTCTAACTTTCTCTACCATTCTCTATCTTTATCCAACTTTCTCCACCTTTTTTTCTCTATATTTCTCAATCTTTCTCTATATTTCTCCAACTTTCACCACTTCTCTCTGACAAGGCCTCTCTCATTCCTACATCATCATTGTCTTTCACTTTCCACCAATACTAGGACTTCTTCAAAGGTTGGCTACCATGGGGAGTCATTCATTCAGTCGGTGCCATCTCCACATCAAAGGTTGGCTACCATGATGTGTCATTCATCCAGTCGGTGCCATCTCCACATCAAAGGTTGGCTACCATGATGTGTCATTCATCCAGTCGGTGCCATCTCCACATCAAAGGTTGGCTACCATGATGTGTCATTCATCCAGTCGGTGCCATCTCCACATCAAAGGTTGGCTACCATGATGTGTCATTCATTCAGTGAGTGCCGTCTCCACATCGAAGGTTCGCAACCATGGGGTGTCATTCATTCAATCGGTGCCGTCTCCACATCGAAGGTTCGCAACCATGGGGTGTCATTCATTCAATCGGTGCCGTCTCCACATCGAAGGTTCGCAACCATGGGGCGTCATTTATTCAGTTGGTGCTGTCTCCACATCGAAGGTTGGCTACCATGGGGCGTCATTTATTCAGTTGGTGCCGTCTCCACATCGAAGGTTGGCTACCATCGGGTGTCATTTATTCAGTGGGTGCCGTCTCCACATCGAAGGTTGGCTACCATGGGGCGTCATTTATTCAGTGGGTGCCGTCTCCACATCAAAGGTTGGCTACCATCGGGTGTCATTTATTCAGTGGGTGCCGTCTCCACATCGAAGGTTGGCTACCATGGGGCGTCATTTATTCAGTTGGTGCCGTCTCCACATCGAAGGTTGGCTACCATGGGGCGTCATTTATTCAGTGGGTGCTGTCTCCACATCGAATGTTGGCTACTATGGGGCGTCATTTATTCAGTGGGTGCCGTCTCCTCATCGAATGTTGGCTACTATGGGGCGTCTTTTATTCAGTGGGTGCCGTCTCCACATCAAAGGTTGGCTACCATCGGGTGTCATTTATTCAGTGGGTGCCGTCTCCACATCAAAGGTTGGCTACTATCGGGTGTCATTTATTCAGTGGGTGCCGTCTCCACATCGAAGGTTGGCTACCATGGGGCGTCAATTATTCAGTTGGTGCCGTCTCGACATCGAAGGTTGGCTACCATGGGGCGTCATTTATTCAGTGGGTGCTGTCTCCACATCGAATGTTGGCTACTATGGGGCGTCATTTATTCAGTGGGTGCCGTCTCCTCATCGAATGTTGGCTACTATGGGGCGTCTTTTATTCAGTAGGTGCCGTCTCCACATCAAAGGTTGGCTACCATCGGGTGTCATTTATTCAGTGGGTGCCGTCTACACATCAGAGGTTAGCTTCTATGGGGCGAAATTTATTCAGTGGGTGCCATCTCCACATCAGAGGTTGGCTACCATAGGGCGCTATTTTGCCATATTTCTTGTCTTGAAGGTGCATGTTGTCATAGGTTCACCTGTTCACATTTTAATGTTATAAGTCCACTTTAGTCTTGGACTTTCTCTGCCTCTTCTACTGATACCTTTCAAGATGGCTCTTAGAAGGATGCTATGTCTCTCCCCATGCCCTACAAATTTCAATTGTTTTAAGTATATTATTTTCCCACTTTCCGATTCAGAACTTCTTATTTGTCTTCTTTTTGTCCCACCCAAGTTTCCCCATTTTTCAATAGATTCATATTTTAAAAGCTTCAATTTTCTGCTGTTTTCTTATGTAATGTCCATGTTTTTGCTCCATACAGAAGCGTTCAGTAAATATACAATTGTGCAATTCATAGTTTTTGTTCTGATATTATTTTATTTGATGTGAGTATTTTTTTTTTCATTTTGTTAAAATTGCTTTTTTGCCATTCATATTCTTTTGTTTATTTCTGTTTTACATTTTCCATTATATTTCAACTATAGCTCTATTCTTGATCTCTTTCTACGTTCTTTCCATCTACTTCAATATCTCCTCGTATATTTTGTTCCTCTGCTAATAATCATAGTTCTCTTCCTCCTCTTTTTTCTTCTTCTTCTAGTTTTCAGCTCCCTGCAGAGCATAGGTCTTTAACAACACTTTCCAAGTCGTTCTGATTCTTGCCATTCTTTTAAGATCATTCCATGTCTTCACCCATCATCTTCATCTCTGCTTCTATCTGTCTTATCCAAGAATTCCTTGCCCTTCCTCTTTGTCCTTTTCCCTGGGGATTCCAAAAAGGGCCTGTTGTGTAATACTCTCAGTTGGCTTCTGCAGTGTGTGTCCTATCCAGAGCCATCGTCTTCGCTGTATCTCTTTATCCACTGGTATTTGACTGGTACATTTCCATAATTCTAACGTTAGTGATTTTGTCCTGCCATTTCCATCCTTTTATTCTGCGTAAGCATCCATTAATGAAAGTCTGTATCTTCATGATTGTCATTTTAGTTGTTCTACATGTTTCACAGCCATATGATAAGACAGACTTAACATTGGAGTTGAACATTTGTATTTTAGCATTTAACCTACTTTCTTTGGAATCCCATATGTTTCCAAGTGCAACGAAAGCTCCTAATCATAATTTTAGTATTTGTGATATTTATTTCCAATTCATATTCGTTATATGACTTGTTTTTTATTTTTTTTACCTGATGTAGGTTTTCTGGATTTTCTGCCATTAATTCGGTATCATTGGCATATCTTAGATTATTGATTATATTTCCATCGATGTTTAGTCCTGGTATCCACATGATGTTTTTGAGGATCTTGTCAGAGCATGAGTTAAATAGACATGGTAACAGAATGCAGTCCTAGCTAACTTCTCTTTCTATATAAATAGGTGCAGAGCTTTTATTGTTGTGTTTTGTCATAGCTGTTTGTTCCCGGTATAAATTACATATCAGTCGCATATCACCATCATACAAATGCATATCTTTCATGCATTTTATTAGTTGTTTATGATACAGTGTAGCTAAAAATATAATGTAGCTAAAGATATAATGCAGTTAATGATATGAATGGTAGTATGCAGTTATGTATGGTAGCTAACGATATAATGCAACTAATGAAACATTGTAACTAATGATATAGTGTAGCTAATGATATAGTGTAGCTAATGATATATTGTAGCTAATGATTTATTGTAGCTAAATAGGAGGGAGGAAGGGAGGGAGGAAGAACGAAGGAAGAAATGATGGAAAGAAGGAAGGAAGGATGGATGGAAGGAAGGAAGGAAGGAAGGAAGGAAGGAGGAAGGAAGGAAGGAAAGAAGGAATGAAGAAAGGAAGGAAGGAAGGAAGGAAGGAGGGAGGGAGGAAGGAAGGAAGGAAGGAAGGAAGGAAGGAAGGAAGGAAGGAAGGAAGGAAGGAAGGAAGGAAGGAAGGAAGGAAGGAAGGAAGGAAGGAAGGAAGGAAGGAAGGAAGGAAGGAAGGAAGGAAGGAAGGAAGGAAGGAAGGAAGGAAGGAAGGAAGGAGGGAGGGAGAGAGGGGGAGGAAGGGAGGGAGGGAGGGAGGAAGGAAGGAATGAAGAAAGGAAGGAAGGAAGGAGAGAGGGAGGGAGGGAGGACTGAAGGACTGAAGGAAGGAAGAAAGGGGGAGGGAGCGAAGAAGGGAGGACTGAAGGAAGGAAGAAAGGAAGGGAAGGATGGAGGGAGAGAGGGAAAGAATGAGAGAGAAATAGAGGAATAAAAAACTCTAAACCCCTTACTGCTCCCTCCTTGACACTTAGGTTAATGGTTGGCTGGTTGTTTGACTGGTTGTATTGTTGACCGGTTGACTGGTTGGTTGGCTAGTTGACTGGCTGCATTGTTGGCCGGTTGACTGGTTGGTTGGCTAGTTGACTTGTTGTTTGACTGGTTGTATTGTTGGCCGATTGACTGGTTGGTTGGCTAGTTGACTGGTTGTTTGACTGATTGTATTGTTTGCCCGGTTGACTGGCTGGTTGGCTAGTTGACTGGTGGTATTGTTGGCCGGTTGACTGGTTGGTTGGCTAGTTGACTGGCTGCATTGTTGGCCGGTTGACTGGTTGGTTGGCTAGTTGACTTGTTGTTTGACTGGTTGTATTGTTGGCCGATTGACTGGTTGGTTGGCTAGTTGACTGGTTGTTTGACTGATTGTATTGTTTGCCCGGTTGACTGGCTGGTTGGCTAGTTGACTGGTTGTATTGTTGGCCGGTTGACTGGTTGGTTGGCTAGTTGACTTGTTGTTTGACTGGTTGTATTGTTGGCGGTTGACTGGTTGGTTGGCTAGTTGGCTGGTTGTTTGACTGGTTATATTGTTGGCCGGTTGACTGGTTGGTTGGATAGTTGGCTGGTTGTTGGACTGGTTGTATTGTTGGCTGTTAGTTTGACTGGTTGTATTGTTGGCTGGTTGTTTGACTGGTTGTTTCGTTGGCCGGTTGTTTGAATGGTTGTATTGTTTGCTGGTTGTTTGACTGGTTGTATTGTTGGCTGGTTGTTTAACTGGTTGTATTGTTGGCTGGTTGTTTGACTGGTTGTATTGTTGGCTAGTTTGATTGGTTGTATTGTTGGCCGGTTTGATTGGTTATATTGTTGGCCGGTTGTTTGACTGGTTATATTGTTGGCCGGTTGTTTGACTGGTTGTATTGTTGGCTGGTTGTTTGACTGGTTGTATTGTTGGCTGGTTGTTTGACTGGTTGTATTGTTGGCTAGTTTGATTGGTTGTATTGTTGGCCGGTTTGATTGGTTATATTGTTGGCCGGTTGTTTGACTGGTTGTATTGTTGGACGGTTGTTTGACTGGTTGTATTGTTGGCTGGTTGTTTGACTGGTTGTATTGATGGCTGGTTGTTTGAGTGGTTGTATTGTTGGAAGGTTGTTTGACTGGTTGTATTGTTGACTGGTTGTTTGACTGGTTGTATTGTTGGCCGGTTTGACTGGTTGTATTGTTGGCTGGTTGTTTGACTGGTTGTATTGTTGGCCGGTTGTTTGACTGGTTGTATTGTTGGCCGGTTTGACTGGTTGTATTGTTGGACGGTTGTTTGACTGGTTGTTTTGTTGGTCGGTTGACTGGTTGGTTGGCTAGTTGACTGGATGTTTGGTTAATTTACGTGCTGGCAGGTCGAATAATTCGTTGATGGCTTTCTTGTTGGTTGGTTAGTTGGCGTGCTGGCTGGCTGGCTGAATGTTGGTTAACATACTGGTTGATTGGCGGGCTGGCTGGTTAATTGGCGGGCTGGTTCGTTGATTGGCGGGCTGGTTGGTTGGTTGATTGACGTCCTGGCTGGTTGTTTTTTTTTGGTTGACGTGCTGGCTGATTGGTTGGTTGGTTTGTTGACGTGCTGGCTAGTTGGTTGGTTGGTTTGTTGACGTGCTGGCTGGTTGATTGATGTGCCGTCTGGTTAGTTTGATGACGTCCTGGCTGGCTACAAACTGATAACACTTGTGATCAACAAACATACTACTCTGAAAGCTTAACACCCCCCTATCACACTTTCCATATAACAACCAGTCATCAGGGAACAAGGAAGACGAATCAAATTACGTTCATCCCAAAAACTCTGCAACAGGAACAGCTAACATCGACCACAGCGGCATACTTAACCCAGGATAGAAAAATGCATCTCCCCACGGTTCATAGCACCTGTGGATTAAACAAAGCAGGACAGGAATTTGATCTTGTTATTTCAAATGTTTTGCGATATGGGGAACGGGTTGCTCTCCTATACGATATTAAATTCCCATTTCGGAAATTGCGCTAGAGTTATTCTGTTTAAATAAGAAAAATTAAAACGAGTCTAGTATGCATTGGTCAGTGAAGTGAAAAGTCAGGGCAAAATGATCAAACGATCTGGCAAAAAAATTATCATTTTAATGTTACTTTTACCGGGGTTGATCGTCGGTACTATGAGGTTCGTGTCCTGTGCTGAGGATCGGGTGTCATCAGGGATCAGGCATGATAGACGGATTTTCTTTCTTTCTTTCTTTCTTTCCTTCTTTCTTTCTTTCTTTTTCTTTCTTTCTTTTATTTCTTTTTCTCTCTCTTTCTTTCCTCCTTAATTATTTCCTTCTTTCTTTCTTTCTATCTTTCTTGTTTTCTTTCTTTCTTTCTTTATTATTTCTTTCTTTTCTTCTTTTCTTCCTTTCCCTTTTATTTCTTTTTTACTTTGCCTTTCTTTCTTTCTTTCTTTTTCTATTTCTTGTCCTGTTCTATTTCTCATACTTTCGTTCCTTCTTCATTTCTTCTTACTACTTTTTCTCTTTTTTCTTTCTTTCTTTCCTTCTTTCTTGATCTTCATCACAATCTGTCACATCGATCAGTAATCCCATCACCCTAAATTCATACCGCATGTTCACATCAGTAAAGTACAAGCGATCTTAATTGCCACTGCCTGTACACAACAGAAAACACCAACCACATGTCTCCACCGCTATTTCATCTTCAACCATCACTAAATGAGGCGTCGGACAGAACATCACTAACAATGTCTGTGATCTTTGGAGAAAAACACAATGTCTGTGATCTTTGAAGAAAAACACAATTTATGTGATCTTTGAAGAATAATACAATTTATGTGATCTTTGAAGAATAACACAATTTATGTGATCTTTGGAGAAAAACACATTGTCTGTGATCTTTGAAGAAAAACACAATTTATGTGATCTTTGAAGAAAAACACAATTTATGTGATCTTTGAAGAAAAACACAATTTATGTGATCTCTGGAGAAAAACACAATGTCTGTGATCTCTGGAGAAAAACACAATGTCTGTGATCTCTGGAGAAAAACACAATGTCTGTGATCTCTGGAGAAAAACACAATGTCTGTGATCTCTGGAGAAAAAAAAAATGTCTGTCATTTTTCCACATTTTATAAAAAAAATAATAATGTTTGGTTTCAGAATTCGTCTGGCTTGTCACTTCCTGGAATGTCATGTTTCACCATCATGCAGCATAAAAATAAACAGGACAAATCTGAAACAAGTGCAACGCGTCAAATACTTGGGCACAATAATAATATTAGATGGAAGATGCACTACAAAAATAAAATTTAGAGCAGCTCGGGCCAAAACAGTATTTCAGAAAAAGAAAAACGGCATATGCAACAAGTCTATGTCAATAGAAGTGAGAAAGAGAGTTCATTGTTGCTATATAGAGCCAATTATGACTTGTGGAAGCAAATCATGGACACATGAGTAGTAGACAAACAAATGAAAAGACGGTTAGAGGCCACAGAGATGGGATTTTTCAGAAGAATGTTGAAAGTTCCCTGGACAGCGAAAAAGACCAATGAGGAAAGTCTCAAAGAGGCCAACACAAAAAGGGAGCTTCTAAACAACATCAGAAAGAAACAATCAACACTTTTGGGACACTTCATGAGAAGAGGACGGTTGGGGTGCTTGGATACAACTGGCAAAATACAGGGAAAAAGTGATTGCGGAGGACAATGCAAGAAGATAAAAAAACAGTTGTCATGAAAAAATGTGTCTCATTGCATGGAAAACAGTCAACAACAGAATTTATACGATGCACTGTGGATTGAAGATTGTGGAAGGACATGATCGCCTACACCAACTGGTATGACACATGATGATGATGTCGTATCAACTCATCATGAATATCATCAAGAGAATCTCAAAGGAAGCTATCAAAAGGAAACAGTATGGTAAAGGAAAAAGGGACTGACCTAGGGGAACACTTAAAAGGACACTGACGCGAGAGGTAACAATAGCAGGCATCAACTCCATCGACGAAATTTAACAACTCAACCATAATGGATGGTTTGATAGGTTATTTGGATGGGTGGATGTGTTTATGGATGGTTGGATGTGTATATGGATGATTGGATGTGTATATGGATGGTTGGATGTGTATATGGATGGGTGTATGGATGGTTGGCTGGGTATATGGATGGTTGGATGTGTATATGGATGGTTGGATGTGTTTATGGATGGTTGGATGTATATATGGATTGTTGGATGTGTATATGGATGGTTGGATGTGTATATGGATGGATGGTTGAATGTGTATATGGACGGTTGGATGTGTATATGGACGGTTGGATGTGTATATGGACGGTTGGATGTGTATATGGACGGTTGGATGTGTATATAGACGGTTAGATGTGTATATGGATTGTTGGATGTGTATATGGATTGTTGGATGTGTATATTGATGGTTGGATGTGTATATAGACGATTGGATGTGTATATGGATGGTTGGATGTGTATATGGATGGTTGGATGGATATAGGGATTGTTGGATGTGTAAATGATGGTTGGATGGGTATATGGATGGTTAGATGGATATATGAATGGTTGGATGAATATATAAGGATGGTTGGATGGGTATATGGATGGGTATATGAATGGTTGGATGGATATATGAATGTTTGGATGTGTATATGTATGGTTGGATGGGTATATGGATGGTTGATTGGGTATATGGATGGTTGGATGTGTATATGGATGGTTGGATGGATATATGGATGGTTGAATGTGTATATGGATGGTTGGATGGATATATGGATGGTTGAATGTGTATATGGATGGTTGGATGAATATATGGATGGTTGAATGCGTATATGGATGGTTGGATGGATATATGGATGGTTGAATGTGTATATGGATGGTTGAATGCGTATATGGATGGTTGGATGGATATATGGATGGTTGGATCGGTATATGGATGGTTGGATGGATATATGGATGGTTGGAAGGGTATATGGATGGTTGTATGGGTATATGTATGGGTATATGGATGGATATATGGATGGGTATATGGATGGGTGTATGTATGGGTATATGCATGGGTATATGAATGGGTATATGTATGGGTGTATGGATGGGTTTATGAATGCGTATATGGATGGGTATATGGATGGGTATATGTATGGGTGTATGGATGAATATATGGATGGGTATATGTATGGGTGTATGGATGGGTATATGTATGGGTATATGTATGGGTGTATGTATGGGTATATGTATGGGTATATGGATGGGTATATGGATGGGTTTATGGATAGGTCTATGGATAGTTGTATGGGTATATGGATGGGTAGGTATCTAGATGGATTGGTATCTGGAAGGATGGGTATTTCGTTGGATGGGTACAAGAATGGATGTTTATATGGATGGATGGAGTGTATGGATGGATATATGAATCAACCGTTGGGTGTGTGGGTCGGCAGGAGGGCGTTCAGGCAGGCAGATTTAATTGTATCTTAAAATATATAAAAATACTTGTTGCTCTTGTAACTAATTTAATTATTCAATTATTTACACAAGAAACTGGCGCTTGCAATTAAAAAAAAAACTCTTTGTTGCGAGTATTCTGTCCTTCAATGTCATTTATACATCAATATTTATTTTAATAAACAAATTCTACTTTTTGTATGTTATCACAAACACAAAATAATTCCACGATATCTATTTTTTTTTAAAAATATGAATGGAATGTAGTACTAAACTTGGGAAATCTACAGGTTAAAGTCTTTCTAAAATTACAGCTAAAGTGCACTGTTAGAATGACATAATCACATATGTCAAACATATTTTAAAAATATGAAATACGCTGCGGGGCCACGAATAAAACTAGCAGAAAACATATAAAATAAATATAAAATTGTATTGTGCGGTTAGACTAAAAGAGAGACAAGATAGACTACTGCAACGTTTCGGCAAAACCATCATCAGGTACATCAAATAAAGTATACAAATTAAACACAACAACCCTATTAAAAAGAAAAACAACACGGCTCTAAAGAAATGGCGGAAAGAATGGCGGTTAGGTTGGCCGAGATTAAAGTAGAGCCTCGTTTAAAGATTAATAGACAATATTAACATATGGATGTGAATCGTGGACAATAGGACATCATCATCATCATCATAAAGTGCCGTCTCCGCAACGAAGGTTGGCTACCATGGAGCACCAATCTGCTCTGTCTCTTGCTTTGATGGTGCAGGTTGTCATAGGCTGACAACGGGACAACAGACAAGAAAATCAATGGAGTCTGTAGAAATGTGGTTTTACAGAAGAATGTTGAGAATACCATGGACAGCTAAGAAGAGCAATGAAAACGTTCTTAAAGTGGTCAAAGCAAAAACAGAGCTAATTTCCAATATTAGGAAGAGACAATCATCATTTTTTGCCATGTAATGAGAAGAGAACAACTGGAATATATTGTAACAACTGGAAAAATTGAGGGACGAAGAGATAGAGGGAAGGAAAGAGAAAAAAATACCAGACAGCTTAAGAGAATGGCTTGGCAGAAGGTCAACAACAGAAATGATAAATAACTGTCGAGATCGAAAGTTGTGGAGAGACATGATCACCTACGCCAGCAGCCCCAGTACTTGATGATGTGACAATAAGGCGGGTCAGATTGAATGAAACCTGAAGCACCAAACAATGAACATTTGGAAAAGGGGACCCAGGTGGCCTAGTTGGGAACACCACCAGACTGGGTCATCGATGTTCGGACATCTCTTGTTCGATTCTCGCTGAGACAGTGGGAATTGTAGTCGTGGTTGTGAAAAAAAATACCTCCTCGGTCGACCCAGCCGCTGGCAGAAAGAGGTACCATGGTGGTAATACGCTTTGAAGGGGAGGAATGCCGCCTCGCATCGTGATGTTTCGATGCTTAAAGCGACACTATCCAGAAGTCTCCAAACAATTCTGCATAGACGGCCGAGCACATATGGGTGGAAACTCGCGTGCTAAGACGCCGGTTCAAGTCTCCAACTTTATCTTTATCTCTCATCATCATCATCATCATCATCATCAAATACCATGTCTGCTGGCGTAGATGATCATGTCTCTCCATAACTTTCGATTTCGATAGTTAATAATTTATGTTGTTGAAATTCTGCCAAGCCATTCTCTTAAGCTGTCTGGTATCTTTTCTTTTCTTCTTCTCTCTATCTCTTCGCCCTTCAATGTTTCCCAGTTGTCACAATATATTCCAGCTGCTCCCTTCTCATAGCACGCCAAAAAAAATGATGATTGTTTCTTCCAAATATTGTAAATTAGCTCTCTTTTTTGCTTTTGGCTCCTTTAGAATGTTTTCATTGCTTTTATTAGCTGTCCATGGTATTCTCAAATTTAACCCCAAAAAATGGCCTCCACTAAACCTTCTAACAAGACGAAAATGTCCATATCTAGGGCAACGACAATGAGAAGAGCTTTCGTCAGACGAAAGAAGGAGAAGATGAAGCAAGAAAATAAAATGAACAGTTTGCCTTGATCAGTTTATGCAGTCTCACGAGTGTACACTAAAATGATTTGAACAACACACGAGGCGGAAGCAAGTCGCACATCCACACTCTGCAATCAGAATTGCAATCAATTGGCGCCAGTTTCCAATCCGAAGAGTCGTTTATAACGTTTACCAAAAATCAATCAATTTGATGTCTGTTTTCATTTAATTTGTCTGTTTGTGTGTGAGAGGGGAGAGTACCCAGAGAGGGAGAAAGAGAGAGTAAGAATAAGCATTGATTAAAAGTATGGATTTTTTTAAAAAGAAAGTAAATATGACTGCAAATTTGCGAGATGAAAATGTTAAATGAAAGATTAAGAAGGAAGAGTAGTAGGATGGGGTAGACGAACGTGAGTAGCATTGAGAGAGATGAAGAGTAAGTTGTAGTTGACGAACATAAGTAGCAATAAAAGAGTAAGTTGTAGTTGACGAACATAAGTAGCAATAAAAGAGTAAGTGATAGTTGACGAACATAAGTAGCAATGAAAGAGTAAGTGATAGTTGACGAACATAAGTAGCAATGAAAGAGTAAGTGATAGTTGACGAACATAAGTAGCAATAAAAGAGTAAGTGATAGTTGACGAACATAAGTAGCAATGAAAGAGTAAGTGATAGTTGACGAACATAAGTAGCAATGAAAGAGTAAGTGATAGTTGACGAACATAAGTAGCAATGAAAGAGTAAGTGATAGTTGACGAACATAAGTAGCAATAAAAGAGTAAGTGATAGTTGACGAACATAAGTAGCAATAAAAGAGTAAGTGATAGTTGACGAACATAAGTAGCAATAAAAGAGTAAGTTGTAGTTGACGAACATAAGTAGCAATAAAAGAGTAAGTGATAGTTGACGAACATAAGTAGCAATGAAAGAGTAAGTGATAGTTGACGAACATAAGTAGCAATGAAAGAGTAAGTGATAGTTGACGAACATAAGTAGCAATAAAAGAGTAAGTGATAGTTGACGAACATAAGTAACAATGAAAGAGTAAGTGATAGTTGACGAACATAAGTAGCAATGAAAGAGTAAGTGATAGTTGACGAACATAAGTAGCAATGAAAGAGTAAGTGATAGTTGACGAACATAAGTAGCAATAAAAGAGTAAGTGATAGTTGACGAACATAAGTAGCAATAAAAGAGTAAGTGATAGTTGACGAACATAAGTAGCAATAAAAGAGTAAGTGATAGTTGACGAACATAAGTAGCAATGAAAGAGTAAGTGATAGTTGAACATAAGTAGCAATGAACAAGAGAGAGAGAGAGAGAGAGAGAGAGAGAGAGAGAGAGAGAAAGATGATAAAGTTTTTGATAGATTCACTTAATTACGCAATGATCACAACACGACGAACTAATACTATCTGGACATTACACATGTAATAAATAATCACTGATTGAAAATTTACTTACGCAAGTTTATTAGATTGTCAGTTGTACAAGTGAAGGATCTAGTGGAGTACATCTAAAATGACATGCTCTAATTCTAAAATTAATGTTCTTATTCTGGATGCGCTCTATAAGTTAACACCGGTGATTATTGACTCATCGCTTAATACATATTGTATGTGGCATTACCAATTCTTTCATTCTACTTAAATATTACAACTCGTCTAGCTTGACAATTGCTTTTCTATATCTATGTCTTGACTCATTCTACTATTTATGGTAGAAAAATACTTGACTATATTCTACTATTTATGGTAGAAAAATACTTGACTATATTCTACTATTTATGGTAGAAAAATACTTGACTATATTCTACTATTTATGGTAGAAAAATACTTGACTATATTCTACTATTTATGGTAGAAAAATACTTGACTATATTCTACACATTTATGGCCTACTTATCTCGATTTTAGCTGCCATAGAATCTTTAACGTGCGCGAGTGCACACAGGAGCTCCAGTATATTGCCGTTATCAGAGAAGGCTAACCATCGGATCTATCCACCCAAGAGATTAGGGGAGAGCAACATCACAAAGAAAGCACGGATTAATTTTTCCTATTAAAAATAAAAATTACCACGGCTTCTAGTGGCCTTGAACCCTTGCCCTTCCTGACCTGAGACTGACGTGGCACGTCCAGACTACCCATCCCTTTAAAGATTTACCATTGAATCCACCAAATACTAGTAGCCTTTCTGGATATCCAACTCCCTATACCGCACATTGATAAGAACCTGAATGAACTTCACCATGGTAGTGCAGTCTATTCCATGGAGAAGCTGCCAGAAAACAGAGCACACATTCTCAATGTGGTTGAAAGGAGGCGAGTTTCCAGGGCACTCCAGTGCATTGATTGTCCTGAACAAATTTCTGGACTATTCTCGAGGTGTGACATCGGGGTCAGATCTTGGTGGGAAACATCGGATACGTCCTGGAATAACTTGTTCAGTTTTGGGACAACTCTTCTCGGGAGCAGTTTCCTGAATTGTCTTGAGCACATCACGACATCAGTGGATGCAAGGTATCAGCGCCATCATAGCTAAAACAGCCCTAAACGTCTTCTTTTATGGGTGTTTCACACTTTGGTTATTCCCTTTCGGGAACTGAGCTGATACAAAGTTCTACTGTTTGGGAGTAGAGGTCATCATCACTATCATCATGTGCCATACCGATTGGCATAAGTGATCATGTTCCTCCACAATCTTCTATCTACGGTGCATCGTATCAGTTCTGTTGTTGACTGTTTTCCATGCCATGACACCAAGCTATCCAGTATTTTCTCTCTTTGTCGTCCGCGATCTCTCTTTCCTTTTATTTTGCCAGTTGTAACCAAGTATTCCAACTTTCCTCTTCTCATGATGTGCCCGAAAAAATGTTGATTTCTTCTTTCTGGTGTTTTTTAAGAGCTCCCTTTTTGTGTTGGCCTCTTTGAGAACTTTCTAATTGGTCTTTTTAGCTGTCCAGGGAACTTTCAACATTCTTCTGAGAAATCCCATCTCTGTGGCCTCTAATCGTCTTTTCATTTGTTTGTCTACTGTCCATGATTCGCTTCCATAGGACAGAACTGGTTCTATATAGCACTGATGAACTCTCTTTCTCATTTTTATTGACATAGATTTGTTGCATAAGATATTTTTCATTTTCTGAAATGCTATTTTGACCTGAGCTATTCTGCTTGTTATTTCTGTGGTGCATCTCCCATCTGATGTTATTGTGTAGAGGTCAGATGTATGTAAAAATGTAAACCATTTATTTTTTTCATTTTTTTCTCTCTGATCGAAGTCGGCACATTAGAAGTCATAGTTCTCCACGCATTCGCTGCTAGTTCTTGCTTGTTTCTTATTCTCACAGTTGAGCCTTCACTAGTAATTGTTCCGTATAGCGAGTCTCTTTATATTTGTTGATTTATGAGAGGGTTGTGCCTGAACGTCACACACAAGGTTGTCCATGTTTGGTTGTATTTGACTAACAGCAATGCGTAGTATGTTTTCTAAATTTGTGTCAGTTAATCAATTTCTTGATTTTGTATTACTTTTTATTTATTTATTTTTATTCAAGGGAATTAGGATATAATAATTTTCGATCCAAGCACAAGGGCCGGTCAAAATAGCGTGGCGAGCCGGTTCTGGCGCGCGGGCCGTAGGTTGCCCACCTCTGGGTTAGATCCATTCTTGTGTCAAAAGATTGCTTTCCTGACGACAGTGAAAGAAACACCCTGACCTGAACACCTCTAGACGACTGCACTCGATATGTAGCCTTCGTTAGTCATCATTATCAAGCTGCTTGTCTCAGCTGGATTGTGGCTCAAATGACAACTATATTGAAGTTTTCTGTCTTACGCGAGATCCCCAGCATCTGCAGCAGTCAATCTCAGCTCATCCACGATATCTTACACCCAGCTTCTCTGTCTTCCTCTCCCCGTTGACCGACAACTATGCCCTCCATAAACATCATATCTCTAGGACATTATGTTGTTATACATTACCATGTTTATTACTTCACAAATGGATTTACTACTTTTATTCTTTGAATACTACTTTAGACAAAGTAGATATATAACAATCTAACCATCGTCAGGATATAGTAATAGTATTCACATTGTAAGGATATAAAAATTATAAAAGTAATATTCACAGTGTTATGATATAATAATAATAACATTCACATTGTCAGGATATAATAATCATAATAATATTTGCATTGTCAGGATAGAGAGGTCGTGGACGACAAAGAGAGAAAATACTGGATAGCTTGGTGTCATGGCATGGAAAACAGTCAACAGCAGAACTGATACGATGCACTGTAGATAGAAGATTGTGGAGGGACATGATCGCCTACGCCAACCGTCACGGTACATGATGATGATGATTGTCAGGATATTATTCTTCTTCTGCGATCATGACTCATTCAGACTAGGATTCCGGACTCTCTCATGAAGGCAGCTGTCTGTTTAAGTAATTCGGTTGCCCCGTATATTTTCTCTTCCAGGGAGGTGGGTGTGGTCCACATTGTCTTTCTCAGGTCTGTGTACTGGGGGAGGGAGGGGGCAACCCTGAAGAACATGTTTTGTTGTCATGTTGTCCAATGTGCAGTGGCATTGGCTGGTGCTACCAATTTTGAGTTTGATTGTGAGGATATAGTAACAAAGTCCATATTGTCAGGATATAATAATAAAGTCCATATTGTCAGGATATAATAACAAAGTTCACATTGTCAGGATATAATAAGTCCATATTGTCAGGATGTAATAATAAAGTCCACATTGTCAGGCAGGATATAATAATAAAGTCCATATTGTCAGGCAGGATATAATAATAAAGTTCACATTGTCAGGATATAATAATAAAGTCCACATTGTCAGGATATAATAACAAAGTTCACATTGTCAGGATATATTAAAGTCCACATGGTCAGGATATAATAATAAAGTCCACATTGTCAGGATATAATAACAAAGTTCACATTGTCAGGATATAATAACAAAGTCCACTTTGTCCGGATATAATAACAAAGTTCACATTGTCAGGATATAAAATTAAAGTCCTTATTGTCAGGATATAACAACAAAGTCCACATTGTCAGGATATAATAACAAAGTTCACATTGTCAGGATATAACAACAAAGTCCACATTGTCAGGATATAACAACAAAGTCCACATTGTCAGGATATAATAACAAAGCCCACATTGTCAGGATATATTAATAATAATCGTAAAGACAAAATGTAATAGCATTCACTGTCTCATAAGGGAACGAAAAGAAAGTATTGCTCTCAAATTTGTAAATTCTAATAAGAATTCCGGAAATCTGTCTGTGTTGTCGACTCCTGAGAATATTATAATGTAGTTTATGTGTGTTTTCTTTAACTGTTGTCCTTTTACTCTGGTGTAATCGCAGTATTTTAATTTTCCCTTTTGTCATTTCTTCTATAAGTTCAACTTCTTTGTTTTTTTTTTTTATTCCTCATATATTTATGGTTACCACTTTATATTTGTGGAGCCGCGATAGCTCAGTGGTTAGTGAACTGGACTATAAAGGACAAGAGGTAGGGTTCGATCCCAACTGACGGCTTCCGGGTTCACCCAGCTCTTAAATGGGTACCGGAATTGTTCTGGGAAAGTAAAGCGGCACGGGCGTAACACCGACCACATTACCCAAAAAATCATGTGCTGAAGGTCAGTAAAATGTATGGTCACTAACACCATATTTCCCATATGCCACTTGGCGGGACGGGGGCACTTTACTTTTTTAAAAATCCATTCTCCATTTAAACCACAAATAGCTACAGTAATAAAGAAAAGACGATGGTCATATGTTGGACATGTGATGAGGAGAGATAATAACCAAATAGCAAAGCAAGCCCTCATATGGGAAACAACAGGTAAGAGGAAAAGAGGAAGACCCAAAGAGACACTGAGAAGAACACTGATGAGAGAGGCAAGAGCAGCAAGAATCGGCCCCCTCAATGAGATAGAGCTGCTTGCACAGAACACAGACAAATGGCGAGATTTGATAAAATATCGTTACAAGAATTGAAAACTGCTAGAATAAAAATTCAGATAAGAGAAGGAGTATCTTGGTCTACGCCCTATGGGCCGGCTACGGCTCGATAGGTTAATAGATAGATCTCCATTTCTCCCTTTGTTTTCTTTTAACATAAAATGGTTACCCCTTAGCGATCTGTTGAGTCCGTCGAAAAAAAAACAAACTTGTTGTCAGTCCTGGACCCTAGATGTAAGAACAATAAGAAAAAGTAACCTCTACTGAGATGAAATGTGTTAGACGAATGACAGGAAACAGTCTAAGAGATAAGATCAGTAATGAAGAACTGAGAAAAAAGCTAGGAATAATGTCATATGAAAGTGTTCCTTGTTGCAGTTCCCTCATATTCCAGGTCCGGCTTGTTGCAGGAGCTACTGAGTTAAGTGCTCTATGCACACCGTGAGCTGTGCGTTTCATCCTCGATATTCCAATTGTTTACGATGAATGATGAAATCGTATGGCAGGGAACAGTTGACTGTGTTCACTTTCTGTGTTGTTTCGCCTTATGCCTTTTGGCGTGTGCTGAGACTGCTATGATGGGGACTACAGCTTCCTTTCTTTTTTTGGAAGATGAGTTAGTAATTCGGATGTTTCCACTGGCACGGGCGTTTGAGCAATTATGGATTTTAATTCGTTTGCAGTGATACCGGGGCCTTCCATAACCAAAGAACCAAATATAAAGAAACAACAGATGCAATGCTTTGGCCACATGGCAATGCAGAATGATCAAAACAAAACACAACGAGGCTTCAATAAACGGTGCGAGAACATCAGAATCAAAGGTCGGTCATGAAAAAAATAGATCAACTGAATATTGGGCACACTAGGAAACACTAGGAAACACTAGGAAACACTAGAAAACACTAGGAAACACTAGGAAACATAACAGCAGCAGACGCGAACAGAAGAACAAAAAACCGCAAATGATATCTCCCCTTTACGCTGAAAGGCAAATGAGAAAGGAAAGAAGAAGAAGAAGGAGATTCCGTAAATAGAGGGACAGATGGATAAATGAAAAAATATTGCTTTATTAAACGGATAAGAGAAAATCCATGGCTACGCCAAATTTTATGTTAATAGCTAATTATTTTGTAATTACATGAAATCATTTCTCGGACATAACATAATTATAAAGACAGGTTTGCCTCCAGTGTTACAAATTCTGTTTATATTATTATATTATGTAAATATGTTTCACGTATGCATGCAGTAATTTCTGAAAATATGACGACTGTTATCCATCGTCGTGAAAGGATTAATATTTGACATGATATAAACATGCGATTAAGCCGGCAATTTGAAAACAGTTGTCGCCTCTGTCTTACGATGATATATTACCCGCCGAGTTGTTTCTTATTTTTGCAATGATATATTGCCATTATAAAAATAAAGGACTCAGCCTTAATAGCAAAAAGACAAAAGTAATGGTAACAACAAAGAAAAAGACATCACCTCAGTGCAAAATAAAGACAAGTGGAACAATATTAAAACAGGTAAATGAGTTTAAATATTTGGGAACTTTGTTAACCTCAGACGGAAGATGTACAAAAGAGGTGAGATGCAAAATGGCTCAAGCAAAAGCAGCTTTCTAAAAAATGAGGAAGAGACTATGCGATCCATTTTTGACAATAGAAACAAGAAAAAGGGTTCTTAAATGTTATGTAGAGCAAGTCTTAACATATGGTTGGATATCATGGATATAAGGACAATAGACAAGAAAATCACCATGTAATGAGAATAGAACAGCTCGAATATAGTGGAACAACTGGGACAATTGAGGGACGAAGAGATAGAGGAAAGCAAAGAGAAAAGATACCAGACAGCTTATAGGAAAGACTTGGCAGAAGGTCAACAACAGAAATGATAAATAACTGTCGTGATCGAAAGTTGTGGAGAGATATGATCACCTACACCAGCAAGCCCAGTACTTGATGATGATGATGATGATGATGCTAATGATGATGACTGCCATTATGTCCGATGCTAGTTGTGTTCTCTATAAAAAGTATATTAGATTTACTACTGGAGACTACCAGAAGGAGATCACAAGAAATAGCAGTGCAAACATTTAATTCTATGACGACAAATTTGCAATCTTCAACAAGGCAGGACAATTATAACTAATGAGACCATGTATCTTTCCAAAAGCAACATGTGGTTGTGAATCGTGGACAACCACGCAAACAAGAATGAACAAAATCTGTCATTCCTACTCCATCGTTCCTTGTCCAATCTTTCCTGCTCTATCTTTCCTGCTCTATCTTTCCAGCTCAATCTTTCCTGCTCTATCTTTCCTTTTCTATCTTTCATACGCTATCGTTCCTTGTCCTATCTTTCCTGCTCTATCTTTCCTGTTCTATCTTTTCTACTCTATCGTTCCTTGTCCAATCTTTCCTGTTCTATCTTTCCCTGTCCTATCTTTCCTGCTCAATCTTTCCTGCTCTATCTTTCCTGCTCTATCTTTCCTGTTCTATCTTTCCCTGTCCTATCTTTCCTGTTCTATCTTTCCCTGTCCTATCTTTCCTGCTCAATCTTTCCTGCTCTATCTTTCCTGTTCTATCTTTCCCTGTCTTATCTTTCCTGCTCAATCTTTCCAGTTCTATCTTTCCTGCTCTATCTTTCCTGTTCTATCTTTCCTGCTCTATCTTTCCTGTTCTATCTTTCCAGCTCTATCTTTCCTGTTCTATCTTTCCTGCTCTATCTTTCCTGCTGGATCTTTTCTGTCCTATCTTTCCTGCTCTATCTTTCCTGCTCTATCTTTCCCTGTCCTATCTTTCCTGCTCTATATTTCCTGTTTTTATCTTTCCTGCTCTATCTTTACCTGTCCTATCTTTCCTGCTCTATCTTTCACTGTCCTATCTTCCTGCTCTATCTTTCCTGTTCTATCTTGTATTCTCTATCTTTCCCTGTCCTATCTTTCCCTGTCATATCTTTCCCTGTCCTATCTTTCCCTGCCCCATCTTTTCCAGTCCTATCTTTCCCTGTCCTATCTTTCCCTGCTCTATCTTTCCCTGTCCTATCTTTCCTGCTCTATCTTTCCCTGTCCTATCTTTCCTGCTCTATCTTTCCTGTTCTATCTTTCCTGTCCTATCTTTCATGCTCTATCTTTCCCTGTCCTATCTTTCCTGCTCTATCTTTCCCTGTCCTATCTTTCCTGCTCTATCTTTCCCTGTCCTATCTTTCCTGCTCTATTTTTCCCTGCTCTATTTTTCACTGTCCTATCTTTCCTGCTCTATCTTTCCTGTCCTATCTTTCGTGCTCTATCTTTGCCTGTCCTATCTTTCCTGCTCTATCTTTCCATGTCCCATCTTTCCTGCTCTATCTTTCGCTGTCCTATCTTCCCTATCCTATCTTTCCCTGCTCTATCTTTCCCTGTCCTATCTTTCCTGCTCTATCGTTCCCTGTCCTATCTTTCCTGCTGTATCTTTCCCTGTTCTATCTTTCCTGCTCTATCTTTCCTTCTCTATCTTTCCCTGTCCTATCTTTCACTGTCCTATCTTTCCCTGCCCTATCTTTCCCTGTCCTATCTTTCCCTGTCCTACCTTTCCCTGTCCTATCTTTCCCTGTCCTATCTTTCCTGCTCAATCTTTCCTGCTCAGTCTTTCCTGCTCTATCTTTCCTGCTCTATCTTTCCCTGCTCTATCTTTCCCTGTCCTATCTTTCCTGCTCTATCTTTCCCTGTCCTATCTTTCCTGCTCTATATTTCCCTGTCCTATCTTTCCCTGTCCTATCTTTCCTGCTCTATCTTTCCCTGTCCTATCTTTCCGTGCCCTATCTTTCCCTATCCTATCTTTCCCTGTCCTACCTTTCCCTGTCCTATCTTTCCCTGTCCTATCTTTCCTGCTCTATCTTTCCTGCTCTATCTTTCCCTGTCCTGTCTTTCCTGCTCTATATTTCCTGTTTTTATCTTTCCTGCTCTATCTTTCCCTGTCCTATCTTTCCTGCTCTATCTTTCACTGTCCTATCTTCCTGCTCTATCTTTCATGTTCTATCTTGTATTCTCTATCTTTCCCTGTCCTATCTTTCCCTGTCATATCTTTCCCTGTCCTATCTTTCCCTGCCCCATCTTTTCCAGTCCTATCTTTCCCTGTCCTATCTTTCCCTGCTCTATCTTTCCCTGTCCTATCTTTCCTGCTCTATCTTTCCCTGTCCTATCTTTCCTGCTCTATCTTTCCTGTTCTATCTTTCCTGTCCTATCTTTCATGCTCTATCTTTCCCTGTCCTATCTTTCCTGCTCTATCTTTCCCTGTCCTATCTTTCCTGCTCTATTTTTCCCTGCTCTATTTTTCCCTGTCCTATCTTTCCTGCTCTATCTTTCCTGCTCTATCTTTCCCTGTCCTATCTTTCCTGCTCTATCTTTCCCTGTCCTATCTTTCCTGCTCTATCTTTCCTGTTCTATCTTTCCTGTCCTATCGTTCCTGCTCTATCTTTCCCTGTCCTATCTTTCCTGCTCTATCTTTCCTGCTCTATCTTTCCTGTCCTATCTTTCGTGCTCTATCTTTGCCTGTCCTATCTTTCCTGCTCTATCTTTCACTGTCCTATCTTCCTGCTATATCGTTCCTTCTCTATCTTTCGCTGTCATATCTTTCCCTGTCCTATCTTTCCCTGCCCTATCTTTCCCTGTCCTATCTTTCCCTGTCCTACCTTTCCCTGTCCTATCTTTCCCTGTCCTATCTTTCCTGCTCAATCTTTCCTGCTCTATCTTTCCTGCTCAATCTTTCCTGCTCTATCTTTCCTGCTCTATCTTTCCCTGCTCTATCTTTCCCTGTCCTATCTTTCCTGCTCTATCTTTCCCTGTCCTATCTTTCCTGCTCTATATTTCCCTGTCCTATCTTTCCCGGTCCTATCTTTCCTGCTCTATCTTTTCCTGTCCTATCTTTCCGTGCCCTATCTTTCCCTATCCTACCTTTCCCTGTCCTTTCTTTCCCTGTCCTATCTTTCCTGCTCAATCTTTCCTGCTCTATCTTTCCTGCTCAATCTTTCCTGCTCTATCTTTCCTGCTCTATCTTTCCTGCTCTATCTTTCCCTGTCCTATCTTTCCTGCTCTATCTTTCCTGTTCTATCTTTCCTGCTCTATCTTTCCCTGTCCTATCTTTCCTGCTCTATATTTCGCTGTCCTATCTTTCCCTGTCCTATCTTTCCTGCTCTATCTTTCCCTGTCTTATCTTTCCTGCTCTATCTTTCCCTGTCTTATCTTTCATGCTCTATCTTTCCCTGTCTTATCTTTCCTGCTCTATCTTTCCCTTTTTTTATCTTTCCCTGTCTTATCTTTCCTGCTCTATCTTTCCCTTTTTTATCTTTCCCTGTCTTATCTTTCCTGCTCTATCTTTCCCTGTCCTATCTTTCCCTGTCCTATCTCTCCCCGCCTTATCTTTCTCTGCCTTCTCTTTCCCTGCCCTGTCTTTCCTGCCACGTTTTCACAGGCCCTATCCTTCTCTGTTTTTTCTCTTTTTTTTTTTTTTTTTTTTTTTTTGTTCTTCTGGTAAGTACTATGCAATCCATGTTTTTGACAAAAGTAACAAGAAAAAGAGTTATTTGATTTTATGTAGAGCAGTCTTAACATATGGGTGTGAATCATGGACAATGGGACAACAGACAAGAATTCACTGGATTCTGTAAAAAAAAACGTAGTTTTGCAGAAGGATGTTGAGAATACCATGGATAGCTAAGAAGAGTAATAAAAACGTTCTGAAAGAGACCAAAGCAAAATGCAACTAGACCAGAACTAAAAATGTTACTCCCCTGCAATATACGTCACGGGATATTACGTTTTTAACAACCCGGCAGTAGACGTTAAGGTGCAACCGTTTATCATAAAACAGGGAAGGAGTATTTTGTATGTTAAATATCGAAAACTATTTACATTGTTGAATGTCTATTGTGTACGCGTGAACAACCTCTTTACTTCATAATCTCAGCCGAGTCTATAATTAAAAAAGATACCCAGCTATAAAAGCTGATCAGATGGCCAAACAACATTTTAAAAGATGACTTACAACAGGATGCAATCAATCCGCAATGAGACAATTGATGTTCGTTTTGTTTGTTTGCTTTTCCCATCTTATTTGTTTGTGGCGAACATTCTCCCGCTGATGTCACCTCCGAATGATGTTTTGTAAGTAAAGTAAAGTAGCCCCCGTCACGCCAAGTGGCGTATATGGTGTTAGTGACCATAAATTTTACAGATCTTCAGCACATGATTTTTTGGGGTAATGTGGTCGGTATTACGCCCGTGCCGCTTTACTTTCCCAGAAAAAATTCCGGTACCCATTTAAGGCTTCCCTATACGCCACTTGGAGCCGCGATAGCTCAGTGGTTAGTGAACTGGACTACAAAGGACAAGGGTTAGAGTTCGATTCCAACCGACGACTTCTGGGTTCATCCAGCCTTAAAATGGGTACCGGTTTTTTTTCTGGGAAAGTAAAGCAGCACGGGCATAATACCGACCACATTACCCCAAAAATCATGTGCCTAAGGTCTGTAAAATATTGGGTCACTAACACCAAATTTCCCTATACGCCATTTGGCGTGACTTGACTTCTATTTTTTCTGATATAAAAACAGATTTTTGTTTTCCAAAATAATAAAGTGGATAGGATTATACGCACCTGATATAGGATGATAACCCGAGATCTTAGACAGCCCATCCTCTTATGGGGATCGACAGCTTCCAGGTTCACCCGTCGCTAATTGGGTTATGGATTTTTATGGTTGGAGAAAACCGGCACTGACGTAATTCATATTCTTTCCTTCCTCATTCAGCGTCGAAGGGAGATATAATTTGCGGTCTTTTGCTCTTCTTGTTTCTGCTGCTGTTGTTTCCTAGTGTTTTTAATATTCTGTGAATCCATCTTTTTCATGGTCGGCCTTTGTGTCTAGTGTTCTCGCGTTTATTGAAGGCTCGTTGCTCGTTGTGTTGTGCTTTGATCTTTCTGTCATGTCACAAGGCCACACCACTTTATCTGTTGTTTCTTTATATATTCAAAGGCGTGGGCTATTCCTAGCTAATATTTTCAGTTCTTCATTTCTGATCTTATCGCTCAGACTGTTTCCTGCCATTTGTCTAACACATTTCATCTCAGTAGAGGTTATTTTTCTTATAGTTCATGCACGTAGAGTTCAGGACTGGCATTGATAGCACAACGTTGGGACGAAGATTGTATTGTTGAGAGTTCATTTTGCCTGTAGAGTTATTTCCCTGTGGGGCAATAGTGATGATAGCTGTCCAATGATTTGACAAGCGTTCTTGCATACTGACTACATACCCCAGAATAAAAAATATAAAAGGTTTAATAAAAAATGTATAAGTACTAATAACATAGGAGCCGCGATAGCTCAGTGGTCAGTGAACAGTACTACAAAGGACAAAGGGTGGGGTCCGATCCCAATCGACGGCTTCTGGTTCGCCCAGCCTTAAATGGGTACCGGATTTTTTCTGGGAAAGTAAAGCGGCACGGGCGCAATACCGACCACATTGCCCCAAAAATCATGTACCGAAGTTCAGTAAAATTTATGGTCACTAACACTATATTCCCTATACCCCACTTGGCGTGATGGGAGCTTTTTACTTTTTTTTTTTAATATGCTCACCTTCATCATTGGCATCCTCTCAAATGGCTTCAAAAAGGGCCTGTCGTGTAATGCTGTCGTTGGCTTCCTCAGTGTCTGTCCTATCCACAGTAAATTGTTGGTCCCATCTCTTTGTCCCTGGGTTTTTGTCTGGTACATTATCATTGTTCTAAAGGCTGGTAACGTTGCCCTGTAATTTCCAAACTTATATTCTGAGCAAGTATCTATACGAAAAAATTCCGGTCAATATGACGGATAGGCGACAGTAATCATTAAGGCTATGCATGAAAAGTTTTCCTTGTTGCAGTTTTCTCATATTCCAATTCCAGCTTGCTGTCGGAGCTACTGGGTTTAGTGCTCTGTGCACATCGTGAGCTGTGTTTTTCATCAGAATCGTGTTTAGATATTCCGGCTGCTTACGATGAATGATGATATCGTATGACAGACAGTTCAGCTGCGTTCATTTTCGGTGCCGCTTGGCTGTATGCCTTTTGGCGTATGCAGAAGCTGCTATGATGGGGACTGCTGCTGCCTTTCTTTGTTTGGATCCTTCAATGAGATGAGTTTTAATTCAGATGATTCCACTGGCATGGGCGGTTGAGCAATTGTGGATTTTAATTCGTTTGCAGTGATACCGGGGCCTTCGACTAACTATAACCATCTAAACGAAAGTCTGTATCTTTTTGAGTGTTTTTTTGTTTGTTTTTTGGTCCTTGTTCTCCCTGTTTCATTAGCCACATATAAATCAGCTTCATCTTAATCCTCTGAGAACTCCAGTCGGAGTATAGGGCACTCACAAGAGATCTCCACTCAATCCAGTCTAGGTCATTGGGCACTCACAAGAGATCTCCACTCAATCCGGTCTAGGTCATTGGGCACTCACAAGAGATCTCCACTCAATCCGGTCTAGGTCATTGGGCACTCACAAGAGATCTCCACTCAATCCAGTCTAGATCATTGGGCACTCACAAGAGATCTCCACTCAATCCGGTCTAGGTCATTGGGCACTCACAAGAGATCTCCACTCAATCCAGTCTAGATCATTGGGCACTCACAAGAGATCTCCACTCAATCCGGTCTAGATCATTGGGCACTCACAAGAGATCTCCACTCAATCCGGTCTAGGTCATTGGACACTCACAAGAGATCTCCACTCAATCCAGTCTAGATCATTGGGCACTCACAAGAGATCTCCACTCAATCCAGTCTAGATCATTGGGCACTCACAAGAGATCTCCACTCAATCCGGTCTAGATCATTGGGCACTCACAAGAGATCTCCACTCAATCCGATCTAGGTCATTGGGCACTCACAAGAGATCTCCACTCAATCCGGTCTAGATCATTGGGCACTCACAAGAGATCTCCACTCAATCCGGTCTAGATCATTGGGCACTCACAAGAGATCTCCACTCAATCCAGTCTAGATCATAGGGCACTCACAAGAGATCTCCACTCAATCCTGTCTAGATCATTGGGCACTCACAAGAGATCTCCACTCAATCCGGTCTAGGTCATTGGGCACTCACAAGAGATCTCCACTCAATCCGGTCTAGATCATTGGGCACTCACAAGAGATCTCCACTCAATCCAGTCTAGATCATTGGACACTCACAAGAGATCTCCACTCAATCCAGTCTAGATCATTGGGCACTCACAAGAGATCTCCACTCAATCCGGTCTAGATCATTGGGCACTCACAAGAGATCTCCACTCAATCCAGTCTAGATCATTGGGCACTCACAAGAGATCTCCACAGAATCCGGTCTAGGTCATTGGGCACTCACAAGAGATCTCCAATCAATCCGGTCTAGATCATTGGGCACTCACAAGAGATCTCCACTCAATCCAGTCTAGATCATTGGGCACTCACAAGAGATCTCCACAGAATCCGGTCTAGGTCATTGGGCACTCACAAGAGATCTCCAATCAATCCGGTCTAGATCATTGGGCACTCACAAGAGATCTCCACTCAATCCAGTCTAGATCATAGGGCACTCACAAGAGATCTCCACTCAATCCGGTCTAGATCAAACATGGACAGCTCTCACCAGGACCTGCCAGCCTCTTTCATCTCATCATGTATTGTTCATCGACATGTCCCCAGTGGTCTGCCACTTCTTTGTTTGCCATGTTGTGTCCATGTAAATGCTAAGTGCGAATGTCTGGTTCCTTCCACTCGTAGAACGTGGCCTAACCATTTCCACCGTCCTCTTTTCACTTCTAGATTGATGTTCTTAATGCCTGATCTTCTGGCAGCTTCTTTGTTCGTAATGTATTGAACCCAACCGATGTTTATAATCTTCTTAAAACAGTGACCTTCATTACTTCTTAGTCGACTTTCCATCTTATGGTCATTCTCCAAGTGATTGGTTGGTCGCGAGGCAGGACACCGGTCTCGAAACATAGAGGTTGTGAGTTCAAATCCCGGCAGGACCAGTTCGGATTTTTATTTATGATTTCCTTCTGCGGCAACCACTCCTGGTCTCAGCAGCGAGGCCCGGCATGAAACGTCAATTACTCATCGACCGAAAAAACATGAGTACCTCCGAAGTCGGTGTTATCTGCCTGTATGGCGAGGGACACCACACACGGCTGCCAGGGAAAAACGGATTAACAGGCAAAATTCAGTTCCTAGTCTCTAGGGACTTCTTCTTCTTCTACTTTTTTAGTTCCCAGTGTAGCATAGGTCTTCAACAAACACTTTCCAAGTCGTTCTGTTTTTTTTGCCATTCTTTTAAGATCATCCCATGTCTTCCCTATCATCTTCATCTCTGCTCCTATCTGTCTTCTCTAAGAATTCTTTGGTCTTCCTCTTTGTCTTTTCCCCTGGGGATTCCAAAAAATGACCTGTTGTGTAATACTCTCAGTTGGCTTCCGTAGTGTGTGTCCTATCCAGTGCCATCGTCTTCGCTGCATCTCTTTATCCACTGGTATTTGACTGGTACATTTCCATAATTCTATGTTAGTGATTTTGTCATGTTATTTCCATCCTTTTATTCTGCGTAAACATCCATTAATGAAAGTCTGTATCTTCGTGATTGTCAATTTTGTTATTCTCCATGTTTCACAGCCATATTAGAGGACCGACTTAACATTTGAGTTGAACATTTTTATTTTTGTATTTAACCTAGGGATTTAACCAGAGATGAAAGCTGGAGAACGCAAAAAGACAAATTCCCCAAGTTGGATATAAGCGTATAGGGACCGTACGTTCAACTTGAAAACTCTAAGCTTGGTGCTGAGATGGAGACTAGCTGAATGCTATATACAAGGACTGATTCAATATTGGAGTTGAACATTGTGACTTCACCTTTATCTTGATCTTCACCTTTACGTCACCTTTATCTTGATCTTCACCTTTACGTCACCTTTATCTTGATCTTCACCTTTACGTCACCTTTATCTTGATTTTCACCTTTACGTCACCTTTATCTACATCTTCACCTTTACGTCACCTTTATCTTGATCTTCACCTTTACGTCACCTTTATCTTGATCTTCACCTTTACGTCACCTTTATCTACATCTTCACCTTTACGTCACCTTTATCTGCATCTTCACCTTTACGTCACCTTTATCCGCATCTTCACCTTACGTCACCTTTATCTACATCTTCACCTTTACGTCACCTTTATCTACATCTTCACCTTTACGTCACCTTTATCTTGATCTTCACCTTTACGTCACCTTTATCTACATCTTCACCTTTACGTCCCCTTTATCTTGATCTTCACCTTTACGTCACCTTTATCTACACCTTCACCTTTACGTCACCTTTATCTACATCTTCACCTTTACGTCACCTTTATCTTGATCTTCACCTTTACGTCACCTTTATCTACATCTTCACCTTTACGTCACCTTTATCTTGATCTTCACCTTTACGTCACCTTTATCTACATCTTCACCTTTAAGTAAAAAAGAAGAGTTCCGTCGCGCCAAGTGCCGTATAGGGAAATATGGTGTTAGTGACCATAATTTTTACAGACCTTCAGCACATGATTTTTGAGGTATTGTGGTCGGTATTACGCCCGTGCCGCTTTATTTCCTCAGAACAAAACCAGTGCCAATTTAAGGCTCGGTGAACCTAGAAGCCGTCGATCAGGATCGAACCCGGCGTCTTGTCCTTTGTTGTACTGTTCACTGGGCTATCGCGGCTCCCGATCTTCACCTTTACGTCACCTTTATCTTGATATCCACCTTTACGTCACCGTTATCTTGATATCCACCTTTACGTCACCGTTATCTTGATATCCACCTTTACGGCACCTTTATCTTGATATCCACCTTTACGTCACCTTTATCTTGATATCCACCTTTACGTCACCGTTATCTTGATATCCACCTTTACGTCACCGTTATCTTGATATCCACCTTTACGTCACCTTTATCTTGATCTCCACCTTTACGTCACCTTTATCTTGATCTTCACCTTTACGTCACCTTTATCTTAATATGCACTTTTATGTCACTTTTACCCTTATAATTTAGATGATGTTCAACGTAACATAACTGACACAGTCGCTACAGAAGTAAGCAGCAGATAACATTCAATTTGGACATAGGTTATGATTCTATTTCTGCGTAATGGATAATAAAGCTAATGAAATTGATTAATTATGATTGTTGAACACCAGGGCGTCGATGTGGCCCGTCAGTTGTTATACTAGACCTAGGTTGTTGATTCGCAGTCCCTGTCGTGTGGTGTCCGATGTGATCATCATCATCATCATCGAGTGCCGTCTCCGCAACGAATGTTGGCTACCATGGAGCGCCATTCTGCTCTGTCTCTTGCATTGATGGTGCAGGTTGTCATAGGTTGATTTGTCCATCTTTTGATGTTACTCGTCCATGTTAGTCTTCTGTAAACTTAAACCATTGTAATTGGTTATTGGTTATGGAAGACCTCGGTATCACTGCAAACGAATCAAAATCCATATTTGCTCAACAGCCCGTGCCAGTGGAATCATCCGAATTACTAAAACATGCCAATACAAAGATTGATCCAGGATTACTTTTAGTAGGCTGTTGTGTCTTTTAACATGGCCCAAAAATCGCATTTGATATCCGATATGATAATTCCCCAAAACTTTCGATCTTGTAAACCATTTACTAATTCACCATTTAATTTTCCCCTTGCAACACTGTAAAACCATCCAGCAGACCAACTATAACCATACATATCTGGCCTCTCTACCATTTATAGATGTATTATTGTTGATAAAATAAACATATAATGGTAGTTCTTTGGTTATATGGTTATGAAAGGCCCTGGTATCACTGCAAACGAATTAAAATCCATAATTGCTCAACCGCCCGTGCCAGTGGAATCATCCGAATTACTATCTCATCTCCCAAACAAAGAAAGGTAACTGTAATCCCCATCATAAAAGACATAAGGTGAAACCGCACAGAAAGTGAACACAGCCAACTGTTCCCTGCCATACGATATGATCATTCATCGTAAACAATTGGAATATCGAAACGGATGAAAAACACAGCTCACGGTGTGCATAGAGCACCTAACTCAGTAGCTCCTGCAACAGGCTGGACTTGGAATATGAGAAAACTGCAAAAATAGTAGGTAGCTGCTAAACCAATAGATAGACAAGACAAACTACAACGTTTTGGCAAAATCCTTCATCAGGTCATTTGTATGTTGTTAGTCTCGTGCCTCTACTAATTTTGGTGCTAGATATAAAATTATGTCTATTTTACGTTTTATCTGCAGCTCTAATAGAGGCTCCATAAAGTAAAGTAAAGTACCCCCCGTCACGCCAAGTGGCGTATAGGGAATATGGTGTTAATGACCATACATTTTACAGACCTTCGGTACATGATTTTTGGGTAATGTGGTCGGTATTACGCCCGTGCCGCTTTACTTTCCCAGAAAAAAATCCGGTACCCATTTAAGGCTGTGTGAACCCGGAAGCCGTCGGTTGGGATCTAACCCTACCTCTTGACCTTTGTGGTCCAGTTCGCTAACCAATGAGCCATCCCGGCTCCCCGTATAGTATCTAATATTTCATATATTTTATATTTGTACTTATCTCTATATAGAAGATGCGGATGCTCAGTGGTTAGTGAACTGGACTACCAAAGACAAAAGGTTGCATTCGATCCTGCTCGGGGTCAAAGCAAAGAAATCGATAAAATGGGAAGCTGCAGTAAAGCTAATTGTAAGGAGAAATGAAAAAAAAGTATATATAAAGAAAACAAAATAGAAAAAAACTGTATGGTTAAAGCTTTACGTAATAAATGGAGGACACACATTTGAACAACGTTTCTGGTCAATAGGCCTTCAGCAGAAACAAACATACAACACACAAACTGCAAACGTATCCCACAGAAACATACCCCACAAAAACATACACCACACAAACTTACCCCACACAAACTTACATCACACAAACTTACCCCACACAAACTTATACCACACAAACTTACACCACACAAACTTACCCCACACAAACTTATACCACACAAACTTACACCACACAAACTTACCCCACACAAACTTACACCACACAAACTTACATCACACAAACTTACACCACACAAACTTACACCACACAAACTTACCCCACACAAACTTACCCCACACAAACTTACACCACACAAACATATCAAACTCTGCGACATCTTAATCTTTCCTCCTCTTGGTTGCCCTATATTCTTCTGTCCTGTTCTTTGCACTTTGTGTATGCACACGGACCTGTGTGTGGTAACGTCTGGTTATTCGTGCTGTGTGCGCACATTTGGCGCGCGCGCACATATCGCGTTCGTGTACCGTGACGTTCATTTTCCTTCTTACCACAAACAGTTTGCAGGGGAAACCTTTTATTCTCATTTTATTGTTATTTCTCATTCTATTTGTCAATTATTATTTTATTATTTTTATAATATTTTATTTGCTTTCAAATACATATCTGTGTGTGTGTGTGTGTTATTATTGAGTTATTGAGTTCTTTGTGGGTCATCATCATTGCACTCCGAACATGTCCATAGGTGCTCAGATCCCCTCCTCAGCAATTCCCTCAGTGTCCAGCGACTGACGACTCCAATTCTATGTTGCTTTAAATGCATATATGTGTGTGTGTGTGTATTGTATGTTAGCTCTCGCTGAAGGCCTGTTGACCTGAAACGTTCAAATTTGTCTTGTCCATTTATTACGTGAAGCTTTAACCATACAGTTTTTTCTATTTTTTTTTTTTTTTTTTTGCTATATATTCTTTTCATGTCTTGAGCCTGATCAACGGCTTCCAGGTTCACCCACCCTTAAATGGATACCGGATTTTTTTCTGGGAAAGTAAAGCGGCATGGGCGTAATACCAACCACATTACCCCCCAAAATCATGTGCTGATGGTCTGTAAAAAGTATGGTCACTAACACCATATTCCCTATAGCCCACTTTACGTGACGGGGCTTTTACTTTTTATCTCTATATATATCGTTGATGTTCATTCAGGTTAGTGACGTGCGGTCCACATTGGTTATCTTGTTTTCCTGAATTCTGCCGGAGACATATCTTGATTAATCTACAAGGTAGATCAATATTTGATTTTCTATCTCGACAGACCTAAACCACAACGGTCGTAGCCAGTTGACCAGTTTGTTTTGATCTCAACTATTTGGAGTAGTTTCCCTTAAGGATAAGTCTGATCACCGTTGGCCGCTTATTCTGCTGATGTGATCTGAATCACCACTTGTGATCTATCCTGAAGTATAATAATGTCGTAAACAGAAAATGTGAAAACTATTTGAAACAGTAAACAGAATTCACATCATTATCGAAGGGAACTTCAAGCCGTTTCACTCTTTGTTATCTGTTTACTGCGTATCTTGTTATGATTGCTGTGGCTGTTATCGTAGGCGGGTTTTTTTGGGTTAATTTATTGTTAATGTGATTTGAGACCGTTAATTTGTGTGTCTGGTTATTTTGATGTGTTGTTGTCGTTGTTGCTGTTGTTTTAGGTGGGAACTTATTTTTCTGTTGTGTGTGAACATGGACCAGCGTGGGAGGATGGGTTGAGAGTGAGGAGGTGGGTTTTTGTGGGAGACTGGGTTGAGAGTGAAGAGATGGGTTTTGTGGGAGACTGGGTTAAGAGTGATGAGATGGGTTTGGTGGGAGACTGGTTGAGAGTGAAGACGTGGGTTTGGTGGGAGACTGGGTTGAGAGTGAAGAGGTGTGGTAGTGTGAAGTAGTTTCCAGTGGTTTAGACTAAACTACTATTCGTGTTGTTTCATCCTAAATGTTTGTCTGCCTCGCAAGTATTCAGCCCTACCCTATCCGGGAGATACTTGTCTTAACAGAAAAAATACAGATACACTATGTATTTCTGAGCTGTGATCGCAGCCTTATGCTATAGTCATGAGAACACCTGTGCGAAAAGACATTGTCCACGATAGCTAATTTTTGTTAGCTGAGTGGCAGTGTTCCTTCCCCAGCGTTTGGCTTTTCGTGGCAAGGCGCTGTGCCAATGAGTACGGGTTCGATCCTGCTATGGTCCATATTTTTTTCTGCTGTTGATTATTTGTCATTTTTTCCGAGTGCTGTAAACATACCTCTTCCTCTGAATTGATTCGCTGATTATCGCCTCGGAAGTTTCCCTCTATAATAATATTAATTTATTATTATTTGTCTCCACACAAGAAGTAACGTAGTCTGTGAAGTAAGCTGTTTTTGTTGGAGTTCCATGTATTTTACTTGTGAGCTTTCTAATGACTTCAAGTATGGCTGTTGATTCAGTTCCATACTTGGAAAGCTTTCAGCCTGTTTCAAAAGTCTTCTTGAGTTCTTCTAACTTCCATGACTGTAATTTATGTAGCTGTCCCCACCTCCATTTCTGTTCAACGTCTACTCTGGTCCTTTCTGTGTTGACGTCGGCACATTGGGACTGGTTGCATGTTTTGTCTATTGTTTCTAGGGTCAAGTTTTCAACTCAAGCAAGCTCTAGTGGTGTTTTAGGATCAGTATTTCAGTGATGGAAAATGTAAAACTGAAAAAAAAACAAAGAATAGGAATTTCAAAAAGTAATTTTAATGCCATGAAAAATATACTAACATCTAAACAAATAACACCATGGCTAAAACTACCATGGAATACTGTGACCAGTGACGGAAAATGTACAATTGAAATAAACAAAAAAATAGGAATGGTAAAAGATAATTTTAATGCCATGAAAAATATACTAACATCAAAAACAAAATACACCAGACTTAAAACTAAGAATCGCAAAATGTTACATCTTCTCAACATTCCTATATGGTGCAGGTTTGACAAGAAAACAGAACAGAAGATTGAAAGATAGAAAGAATTGGATGGAAAGAAAAATAACGATGAAGCCTTAAAACAAATAAAAAAAAGAAAAGGGAACTACTAAACACAATTCACACAATATAAATGAGATTTTTGGGGCATGTTAAAAGACACAACATCCTGCTAAAAGTAATTTTGGAAGGGAAAATACAAGATGAAAGAGGGAGAGGTAGACCAAGATTAACATGAACGAGTAACATCAAAAGATGGACAAGTCAATCTATGACAACCTGCACCATCAAAGCAAGAGACAGAGCGGAATGACGCTCCATGGTAGCCAACCTTCGATGCGGAGACGGCACTCAATGATGATGATGACTTCAGTTATGGATGGGGACATTCATTTGGACTGTGCTCTTCATGGGACAGAAGGGGCTAGATTTCTCTTGTGTTATTGAAAAGACGGTCTTTCAACTGAATGTGTAGTTCATTGGATGGTTGTTGAAGCTAAATTTATTCAGTCTGACTTTGAGAGGTTCTTGTGAGTAGTATAGTATGTCAATTAGGACGGATAAAAGTGCCTTTGAAGGCACCTAAATCCTTATATAAATAGTCTACCCGTACATCGAGGCACATTTTTTGGTGCCGTTTTTCCTTATATGAGAGTCTTCATTTTTTCTTATATGAGAGTCTACCCGCCCATTTTGGTTCCGGTGACCTCTCGTTGACCTCTCGTTGACCTCTCGTGGTGTTGTGAAGGCGTCGAAACGCAGATAAATCCTTATATAAATAGTCTACACGCAGATCGAGGCACAATTTTTGGTGCCGTTTTTCCTTATATGAGAGTCTACCCGCCCCTTTTTGTTCCGGTCGTGGTGGTGGTGGTGGTGGTGGTGACCTCCCGGTGACCTCCCGGTGACCTCCCGGTGACCTCTCGTGGTGACCTCCCGCTGCGGTGGTGTTGTGAAGGGGTGGTGAAGGGGTGGTGAAGGGGCGGCGGTGGTATCATAACTTTCATATTCTTTGTACTTTCAATGGTTCCGTAACTTTCATAAATCTATTCTTTCTTTATACTCTCATTCAATAAAAACAGTGACAAGTTTATTTATTGTTTTTAAAAACTTCCTTTAGAATTAAAGGTAACAGCTTAGGTCGTTACACACGCTACACGCCAAACACTGTGTTTAACGTTAAGCGAGAGATCAAAGAGTTCCCGGTAGGCGCGCAGCAAGGGGCCGCAAGATCAAAGAGCTCGGTAGACGCGCAACCGCGAAGACGCGCAGCAAGCGGCCGCAAGATCAAAGAGCTCGGTAGACGCGCAGCCGCTAGGGGAATTTTACGATACCGATGTTTTAATGTGAGATGCTTGGGGGTAATTAATATCTTTGCGCCGTTTCGTGTTCAAAGACCGTGTTTCGCTGTGAAAAGTTTTGATTGAATGTTTGAGTGTCAGACTGGCCAGGGCTACGGACTTTTTATCATCTGAAGATTAGAATACCACTTATCAGGGGAATTTTACTGGGTGGTTGTTTTAATGTGAGATGTTTAGGGGAAATTAACACTGACAAGTTTATTTATTTATTGTTTTATTCGTATATATCTCACAATAGATAACACAGGGGTAGACAATAATGTAGTCTTTAACTATTGCACATTATAGACAAGTATAATACATAAGAAACAAAGTAGTTTATTTACAAGTGTTATACATGATAGTGTTAAATCGATAAAGGGGAGGTGGTCACGTTGTCAGAATGGACCTGTCGCTTGATGGGGTGAGGTAGTAAGTTGGAAGTTGTAGTAGTAGGTTAGAAGTTGGCGTTTATTAGAGGAAGTTGGTTGTGGAGGTAGTTGGTAGTAGAAGTTGTAGTAGTGAAAGTTGTAGTAGAGCAGGGGACGACGTTCAAATTACGTTACTCCCAAATCCACGAAAGCTTAGACTTTGGAGTTCTATATCTTTAGCACTTCAACGAATAACAGACAACAGTAATGGTGAACCTTACAGATAAGAAAACTTAGTTCCAAACCCCAAAATTTCGTCTCATAACTAAAAAGTTGAACTCAAAACATTAAAAATCTAGGTCCAAAGTCAAAAAAAAAAAAAAAAAAAAGTTAGACACGGTAGGGCAAAAGGGCATATTCTTTCCAACCAATACTCCCTATTCTTCTACACATCTGCATCTCGAAGCCTTCGAATTTATATTCAATGTTTGGCTACTGACAATGTGGCAGTCATTTCGTTGTAATGGTCATCTCGTTGTAACAGACACGTATGTCATGTCGTTGTAACAGACACGTATGTCATGTCATTTTATCAGAGACGTATGGTATGTCGTTGTAATAGCCATGTCGTTGTATCAGTCATGTCGATGTAGTAGACACGTATGTCATGTCAATGTAACAGTCATGTCAATGTAACAGTCATGTCAATGTAACAGTCATTTCGTTGTAATAGTCATCTCGTTGTAACAGTCACGTATGTCATGTCGTTTTATCAGAGACGTATGGTATGTCGAGATGGATGAATGTAGGTTGTCGACTGTGCCATGATGGATGAATGTAGGTTGTCGACTGGGCCATGATGGATCATGTAGATTGTCGACTGTGCCATGATGGACGAATGTAGGTTGTCGACTGGGCCATGATGGATCATGTAGGTTGTCGACTGGGCCATGATGGATCATGTAGATTGTCGACTGTGCCATGATGGACGAATGTAGGTTGTCGACTGGGCCATGATGGATCATGTAGGTTGTCGACTGTGTCGAGATGGACGAATGTAGGTTGTCGACTGGGCCATGATGGATCATGTAGATTGTCGACTGTCCCATGATGGATGATGTAGATTGTCGACTGTGCCATGATGGATGAATGTAGGTTGTCTAGTGTCGCATGATGGTTATATGTATGTTGTCTAATGTGCCATGATGGATGATGTAGATTGTCGACTGTGCCATGATGGTTGTATGTAATTGTCGAGTATGCTCCAACAAATCACCGCGCCATTCAAACTTCTTTGAACACAATGGACACAGATGTTCACCAGAAGAAACTTCATTATGAGAAACCATCTGGAGAAAATCCAATAACCCTTTCGTCAACCATATTTAACATACCTAGTTTAACTTCATCAAATATCAAGCTCAACAATACTTAGCATGCCTACTTTAAAAATATCGATACAATTGAATAACCTTTTATCGATAAGCCTTAACGTACTTTAAGAGAAAATATTCCAACTTACAGTGTAAAATAGAATCTCAATCCGTTAGAATGAATAGTAACTTTCCTTGAAGCAACCAAACTTATAACACGAAAGCCCTGAAGGGTCTTGTTTAAATATAGCCTGGTAACAAATGAATACATTATCCAATCAGCGAGTGATTATGCCAACATCGACTGATATCTGGATTAACCAATTATAGAAGAGCATTAACATTGGAGGCGGAGCAAAGAAATGACTGACATCTGTATTATAACCATTCAGAAAAGAGCATTACTATGAACGGCAGAGTGATTAACCAATTATAGAAGAGCGTAACTTTGAAAGCGGTTCCAGTTCCAGCTTAAGGTAAATGATTTGGTCGGGTTCTCATCGAGGATTGTGGGCGTTTCTGGTCCATAGAATGTGTTTGGATAAACTTATGTAGGAGTTTATGTTCCTGGGGGTTGATATTATTCACACATAGGATAAGGCGTATAAGAAACATTCCAAGTTTTATAACGCGATGGCTAACCTAGTATACACATGATCGGAGAGAAATGAGCTGTTATTTACTGGAATAATTCAGCGAGTCGGTGGTCATGATATCTACGCCACGTTTGTAACCATCGTTATCGAAATACTTTCAGATCGAATTCGCAATTTCGGTCGTCTTGTTGTTCTATATACCCTCGCCTATCGATTAGTTAAGAATCATGTCAAAGACATGTTCGACTCTGATTCCGACATTTGTGTTTTAGAAACGGACTTTGGTACTTGGACCGGTGGTATCATCGGAAGAGAATTTGGAGAGTGGTTACTAAAAGAAGGTGGTTTGGAAAATTTTCTAGACCTCTCTAACGAAGAAGCTACAACACTGTGGACTCTACTTCACAACAACCTTTGGTCTTTAAGAGCTTTACCTAGAAATGTTTATCTGTGAGTTTATATATTTTCCCTAATAAAAGTTTGGTAACCCCACAGCATTTGTTACTGCCTTACAATATTGTTTACCAGGTCACGACACCCTCTCACACTGATGATGAGGGTTGTCCTGTAGTAGGCCTGTGATTGTAATAAGAATGGTTTGCTCCAGCTTTGAAATCTGAAATTTTCACAAAAAGAGATGGTGTTACTCAGTTCCCCTATAATGGGGATGTTGAGTTACTAAAAATAGATTTTGATCTCTGATGCAATACCTGATTAGTTACTAAAAATAGAATGTGACCTATGATCCAATAACAGAATACTCATTGCCCTGGTGACCAATTGAGACTGATGGAAAAGTGAATTCCCAGTCATAGAAAAGTATGTTGTCACGATAGGTGTGTCAATAACAAGGAATAAAAAATCATTAAAGACATCCTAATTAAGTTGTGAAATTTTGGTGGTTGAGAGATAAATCTGAAGATAAGCACATCAAACTATAAGAACAAGGAAACAATCGTATATTACACACTCTTAGAGCCAGTGTTAAGTTAACACGTATTTAACTTAAAATAGAAGGTTATAAATTGAGTAGAGATAAACTTATACCTTATGGCTCATCTACTTTTTCGAATAAACTCATTAAAATTAAAATAAGTCAAATAAAAAACAAACAAATATGATCTTTTTTATAATGTTTATTTTCACAATAAAACTAGACAACACATGTTACACATTCAAATGTTTATAATTGAACAATGATGCTTTAAATAGTGCAAATATGGATACAAATCATCTAAAAAAGTACACATATAACAACATAGTCATGTGTTTAATGCTTAAATTACAAGTTTACGTGGTCTCCCACGTGGTTTTTTAAATACACAAGGATCGCAAAATTTAACACAATTTTGTTTATTGTTCTTAATAGCATAAGATCCATCAGTTATATTAGTGATCGAACGGGGATCAATTCGTTTGTGAGCTGTGTCTGTGAGAACAGTCGAAAGGTCACTTTGTTGATACTGGAAGTCGTCATAAACGGGAGGAGCAGCGAGCGACCAGCAACCCTCATTTGCTGTTTGTTCTCTGTAACCCTCTGAGCGAAATGTAGATGTTCCATCACTAATTGGTTGTACACCGTCACACTCTGCTGAGAGAATTGTAGACGCCTGGAAGTCGTCATAAACGGGAGGAGCAGCGATCGACCACTCACCATCATTGGTCGTTTGTTCTCTGTCATAGTCTGAGCGAAATGTAGATGCTCCATCAGTGGTTGCTTGTATACTGTCACACTCAGCTGAGAGACTCGTAGACGCATCACCTGTGGCTACTCGTAGTCTGTTACACTCTGAGAGAATCGTAGAGTTCAGACCCACTAACGTCTCAAATTCAGGCTGTGTTAGTGTTATACCGTAACGTGTTGGGAATTTCAACCCCGTTTTGCCATCGTATTTTCTAAGATGAATTAAAGTCTTTGCTCGATATCTCGAAACTGAGACAGCCTTCAAACCATTCTTCTGTAGAGGCTTTACATACTCGCCATTACGAGCGGCATAGAAAAAAAGCACCATCACAGTCAACATTAACAGCGGAATCACACATATCCATTCTAACGGACTCCATTCTAAAAAGCACACGACTTGGTAGCAGGGCTCTGACTTTCTGTATGTAGCAGCACTGAGAACGGCTACCCTTTATACCCTGTAACAAGGGGTCGTGGCCAGTCTATTTATAGTAACCAATGGAATACGTTCTATTTATAGTAACTGATACAATACGTCATTGGACGTGATGAGACATGTTCAGAGAGCGGCCATCTTTGATGAATCATGGGAAGTTTGTCCCACGAGGCCGATGTATCCATGGAGTCATCAAAACAAATGATGATCCAGAGGGCGGGGCCTACACTGACAAGTTGGAGACAAACTCGAGTATAGCATGTTATGTTCATTAGAGGGAAGTGTTCTTGTGAACACAGGATTGGGCTTGACAAGTAAAATATCAACTAAACTTTAGTTTCTATTACTTCTGAAATACTTTTTAGAATCTTGGCTCTGTGATCAATAGCTAGGATGGGGGAAATAATTTTGCCACATTCTTGTATACGGTTTATGAAGCGCTCCTTGTCTATAGAAAACTGCTGCCAAGAATAATTGGGTTCGTCATTTTCATCATCGTGGATTGTTAAAACAATCGTTTCTTCACAAAAATGAACCTAGAAGAAACGAGACAATTTAGGTTTAAAAGCCCGCAAAAACTTCTAAATGAAAAACACTTTATAATAAAATATCTCTGCACAACTCTGTAGCTCATGTCATATCTCTTTGTTTCTCTCTGTCTTTTCACCCCTCACATTTTCAAGTTGGTACAAGTTATTACAGCGGTTCTCATTACAAGTCACAACATCCAAGTATTGGATATCTCTTTCGCTTCTCACCTAGTAACCTATTGTCCATGAGTCTCTTGGGTAATTTAAACCTGCTTCTACGTAAAATTTACTCTACTCCACCTCCAGAGGATAACACTTCAAAAGATTTACCAGTATTAATATTATTCCACTTGTCTTTTTCTTTGATGTTACAGTTACTTCTTTATGGTATCAAGGATGAGTCCTTTATTTTTTTTCGGTTTCCTTTACTATAACGTCAATCATTACTAGCAACTAGTTTCACAATTTTCATTACATGTGGAAATTTACTATTTATCATCATCAATAAAGATAATGTCTCTACTAGTTGTGTAATAACCCAGGCTATATTTAAACAAGACCCTTCAGGGCTTTCGTGTTATAAGTTTGGTTGCTTCAAGGAAAGTTACTATTCATTCTAACGGATTGAGATTCTATTTTACACTGTAAGTTGGAATATTTTCTCTTAAAGTACGTTAAGGCTTATCGATAAAAGGTTATTCAATTGTATCGATATTTTTAAAGTAGGCATGCTAAGTATTGTTGAGCTTGATATTTGATGAAGTTAAACTAGGTATGTTAAATATGGTTGACGAAAGGGTTATTGGATTTTCTCCAGATGGTTTCTCATAATGAAGTTTCTTCTGGTGAACATCTGTGTCCATTGTGTTCAAAGAAGTTTAAATGGCGCGGTGATTTGTTGGAGCATACTCGACAATTACATACAACCATCATGGCACAGTCGACAATCTACATCATCCATCATGGCACATTAGACAACATACATATAACCATCATGCGACACTAGACAACCTACATTCATCCATCAAGGCACAGTCGACAATCTACATCATCCATCATGGGACAGTCGACAATCTACATGATCCATCATGGCCCAGTCGACAACCTACATTCGTCCATCTCGACACAGTCGACAACCTACATGATCCATCATGGCCCAGTCGACAACCTACATTCGTCCATCATGGCACAGTCGACAATCTACATGATCCATCATGGCCCAGTCGACAACCTACATGATCCATCATGGCCCAGTCGACAACCTACATTCATACATCTCGACATACCATACGTCTCTGATAAAACGACATGACATACGTGACTGTTACAACGAGATGACTATTACAACGAAATGACTGTTACATTGACATGACTGTTACATTGACATGACTGTTACATTGACATGACATACGTGTCTACTACATCGACATGACTGATACAACGACATGGCTATTACAACGACATACCATACGTCTCTGATAAAATGACATGACATACGTGTCTGTTACAACGACATGACATACGTGTCTGTTACAACGAGATGACCATTACAACGAAATGACTGCCACATTGTCAGTAGCCAAACATTGAATATAAATTCGAAGGCTTCGAGATGCAGATGTGTAGAAGAATAGGGAGTATTGGTTGGAAAGAATATGCCCTTTTGCCCTACCGTGTCTAACTTTTTTTTTTTTTTTTTTTTTTTACTTTGGACCTAGATTTTTAATGTTTTGAGTTCAACTTTTTAGTTATGAGACGAAATTTTGGGGTTTGGAACTAAGTTTTCTTATCTGTAAGGTTCACCATTACTGTTGTCTGTTATTCGTTGAAGTGCTAAAGATATAGAACTCCAAAGTCTAAGCTTTCGTGGATTTGGGAGTAACGTAATTTGAACGTCGTCCCCTGCTCTACTACAACTTTCACTACTACAACTTCTACTACCAACTACCTCCACAACCAACTTCCTCTAATAAACGCCAACTTCTAACCTACTACTACAACTTCCAACTTACTACCTCACCCCATCAAGCGACAGGTCCATTCTGACAACGTGACCACCTCCCCTTTATCGATTTAACACTATCATGTATAACACTTGTAAATAAACTACTTTGTTTCTTATGTATTATACTTGTCTATAATGTGCAATAGTTAAAGACTACATTATTGTCTACCCCTGTGTTATCTATTGTGAGATATATACGAATAAAACAATAAATAAATAAACTTGTCAGTGTTAATTTCCCCTAAACATCTCACATTAAAACAACCACCCAGTAAAATTCCCCTGATAAGTGGTATTCTAATCTTCAGATGATAAAAAGTCCGTAGCCCTGGCCAGTCTGACACTCAAACATTCAATCAAAACTTTTCACAGCGAAACACGGTCTTTGAACACGAAACGGCGCAAAGATATTAATTACCCCCAAGCATCTCACATTAAAACATCGGTATCGTAAAATTCCCCTAGCGGCTGCGCGTCTACCGAGCTCTTTGATCTTGCGGCCGCTTGCTGCGCGTCTTCGCGGTTGCGCGTCTACCGAGCTCTTTGATCTTGCGGCCCCTTGCTGCGCGCCTACCGGGAACTCTTTGATCTCTCGCTTAACGTTAAACACAGTGTTTGGCGTGTAGCGTGTGTAACGACCTAAGCTGTTACCTTTAATTCTAAAGGAAGTTTTTAAAAACAATAAATAAACTTGTCACTGTTTTTATTGAATGAGAGTATAAAGAAAGAATAGATTTATGAAAGTTACGGAACCATTGAAAGTACAAAGAATATGAAAGTTATGATACCACCGCCGCCCCTTCACCACCCCTTCACCACCCCTTCACAACACCACCGCAGCGGGAGGTCACCACGAGAGGTCACCGGGAGGTCACCGGGAGGTAACCGGGAGGTCACCACCACCACCACCACGACCGGAACAAAAAGGGGCGGGTAGACTCTCATATAAGGAAAAACGGCACCAAAAATTGTGCCTCGATCTGCGTGTAGACTATTTATATAAGGATTTATCTGCGTTTCGACGCCTTCACAACACCACGAGAGGTCAACGAGAGGTCAACGAGAGGTCACCGGAACCAAAATGGGCGGGTAGACTCTCATATAAGAAAAAATGAAGACTCTCATATAAGGAAAAACGGCACCAAAAAATGTGCCTCGATGTACGGGTAGACTATTTATATAAGGATTTAGGTGCCTTCAAAGGCACTTTTATCCGTCCTAATTGACATACTATACTACTCTTGTGCCCCTTGTTCATGGTTGTGGCTTTTGTTTTGTGGCTGTATATCATCACTTCTTCTGCAAAATTTCATTTTGGTGTCTTTCTGATTCTTGAAAAGTAAATTAAAGAGCCCTGTCACGCCAAGTGGCGTGTAGTGAATATAGTGTTAGTGACCATAATTTTTACAGACTTTCAGCACACGATTTTTGGGGTAATGTGGTCGGTATTACGCCCGTGCCGCTTTACTTTCCCAGAAAGAATAGCAAGTACCCATTTAAAGCTGGGTGAACCTTTTTTGGCCATGTAATGAGAAGAGAACAACTGGAATATATTGTAACACCATTTGAAAAATTGAAGGACGAAGAGATAGAGGGAAGCAAGGAGTAAAAATAACAGACAGCTTAAGAGAATGGCTTGGCAGAAGGTCAACAATAGAAATGATAAATAGCTGCCGAGATCGAAAGTTGTGGAGAGACATGATCACCTACGCTAGTAGGCTCGGTACTTGATGATGATGAACCTGGAAGCCGTTGATCAGGATCGAACCCTATCTCTTGTCCCTTGTAGTCCAGTTCGCTAACCAGTGAGCTATCGCGGCTTTCTTTCTAGTTTTTGAATCAGGATAATATTCATCCATCTAGTTATCAACTTCAACATGTGGTTGTTGATGTTATCTTGTTGATAAACTGTTGTGTCATTGTGGTAATGGTTGGTAAATTATTGTTCTTTTTTCCCCCTGATTGCTAATATTTTGAAAGCTTGTGTTTTTCTTTCAATCTTTACTGTTAACAAAAATTGTGAAAGAAGACTGCGTGACATCTTGAAGGAAAACTCACGTATAACATTAAACCGTACTTCTTTACTATACAACATCGCATCAGCATCATCAGCATCATCATCGAGTACCGCTTCCGCATAGAAGGTTGGCTACCATGGAGCTCCATTCCGCTTTCTCTCTTGCTTTGATGGTGCAGGTTGTCATAGGCTGACTTGTCCATCTTTTGATGTTACTCGTTCATGATAGTCTTGGTCTGCCTCTGCCTCTTTTACCTTGTATTTTCCTTCCAAGATTATTTTTAGTAGGCTGCTCTGTCTTTTAACATGGCCTAAAAATCTCATTTCTCTTGTTTGAATTGTGTTTGGGTGTTTTCTTTTCATTTTTAGTTGTTTTAAGACTTCATCATTTATTTTATCTTCTTTCCACCAATTCTACCTATTCTCCTATAAATCTACATTTCATATGCTTCAATTTTCTGTTCTGTTTATCAACATAATTAATGACTTATATGTTACTTTAAACTTCACATAACAGATATATCCCTCTCCCCCAGAAATGTTTGAACACCTGTGATTCCACCTGTTGTTAATAATTTATTTATCACTTGAAACCTTGCATACCCCATTTCGTCTTGTAAGACGGTCTATGGGGGGTTCTTTTGTATTTTTTTGAGGTTTTGTTTTTGTCGAACAGCTTCTCTCGTGGCTAATTCTACCAATGTTTGACAAACACACACGGCCACAGAATGAACAAGTTAGGCCCACTGATCCACAGGGTTTTCCGTTCTTTTTCATGAGTCTTTTCTCTTCTGAGTTTTGCTTTAGTACAGTCTCAAATGATGTTATACCATTCCTTATACATGCTATCCATGATGTGCAATCATTTGCTAGATGTCCCCAGTCATATTCACATATGGAGAAGTCATTCAGAATGATTTACATATATCTCTATATCGTAGTTTAGTTCTGCCGATTTGTCTTTTTCCGTGTGTTAGTTCACCATGTAGTATTTGCCTGTGGATGCGTTTTTCTTCCATTCGCTGGACGTGCCCCAGCCATCTTAGTCTTCGACATCTGAGCATCGACATGATTGTTGGGGTTTTAGCGCGTTACAGGACAGTTAAGCTGGTTATTACCTGTTATTAAACAAGTTGAAACCTTATGGACATGTTCGGAGTGCAATGATGATGACGCGCAAATAACTCCAATAACTCAAATAACTCCAATAACTCCAATAACTCAAATAACTCCAATAACTCCAATAACTCCAATAACTCCAATAACTCCAATAACTCCAATAACTCCAATAACTCCAATAACTCCAATAACTCAAATAACTCAATAACTCCAATAGCTCCCATAACTCAATAACTCAATAACTCCAATAACTCAATAATGTTAACCTCTGAACATTAATCTCCGTATCCAGCAAGAAGAGAAGAACTCAGCGAAGCCGCGTCGTAAACTGAGAAAATAAATGGAATCTTTAAAATTTGACGTTTACTAAAAAAAACAAATAACGAAATCCCCTCCCCTCCCCCAGGAAAAAAGATGAAATTACAGATCTTGACCGTAGCCTAAGCTTCCAAAGGGGGCCTTATCAGTGTTAATTAATTAATTGATTGATAACCAAAACTTTGTTTTTTTTTAAATGGAAATCTCAGCTTGTAAGAACGTTATCCTTGCTATCTTCTCACACTCAAGCTTTTTGCAAGAAACTGAAACCGCGCTATATGTTTAAACCCTTGCTGTTGCCATAAACTCCCGCCAAAAAAAAAAACAAAAAAAAACATACATAAATAAATCAACATAAAATAAAAGGACAGAAAAACATGCGCGATTTTGTATTATTTCTTTTTTTTTTCTTCTTTTTTTTCCCCCTTCCTCATCTGCCTTTCAGCGTCGAGGGGAGATATAATTTGCGGTCTTTTGCTCTTCTGTTCGCCTCTGCTGCTGTTATGTTTCCTAGTGCTTCTAATATTCCATCGATCTATATTTTTCGTGGTCGACCCTTGGGTCTGGTGTTCTCACAACGTTTGTTGAAGGCTCATTGTGTTATGTTTTGATCTTTCTGCCTTGTCCCGTGGCCAAACCATTTTATTTGTTGTTTCTTTGTATATTCTATGGCGGGGGCTATTCCTAGCTTTTTCTTCAGTTTTTCATTTCTGATCTTATCTCTCAGGCTGTTTCCTGTCATTCGTCTAACACATTTCATCTCAGTAGAGGATATTTGTCTTATTGTTCTTGCATCTAGGGTCCAGGTCTAGCATTGGTAACACAACGTTGGGATGAAGGTTGTATTGTATAGTGCTCGTTTTGCCTCCAGAGTTATTTCCTTGTTGGACAATAGTGGTGGTACCAGTCCAATGATTTGACAAGCTTTGTTGCATCATGAGTCTATCTTTCTATTTTTTTATTGCTGCTACGAAAATTCCGCGACCCTTTGGAACATATCTCACGACACGGAAGTTGTAATCTTTAATTGTTGCTGTCTATAAAATGATATAATATCTTCAGTAATAAAGAATCGACGATGGTCATATGTTGGACATGTGATGAGAAGAGATAATAACCGAATAGCAAAGCAAGGCCTCATATGGGAAACAACAGGTAAGAGGAAAAGAGGAAGACCCAGAGAGACACTGAGAAGAACATTGATGAGAGAGGCAAGAGCAGCAGGATTCGGTTCCCTCACTAAGATTGAGCTGCTTGCACAGAACAGAGACAAATGGCGAGATTTGATAAAATATCTTTAAAAGAATTGAAAACTGCTAGAACAAAAAATTCAGATAAGAGAAGGAGTATCTTGGTCTACGCCCTATGGGCCGGCTACGGCTCGAAAGGTCAATGGATAAATAGATATAAAATGTATATGTTTAGCGTTAATGAATATTCCACTGCTACATTATGTTACAAAATAAAACACCTACAATTACATTGAACCCTAGTCTATTAAAAGAAACCCCGATCAATATTTGGAACCCTAGTCTATTAAAAGAAACCCCGATCAATATTTGGAACCCTAGTCTATTAAAAGAAACCACTGCCAACACTTGGAACCCAGGTTCGCTTTAATAAACCCTTAGCAAAACTTGCAACTCTAGCCTGATACCATGAAACCTATTATCATTTGAAACATGGTATTCATGAACTCTCCGTACTTCATAAACAACTCCCCCCCCTCCCCAAAACCCCAATGAATTTATGATACTCGTCACTTGTTTACCTCGCCACTACCACAAAAACACCCATTTTATTTCTGTTGACCATGTTGCGACTTTGATGTTTCCGCGCGTGTCCAGGACATCAAATATTGGTCCCCTGAAGCTCTAAGAGCTTTTTCCTTTTTTATTTCTGTGATAACAAAAGTGGCGCACTTTAGTGGTGAAATCTTTGATACATGCCTCATTTATTTCATCGGGTGGGAAAAAACGTCTCACTGGCAGATTATGAAAATGGCCGTCGGGTCGCTAGAGTAAATTCTCGTGTCCCGGAGGTGTCCAATTTTTGTGGCATTAATCTACGTTCATCGCGCAACTCAAACATTGCTTTGTAAAAAACTATCGACAAAACTAGATCTTTTGTTCCATTTATCGTCTGAAAGGTTATCGGCAAAACCATATCTTTTGTTCCGTGTATTTATTTGCGAATTTATCATTGAAGTGGAAAATCAATGTTTTGAAATCTTCCAGTGTTCGGATTGATACCTGTGGTGGTTGAGAATGTATAGACACAAGAATCTGTACTCATTACTGCCTGTCAACATTGAAACACCCTTTGTTACAGCTGTTTGATGTAGTGTGTGTTCGGTGTTAAATGTAATTGTTTGTTTTCAGATTTAACTTGCAACTTTTAATTATATTTTGTGGATCTTGGCATGAATGTAATTATATTCTATGTACGCAGAGATTGCTGTTAGTTATTAGAGCTTAAATACCAGGGATAGAAATTACGTTTCATAAAAATATGAGCTTTCAGGTTCCATATTTTCTATTGAATTTTCATCTATGAAATCTTGGGAGAACCATAACAACATGTGGGAGCTTATTGTGTAGGTTAATGTCGTGATATTTACTCGTTTTATAAATTGTGATAGCCGAGATTTTGGATTCAATTTGGTTTGTGGGAGAGGATGCAATATGCGGTCATTATCGTTGAGTAGAGATCATGACATGAGAAAAGAGATTGTTTTGAATGTGAGATGGTGAAGTTGCGTAAAGTAAGTGTAGTTAAAATCTGAATTCGAACAGAAGTGTTGCGTAAAGTAAGGGTAGTTAAAAACTGAATTCGAACAGAAGTGTTGCGTAAAGTAAGTGTAGTTAAAAACTGAATTCGAACAGAAGTGTTGCGTAAAGTAAGGGTAGTTAAAAACTGAATTCGAACAAAGTGTTGCGTAAAGTAAGGGTAGTTAAAAACTGAATTCGAACAGAAGTGTTGCGTAAAGTAAGTGTAGCTATTTTGTGCCGAATATACATTGTAAGCTTTAGATTTCAATGTAGCAGGAGGTCGACTCCTGGGAGTAGTGACCCAGGCGGGCCCCCCCCCCCCCCTTACAGTGTCAAGAAGCTAAAGGGCCGAAAAACTTGCTCGATGAGGGTCCCCCTTCTGATGATCAGAAGCCTCCTGCTGCGAAGCTCAGTATAACGAGTTTACTATTATTTCACATGATATGATTCAGTTGTATTTTCTTTTGTGCCACGAGAAGTATTTCATTTCATGAAATATAATAGAAAGGTATTCTTTTTCATGGGAAAAAAGATAAAGGTAATTCTTCACAAGAGGTATGTTGTAGAGATAAATAGGTAAACCACAGTTAGTAACATTACTTCCAAAGCAGGGCACGACAAGGGCAGCATTCACAACCGCCATCATCATTAAGAGCCCTCTTCGCATCGGAGGTTGGCTACCATGGAGCGCAATTCCACTCTGTCTCTTGCTTTGATGGTGCAGGTTGTCTTAGGTTGACTTGTCCATCTTTTGATGTTATTCGCCCATTTTAGTCTTGGTCTGCCTCTGCCTCTTTTACCTTGTATTTTCCCTTCCAACATTACTTTTATTAGGCTGTTGTGTCTTTTAACATGGCCCAACCATTTCATTTGTCTTGTTCTAATTGTATTTAGTAGTTCTCTTTTAATTTTTCTTCTACCTTTTTAGCTCCCAGTGGAGCATAGGTCTTCAACAAACACTTTCCAAGTCGTTCTGTTTTTTGCCATTCTTTTAAGATCATTCCATGTCTTCCCCATCATCTTCATCTCTGCTTCCATCTGTCTTCTCCAAGAATTCCTTGGTCTTCCTCTTTGTCTTTTTCCCTGGGTATCCCAAAAAGGTCCTGTTGTGTAATACTCTCAGTTGGCTTCCGTAGTGTGTCTCCTATCCAGCGCAATTTTTCATTTTTAGTTGTTTTAAAACTTCATCGTTTGTCTTCTTTTCTTTCCATCCAATTCTACCTATTATTCTATAGATCCACATTATTTCAAAGGCTTCAATTCTCTATTTTTCAATCCACAACCGCAGAAAGAAAGGTTACGAGTAGCCCCAATGGTGATCCGATGAGATGGTAAGGGCCTGGTTGGGGAAACGACAAGCAGTTGAGAAATGGCATCGAGCCAAGAAAAGATGCAGCGTAGACTAACCTGACCACATTTTGTTCGTTGACACAGGGTATGGAGAAGAACTTTGACACACACTATTTTAAGACTGTATCTAGGCAGGTGAAAGAAGAATTAGACTTGAGACTGTATCTAGACAGGTGAAAGAAGAATTAGACTTAAGGCTGTATCTAGGCAGGTGAATGAAGAATTGGACTTGTGACTGTATCTATGCAGGTGACAGAAGTATTGAACTTAAGGCTGTATCTAGACAGGTGAAAGAAGAATTGGACTTAAGGCTGTATCTAGACAGGTGAAAGAAGAATTGGACTTAAGGTTGTATCTAGACAGGTGAAAGAAGAATTGGACTTAAGGCTGTATCTATGCAGGTGAAAGAAGAATTGAACTTAAGACTGTATCTAGAGAGGTGAAAGAAGAATTGGACTTAAGGCTGTATCTAGACAGGTGAAAGAAGAATTGGACTTAAGGCTGTATCTAGGCAGGTGAAAGAAGAATTGGACTTAAGGCTGTATCTAGACAGGTGAAAGAAGAATTGGACTTAAGGCTGTATATAGACAGGTGAAAGAAGAATTGGACTTAAGGCTGTATCTAGACAGGTGAAAGAAGAATTGGACTTAAGGCTGTATCTAGACATGTGAAAGAAGAATTGGACTTAAGGCTGTATATAGACAGGTGAAAGAAGAATTGGACTTAAGGCTGTATCTAGACAGATGAAAGAAGATTTGAACATAAGACTGTGTCGAGGCAGGTGAAAGAAGAATTGGACTTAATGCTGTATCTAGACATGTGAAAGAAGAATTGGACTTCAGACTGTATCTAGGCAGGTGAAAGAAGAATTGGACTTGAGACTGTATCTAGGCAGGTGAAAGAAGTATTGAACTTAAGGCTGTGTCTAGACAGGTGAAAGAAGAATTGAACTTAATGCTGTATCTAGGCAGGTGAAAGAAGAATTGAACTTAATGCTGTATCTAGACAGGTGAAAGAAGAATTGGACTTAAGGCTGTATATAGACAGGTGAAAGAACAATTGAACTTAATACTGTATCTAGGCAGGTGAAAGAACAATTGAACTTAATGCTGTATCTAGGCAGGTGAAAGAACAATTGAACTTAATGATGTATCTAGACAGGTGAAAGAAGAATTGAACTTAATGCTGTATCTAGACAGGTGAAAGAAGAATTGGACTTAAGGCTGTATCTAGACAGGTGAAAGAACAATTGAACTTAATACTGTATCTAGGCAGGTGAAGGAAGAATTGAACTTAATGCTGTATCTAGACAGGTGAAAGAAGAATTGAACTTAAGACTGTATCTAGACAGGTGAAAGAAGAATTGGACTTAAGGCTGTATATAGACAGGTGAAAGAAGAATTGGACTTAATGCAGTATCTAGACAGGTGAAAGAAGAATTGAACTTAAGACTGTATATAGACAGGTGAAAGAAGAATTGGACTTAATGCAGTATCTAGACAGGTGAAAGAAGAATTGGACTTAAGACTGTATATAGACAGGTGAAAGAAGAATTGGACTTAATGCAGTATCTAGACAGGTGAAAGAAGAATTGAACTTAATGCTGTATCTAGACAGGTGAAAGAAGAATTGAACTTAATGCTGTATCTAGACAGGTGAAAGAAGAATTGAACTTAAGGCTGTATCTAGACAGGTGAAAGAAGAATTGAACTTAAGGCTGTATCTAGACAGGTGAAAGAAGAATTGAACTTAAGGCTGTATCTAGACAGGTGAAAGAAGAATTGAACTTAAGGCTGTATCTAGACAGGTGAAAGAAGAATTGAACTTAATGCTGCATCTAGACAGGTGAAAGAAGAATTGAACTTAAGGCAGTATCTAGACAGGTGAAAGAAGAATTGAACTTAAGACTGTATCTAGACAGATGAAAGAAGATTTGAACACGAGACTGTGTCTAGGCAGGTGAAAGAAGAATTAAACTTAATGCTGTATCTAGACAGGTGAAAGAAGAATTGAACTTAAGACTGTATCTAGGCAGGTGAAAGAAGAATTGACTTCAGACTGTATCTAGGCAGGTGAAAAAAGAATTGGACTTGAGACTGTATCTAGACAGGTGAAAGAAGAATTGAACTTAAGGCTGTATCTAGGCAGGTGAAAGAAGAATTGAACTTAATACTGTATCTAGGCAGGTGAAAGAAGTATTGAACTTAATGCTGTATCTAGACAGGTGAAAGAAGAATTGAACTTAATGCTGTATCTAGGCAGGTGAAAGAAGAATTAAACTTAATGCTGTATCTAGACAGGTGAAAGAAGAATTGAACTTAAGACTGTATCTAGGCAGGTGAAAGAAGAATTGGACTTCAGACTGTATCTAGGATGGTGAAAAAAGAATTGGACTTGAGACTGTATCTAGACAGGTGAAAGAAGAATTGAACTTAAGGCTGTATCTAGACAGGTGAAAGAAGAATTGAACTTAATGCTGTATCTAGGCAGGTGAAAGAAGTATTGAACTTAATGCTGTATCTAGACAGGTGAAAGAAGAATTGAACTTAATGCTGTATCTAGACAGGTGAAAGAAGAATTGAACTTAATGCTGTATCTAGGCAGGTGAAAGAAGTATTGAACTTAATGCTGTATCTAGACAGGTGAAAGAAGTATTGAACTTAATGCTGTATCTAGACAGGTGAAAGAAGAATTGAACTTAATGCTTTATCTAGGCAGGTGAAAGAAGAATTGAACTTAATGCTGTATCTAGACAGGTGAAAGAAGAATTGAACTTAATGCTGTATCTAGACAGGTGAAAGAAGAATTGAACTTAATGCTGTATCTAGGCAGGTGAAAGAAGTATTGAACTTAAGGCTGTATCTAGGCAGGTGAAAGAAGAATTGAACTTAATGCTGTATCTAGGCAGGTGAAAGAAGAATTGAACTTAATGCTGTATCTAGGCAGGTGAAAGAAGAATTGAACTTAAGGCTGTATCTAGGCAGGTGAAAAAGAATTGAACTTAATGCTGTATCTAGGCAGGTGAAAGATGAATTTAACTTAATGCTGTATCTAGACAGGTGAAAGAAGAATTGAACTTAATGCTGTATCTAGACAGGTGAAAGAAGAATTGAACTTAAGGCTGTATCTAGACAGGTGAAAGAAGAATTGAACTTAATGCTGCATCTAGACAGGTGAAAGAAGAATTGAACTTAAGGCAGTATCTAGACAGGTGAAAGAAGAATTGAACTTAAGACTGTATCTAGACAGATGAAGAAGATTTGAACACGAGACTGTGTCTAGGCAGGTGAAAGAAGAATTAAACTTAATGCTGTATCTAGACAGGTGAAAGAAGAATTGAACTTAAGACTGTATCTAGGCAGGTGAAAGAAGAATTGGACTTCAGACTGTATCTAGGCAGGTGAAAAAAGAATTGGACTTGAGACTGTATCTAGACAGGTGAAAGAAGAATTGAACTTAAGGCTGTATCTAGGCAGGTGAAAGAAGAATTGAACTTAATACTGTATCTAGGCAGGTGAAAGAAGTATTGAACTTAATGCTGTATCTAGACAGGTGAAAGAAGAATTGAACTTAATGCTGTATCTAGGCAGGTGAAAGAAGAATTAAACTTAATGCTGTATCTAGACAGGTGAAAGAAGAATTGAACTTAAGACTGTATCTAGGCAGGTGAAAGAAGAATTGGACTTCAGACTGTATCTAGGATGGTGAAAAAAGAATTGGACTTGAGACTGTATCTAGACAGGTGAAAGAAGAATTGAACTTAAGGCTGTATCTATGCAGGTGAAAGAAGAATTGAACTTAAGACTGTATCTAGAGAGGTGAAAGAAGAATTGGACTTAAGGCTGTATCTAGGCAGGTGAAAGAAGAATTGGACTTAAGGCTGTATCTAGACAGGTGAAAGAAGAATTGGACTTAAGGCTGTATATAGACAGGTGAAAGAAGAATTGGACTTAAGGCTGTATCTAGACAGGTGAAATAGAATTGGACTTAAGGCTGTATCTAGACATGTGAAAGAAGAATTGGACTTAAGGCTGTATATAGACAGGTGAAAGAAGAATTGGACTTAAGGCTGTATCTAGACAGATGAAAGAAGATTTGAACATAAGACTGTGTCGAGGCAGGTGAAAGAAGAATTGGACTTAATGCTGTATCTAGACATGTGAAAGAAGAATTGGACTTCAGACTGTATCTAGGCAGGTGAAAGAAGAATTGGACTTGAGACTGTATCTAGGCAGGTGAAAGAAGTATTGAACTTAAGGCTGTGTCTAGACAGGTGAAAGAAGAATTGAACTTAATGCTGTATCTAGGCAGGTGAAAGAAGAATTGAACTTAATGCTGTATCTAGACAGGTGAAAGAAGAATTGGACTTAAGGCTGTATATAGACAGGTGAAAGAACAATTGAACTTAATACTGTATCTAGGCAGGTGAAAGAACAATTGAACTTAATGCTGTATCTAGGCAGGTGAAAGAACAATTGAACTTAATGATGTATCTAGACAGGTGAAAGAAGAATTGAACTTAATGCTGTATCTAGACAGGTGAAAGAAGAATTGGACTTAAGGCTGTATCTAGACAGGTGAAAGAACAATTGAACTTAATACTGTATCTAGGCAGGTGAAGGAAGAATTGAACTTAATGCTGTATCTAGACAGGTGAAAGAAGAATTGAACTTAAGACTGTATCTAGACAGGTGAAAGAAGAATTGGACTTAAGGCTGTATATAGACAGGTGAAAGAAGAATTGGACTTAATGCAGTATCTAGACAGGTGAAAGAAGAATTGAACTTAAGACTGTATATAGACAGGTGAAAGAAGAATTGGACTTAATGCAGTATCTAGACAGGTGAAAGAAGAATTGGACTTAAGACTGTATATAGACAGGTGAAAGAAGAATTGGACTTAATGCAGTATCTAGACAGGTGAAAGAAGAATTGAACTTAATGCTGTATCTAGACAGGTGAAAGAAGAATTGAACTTAATGCTGTATCTAGACAGGTGAAAGAAGAATTGAACTTAAGGCTGTATCTAGACAGGTGAAAGAAGAATTGAACTTAAGGCTGTATCTAGACAGGTGAAAGAAGAATTGAACTTAAGGCTGTATCTAGACAGGTGAAAGAAGAATTGAACTTAAGGCTGTATCTAGACAGGTGAAAGAAGAATTGAACTTAATGCTGCATCTAGACAGGTGAAAGAAGAATTGAACTTAAGGCAGTATCTAGACAGGTGAAAGAAGAATTGAACTTAAGACTGTATCTAGACAGATGAAAGAAGATTTGAACACGAGACTGTGTCTAGGCAGGTGAAAGAAGAATTAAACTTAATGCTGTATCTAGACAGGTGAAAGAAGAATTGAACTTAAGACTGTATCTAGGCAGGTGAAAGAAGAATTGGACTTCAGACTGTATCTAGGCAGGTGAAAAAAGAAATGGACTTGAGACTGTATCTAGACAGGTGAAAGAAGAATTGAACTTAAGGCTGTATCTAGGCAGGTGAAAGAAGAATTGAACTTAATACTGTATCTAGGCAGGTGAAAGAAGTATTGAACTTAATGCTGTATCTAGACAGGTGAAAGAAGAATTGAACTTAATGCTGTATCTAGGCAGGTGAAAGAAGAATTAAACTTAATGCTGTATCTAGACAGGTGAAAGAAGAATTGAACTTAAGACTGTATCTAGGCAGGTGAAAGAAGAATTGGACTTCAGACTGTATCTAGGATGGTGAAAAAAGAATTGGACTTGAGACTGTATCTAGACAGGTGAAAGAAGAATTGAACTTAAGGCTGTATCTAGACAGGTGAAAGAAGAATTGAACTTAATGCTGTATCTAGGCAGGTGAAAGAAGTATTGAACTTAATGCTGTATCTAGACAGGTGAAAGAAGAATTGAACTTAATGCTGTATCTAGACAGGTGAAAGAAGAATTGAACTTAATGCTGTATCTAGGCAGGTGAAAGAAGTATTGAACTTAATGCTGTATCTAGACAGGTGAAAGAAGTATTGAACTTAATGCTGTATCTAGACAGGTGAAAGAAGAATTGAACTTAATGCTTTATCTAGGCAGGTGAAAGAAGAATTGAACTTAATGCTGTATCTAGACAGGTGAAAGAAGAATTGAACTTAATGCTGTATCTAGACAGGTGAAAGAAGAATTGAACTTAATGCTGTATCTAGGCAGGTGAAAGAAGTATTGAACTTAAGGCTGTATCTAGGCAGGTGAAAGAAGAATTGAACTTAATGCTGTATCTAGGCAGGTGAAAGAAGAATTGAACTTAATGCTGTATCTAGGCAGGTGAAAGAAGAATTGAACTTAAGGCTGTATCTAGGCAGGTGAAAAAGAATTGAACTTAATGCTGTATCTAGGCAGGTGAAAGATGAATTTAACTTAATGCTGTATCTAGACAGGTGAAAGAAGAATTGAACTTAATGCTGTATCTAGACAGGTGAAAGAAGAATTGAACTTAATGCTGTATCTAGACAGGTGAAAGAAGAATTGAACTTAATGCTGTATCTAGGCAGGTGAAAGAAGAATTGGACAGAGTTCTGTGAGAGAGGTGAGCCTACAGAAATAACGAAGGTTATTCTCGTGGCTTCACAAACGTTTGGATGGCGAGTTGGCGTATTGTGTTTGTGACTTCCAGAACTGAGATCCTGGCAGAGAACGGGCGAGGACAAGGAAGGGCATACTCTATATCGTTAACAGTGATCAAAAGGATATGGTGGGTCGTTGTTGCCAGTGGGTCGTTGTGTTGCCAGTGGGTCGTTGTGTTGCCAATGGGTCGTTGTGTTGCCATTGAGTCGATGTGTTGCTAGTGGGTCGTTGTGTTGCCAGTGAGTCGTTGTTCGTAATGTTGCCACTGGGTCGTTATGTTGCCAGCGGGTCGTTATATTGCCTGTGGATCATTATGTTGCCAGTGGTTTGTTGTTTTGTCAGTGGGTCGTTGTGTTGCCAGTGAGTCGTTGTGTTGCCAATGAGTCGATGTGTTGCCAGTGGGTCGTTGTGTTGCCAGTGAGTCGTTGTGTTGCCAATGAGTCGTTGTGTTGCCAGTGGGTCGTTGTGTTGCCAGTGAGTCGTTGTGTTGCCAATGAGTCGATGTGTTGCCAGTGGGTCGTTGTGTTGCCAGTGAGTCGTTGTGTTGCCAATGGGTCGTTGTGTTGCCATTGAGTCGATGTGTTGCCAGTGGGTCGTTGTGTTGCCAGTGGGTCGTTGTGTTGCCAGTGAGTCGTTGTGTTGCCAGTGGGTCGTTGTGTTGTCAGTGGGTCGTAATGTTGCCACTGGGTCGTTATGTTGCCAGTGGGTTGTTGTTTTGTCAGTGGGTCGTTGTTTTGCCAAACATTGAAGAAATGAATGCCTGCCCAGTAGTGCCACTTTCCATTTGGTGCATTTATCCAGATTTTCTGGATAGTGTCGCCTCAAGCATCGAAACTCAGATGCGAGGCGACATTCCTCACCATCTCAGGGTAATACCCTGGTACCCATTTCTGTCAACGGCTGGGTCGACCGTGGGGGTATTTTTTTTCCAACCAGGAGTACAATTCATACTGCTCCCAGCGGGAATCGAACACGGGTTGTCCGAACGTCGGTAGTCCAGTCGGGTGGTTTTCCAAAATAGGCTACCGAGGCCCCCAACGAGAGGGTCGTGGGTTTTTTTTTCACGCCTGAGGCAGAACTTTTAAGTAAAGATAGTGGTGCTTCTCATTGACTTACAAGTAGTTTAACCATGAAAATTATCATCATGTGCCATACCGGTTGACATAGGCGGTCATGTCCTTCTACTATCTTCTATATACCGTGTATCTTATAAGCTCTATTTTTGACTGTTTTCCATGTCATGTTACCAGGCTATCCAGTGTTTTCTCTCTTTGTCGTCCGTGATCTCTCTGCCTTTGTATTTTGCCAGTTGTAACCAAGTATTCCAACCTTCCTCTTCTCATGATGTGCTCGCAAAAATGTTGATTGTTTCTTTCTGATGTTTCTTAGAAGCTCCCTTTTTGTTTTGGCCTCTTTGAGAATTTCCTCGTTTGTCTCTTTAACTGTCCAGGGAACTTTCAACATTTTTCTGAGAAATGCCATATCTGTGACCTCTAATCGTCTTTTCATTTTTGTGTCTGCTATCCATGATTCCTCTCCATAAGTCAGAATTGGCTCTATATAGCACCGATGAACTCTCCTTCTCACTTATATTGACATAGATTTGTTGCATAATACGTTTTTCATTTTCTGAAATGATATTTTGGCCTGAGCTATTCTGCTTTTGAAAATGATGGCTGTTACTAAAGCATTAGCATGGCTTGAGACATAGACTAATTCACATTTGTGTTTCCTATGTGATTTAATGAGCATCATCATCAGATCGCAATTGTGTGGGCTGGATAACAGTGGTTAGAATCGCTGGAGAAATCTGGTCTGTGAAAAATTTGCTTCATTTCTGTGCCAGGGCACGCGGGTGTAAGAGCTAATGAACGCGCTGACAAAAACGTGCCACTTTGGCTGATTTTGGATGCTGAAAGTTAATGAACCGTGTTGACATTCTGAATTCCATCATGGACGCTGGACAAAAAGAAACGGCTAAAAAATCAGCCTGAATCCGCAGCTATGAACAAACTAGCAAGTAGTGGGGTGTGATAAACACTCCAAGGTATGTTGACAGCTTTACAAAGGAAGAACACAACACAATACTGACGTTTCGGCCTCTGGCCTTCTTCAGAATACAGGGACAACGACAACAAACGGTGAAGCACAAATACCTATAGCTACATGTGGTGTTCCTCATTTGTAAACCTGTCACCATACCTGGGAGTGTTTATCACACCCCACTACTTGCTCCTTACTACCAGCTTTACCGCAGCATTGCAATTACTTGCCTGTTCCCTATGAACAAACTACAGGAATGTCCCATCAATTTGGGAGATCCCAAACGGGAGTGGTACACAGAAACCCAAAGAGGTCTTTCAACCAATAGAATCATCATCATCAAGTACCGGGCCTGCTGGCGTAGGTGATCATGTCTCTACACAACTTTCGATCTCAACAGTTATTTATCATTTCTGTTGTTGACCTTCTGCCAAGCCATTCTCTTATGCTGTCTGATGTTTTTTCTCTCTTTGCTTTCCTCTTGTCTCTTCGTCCCTCTGTTTTCCCAGTTGTTACAATATATTCCAGCTGTTCTCTTCTCTTGACATGGCCAAAAAATGATGATTATTTCTCCCTAATATTGGAAATTAGCTCTCTTTTTGCTTTGACCTCTTTCAGAACGTTTTCATTACTCTTCTTAGCTGTCCATGGTATTCTCAACATTCTTCTGTAAAACCACATTTCTACAGACTCCAGTGAACCAATATAATACCGGTACCATTAGTCGCTTTTCGTTTAGGAATATACATCGGGGCTTTGAGCACGTATGAACTTGTCCATCCTGCAGTGTGGATGACTTGTCGACCAAACCAAATATACTATCTTATCCATTCACTAAAACAGTTATCTACACAATATAACATTTAGTTAAACGAAACAAGTCGAGCTGTCACTCACAATGAGGAAGAGACTATGCAATCCATTTTATGACAATAGAAACAAGAAAAAGAGTTCTTAAATGTTATGTAGAGCCAGTCTTGACATATGGATGCGAATCATGGACAATAGGACAACAGACAAGAAAATCACTGGAGTCTGTAGAAATGTGGTTTTACAGTAGAATGTTGAGAGTGCCATGGACAGCTAAGAAGAGTAATGAAAATGTTCTGAGAGAGGTCAAAGCAAATAGAGAGCTAATTTCCAATATTAGGAAGAAACAATCATTATTTTTGGCCATGTAATGAGAAGAGAACAACTGGAATATATTGTGTAACAACTGGAAAAATTGAGGGATGAAGAGATAGAAGGAAGCAGAGAGAAAAAATAACAGACTGCTTAAGAGAATGGCTTGGCAGAAGGTCAACAACAGATATGATAAATAGCTGCCGAGATCGAGGGTTTGTAGAGAGACATGATCACCTACGCCAGTAGGCCCGGTACTTGATGATGATCACTCACGATATGTTGTAAGAACAGGGGGCACTACTCTACACTAATTACCTCTACACAATAAAGAATCGTTCATAATGGGATTGTCGAGTTGTATCAGCGCGCGAGTTATGACGTTCAATTTGTTCGTTAATGGTTTTCAAATTATTACCGCCTCTCTCGTATATTATCAACCTTGGACGTACTGTGGTTCCACGATCAAATCTTTATTCTCCATTTGGTTCCATAGACCAACACTCCTGATCATTTCGATCTATACAAACACGTTAAACCTCTCCAACGTTCAATAAATGTCTGAGACGTGAATCCTTACAGTAGAACACTAGAAAGGGGATAGTGTTGATAAGATTACGATAGTACAGACACACCCTGTAGATCTCATAGAGAAAGCACATCTTTATTGAGGAGACTGCATACAACTGTAGATGAATATATTGGTCAGGATAACAGCAACAAGCTGTTAACTATCGGACATACAGACTTCGAGGTTCGGTCATAATTTGCAACCAGGAGCAGGATTCGTCATCATCAAGTGCCATGCCTGCTGGCGTAGGTGATCATATCTCTACACAACTTTCGATCTCGACAGTTATTTATAATTTCTGTTGTTGATCTTCTGCCAAGCCATTCTCTTAAGCTGTCTGGTATCTTTTTCCTTTGATTCCCTCAATCTCTTCGTCCCTCAATTTTCCCAGTTGTTACAATATATCCCAGCTGTTCTCTTCTCATTACATGGCCAAAAAATTATGATTGTTTCTTCTTAATATTGAAATTAGCTCTCTTTTTGCTTTGGCCTCTTTCAGAACGTTTTCATTACTCTTCTTAGCTGTCCAAGACTGTTTTGACCAAGATGGACGCTTGTTTACGTTTGAACAAAGCCCAACGGCCAAGATCTGAATTTGCAGAATTTCGTTCATTCTCAACGGCGGCCGTTATAGTTTAGCTTTTACTAGCATAATGTCTGGAGTATAAGCTCAGAACACAATCTTGTCTTGCTTTCTCCCTGCATCGAAGGTTGGCGACAATGGAGATTCACCATCAAAGTGTCTGGTAGTAGGAGACTTTAACAGCCACTTTGAAAGATGGGGATATAAGGAGTCCAATTTTCGAGGTGAAGAAGTGGAAGAATGGGAAATAGACAACAACCTATTCCTCATAAACTCTAGAGAGGACCCCCCAACCTTCTACTCAAGAAGATGGAAAACAACTTCCACTCCCGACCTAGCATTTGCAACTGCAGCCATATCTATCAAAATAACCAGAAAAGTGCTGAACCAACTTGGAGATAGTGACCATAGACCAGTCAAACTTTCAGTGGCTCTTGCTCACAAACAGGAGTTGCAAATACCTCTTCCCCGCTGGAACTATAAGAGAGCAGATTGGGCATAGTTTGCCAGGCTCACTGATGCATATACTGCGCCTATCAATACACACGAAGAGAAGGTCAATAATATGATAGAGCGGTTAACAAATGGAATCCTGAGAGATGCTAAAGAATCCATTCCTAGAGGAGCAAGAAGAAACTACAAGCCATACTGGAGCAAGGAAATACAAAGACTAGAAGAGGAACTGAACTCTGCCAGAGAACTAGCTGAAACATCACACAGCACAGAGAACAACATTGCCTACAAAGCAGCCTCGGCCAAATACAGACGTGATGTCATGATATAAACAAGACAGAGCTGGATAAAACACAACAGAGAGCCTTAATCTAGACAAAAATGGTCATAAACTATGGAAACTTGCGGAAGCTCTGAGCGACGAAAACAACTGCCGACCTCCAATATCATTAGCACACAATCAACATCCTCACAGGCAAAAGATCAGCAAATCTACTGATAGAGACTTACAAAAACATTAGTAGAATAGACATTCCAATAGACAAACAGAAAGCTGCAAGACGGTAAAACCAAGATGCAAAACACATGCATTTAGCACTAGAAGAGCATCAGACGACCATCTTTACCCCAACTGAATTAGATGTTGTCCTCAAAGGATTCAAGCTCAAAAGTTACCCTGGTAAAGATGGAATCTCCAACGAAATGCTCCTAAATCTGGGACAGAAAGCCAAGAGCCAGCTTCTAAGGATAATACATGCTAGCTGCAAGAGAGGTCATGTGTCGGCAATCTGGAAAGAAGCTATTATGGTGCCCATCCTAAAGCGTGGAAAAGACCCACTAGACCCAAGTAGCTACAGACCAATTAGCCTACTGAGCTGCCTGAGTAAACTCATGGAAAGACTGGTTAACAGAAGACTTATGTGGCATTTGGAGACAAAACAACAAATCGTACCACAACAAAGTGGCTTCCGTCAGCACAGATCAACTGAAGACCTGCTCACCTACATTGCACAGGAAATAGAGGATGACCTACAAGAAAAGAAACACACACTGGCAGTGTGGGTCGATATGGAGAAGGCATTTGATAGGGTATGGCGAGAGGGTTTAAAGAACAAGCTTTTTAGACTTGGCATCTAGGGTCGTTTATTCAATTGGGTCTCTCAATACCTTCAGGATAGAACGGCCAGAGTACAAGTTCAAGGTCAACTACGTAAGAAGGTCTCTATCGAACAAGGTGTCCCACAAGGCGGAGTCTTGTCCCCGACACTCTTTTTAATTTTCATAAATGACATCGTAATGGACATTCCACTCAGAATACACTCAGCAATATACGCAGATGATCTGGCGTTATGGGCTCGCGAGGAAAGTATGTCGGTGGCTGGACCCAGGATGCAAGATGCCCTAGGTGAACTTGAAAAATGGAAGAACACCTGGATCTTACCAATCAACGAGAAAAAAAAACTACTTATACAATCTTCAGCCTATCAAGAAACACACTCTCTGCAAACTTGAAGATACAAGACCATACACTCCCTATTGACCAAAACCCAACATATCTTGGTGTCACCATGAATCGCAGAATGACTTGGAAAAATTAGGCTGACAGAGCAAGGAAAAAAGCCAGAAAACGAACAAATATTATGAAGAAATTGACAGGAGCGGACTTGGGGGAGGGGGGGGGGAGGAGACAGCAATATTTTGAAAAGACTATACGTAGGAAGAGTCAGGCCAGTTCTAGAGTATGGGGTCACAGCCTGAGCTATGGCTTCCAAATCACTCCTTAGTAAAATTAACAGAACACAGAACCAAGCTGCCCGTATCATCACTGGTGCTATGAAATCTACACCTATCAAGACTCTAGAAACAGCTGACTTCATGAGAGAGAGTCTGGAATCCTACTCTGATTGAGTCTTCATCGTAGAGAGAGAGAGAGAGAGAGAGAGAGAGAGAGAGAGCTGTCCATGGTATTCTCAACATTCTTCTGTAAAACCACATTTCTACATACTCCAGTGATTTTCTTGTCTGTTGTCCTATTGTCCATGATTCACATCTATATGTTAAGACTGACTCTACGTAACAAACAGTGCAAGGTAGTCAGATAAAAATTTTGATTTTAAGCCAAGCAGCGCGTTTTAAAAAGCCAGGAAAAAGCCAAATCATGCTTCGATAAGCCGAAAAAAAAACCGAATTTCTGGAAAATGGCTTACAAAAAGCCAAGTTGGCAAGCCTGACCAAGAGCCGAAAGAAAGAGACTCTCTGGGACATAGACAACGATAAAATAACAAGAGGCGGGCAGATAGAGGCGTGGGTGGAGGAGGGATGGGGCATGAGTAGACCAAAATAAAAGTGGACAAATCTTGAATTAGCAATAAGGATTGTTCTAGACATTGAAATGATGTGACAGGTCGAGAAATGAGTCTCGTTCATATATCAGGGCTGCTGATGACCATTCAGTGAATCCAGTTGCTAGTTCAATGTGTGGAAGTATGACTGTTACGTCAATGTGTGGAAGTATGACTGTTACGTCAATGTGTGGAAGTATGACTGTTACGTCAATGTGTGGAAGTATGACTGTTACGTCAATGTGTGGAAGTATGACTGTTACGTCAATGTGTGGAAGTATGACTGTTACGTCAATGTGTGGAAGTATGACTGTTACGTCAATGTGTGGAAGTATGACTGTTACGTCAATGTGTGGAAGTATGACTGTTACGTCAATGTGTGGAAGTATGACTGTTACGTCAATGTGTGGAAGTATGACTGTTACGTCAATGTGTGGAAGTATGACTGTTACGTCAATGTGTGGAAGTATGACTGTTACGTCAATGTGTGGAAGTATGACTGTTACGTCAATGTGTGGAAGTATGACTGTTACGTCAATGTGTGGAAGTATGACTGTTACGTCAATGTGTGGAAGTATGACTGTTACGTCAATGTGTGGAAGTATGACTGTTACGTCAATGTGTGGAAGTATGACTGTTACGTCAATGTGTGGAAGTATGACTGTTACGTCAATGTGTGGAAGTATGACTGTTACGTCAATGTGTGGAAGTATGACTGTTACGTCAATGTGTGGAAGTATGACTGTTACGTCAATGTGTGGAAGTATGACTGTTACGTCAATGTGTGGAAGTATGACTGTTACGTCAATGTGTGGAAGTATGACTGTTACGTCCGTGCCGTTTGGTGCGGTGCTCGAAATTGCCACTTAGTCCAATCAGGTTCAACACTTGTGGCATTTTTTTGTTGCAATGTAGTGTCAAGCGGCATTTTCATGTTGCAATGTGGTTTAAAGTAGCATTTTTGTTGTTGTAATGTTGTTTAAAATGAACATTTTTTGTTGCAATGTGGTTTAAAGTCTCAATTTTTTTGTTGCAATGTGGTTTAAAGTCTCAATTTTTTTGTTGCAATGTGGTTTCAATTGCCATTTTTTGGGTTGCAATGTGGTTTCAAGTGGCTACTTTTTTTTGTTGCAACGTTGTTTCAAGTAATTCTTTCCGGTTTGGATTTTCGTTTGTGGAGACAGCAGTAGTCCAGTCGCATTCACCTCACCACAAAATCAACACGGATTTTGAGCCTGGGCAATGAGATAGTGCTGCAAGTGACTGGCCATGAGGCTTAATGGAACAGTACGAGGTCCCGGATTTGCGCTGGGACGGGATGTGTGACCTGTGTTCAACTGCAGACTTCCCATCATCAGGCCTGCGGTCAAATCGAGCATTTCACCGAAGTGGATGCCTGACTTTATTTGTTGGGACATTTCCAAATGCTGTACCAGTATTTGATCGTGAAGTCTATACCGGAATTAGCGCGTGTACGTGGAGATTATGCAATTTACAACGACCCAGGCGTGTCCATTTTGAGCTGCGCTCCATTTATTTAGTTTAACGCAACAAGTTCAATAGAACAGTATGGGCAATCGAGATTAACAATTTATGGGTTGCCCTAAAGGTTGCTCAGTAGATATGGGAATGCCCCGCCTGCAGTGGAGCTATACGTTTCTAAAGCCTAAAGTCCAGTGCAGTCCAGGAATAATCTTTAGCAATTTAGTAGCCACCGTCAGTTATAGTTAACTTTGGATTTTCAGCGCCCCTAGAAATGTTTTTTTTTCTTCCCTTTCTACATGTATTCTCTTTTTCTATCAATCTGTCTGCTTCTTGCTTGAGTTTGAGCTTTAGAGTGTGTTTCGAAAGATTGCGGTCTGCAGCTATTTCTTCCCAGGCTGCAGGGTTTATGTTCAGAGTCTTCATGTTGTGTTTAAACACGTCTACAAATCGAAGTTTTGGACGCCCCCTAGTCCCTTTACCATCTGCTAGTTGTCCATAGATTAACTCTGTTATACTGCTGCACGACATGGAGTTTGTAATTATTGATAAAGAGAGCAGTTTTTTAATATAATATTTGTAATTATTACTAGTGATCATCTTCAAGTACCGGGCCTACTGGCGTAGGTGATCATGTCTCTCCACAACTTTCGATCTCGGCAGCTATTTATCATTTCTGTTGTTTACCTTCTGCCAAGCCATTCTCTTAAGCTGTCTGTTATTTTTTCTCTTTGCTTCCCTCTATCTCTTCGTCCCTCAATTTTCCCAGTTGTTACAATAGGAGATTGTTGCAGGAAAGTTAACCTGTTATTGTCAGGTCAGCTAATTTTACCTGCTACTGTATGCAGTAAACAGTACAACCTGTGGCTGCCCTGCTGCCTTGCAGGTAAGCTCGGAAAGTAAAAGGCTAAGGGAGGGTACCCCGAAGTAAAACAACCCCACCGCCTTGTGGGTGAGACTTTTTAGTCAAAGGCTAGCGGAGCCAACCGTAAACAAACCGACGGAAGGCAGCAGAAAACCACCGTCGTAACTTCTTTGTACAATCATGAATCGCCACAACGTTAAGGGGGATTCCAATGGAAAACCCTCGTTCGGTAGGGGACATCATGTGCTACAGGTGATATCCGATCATCATCAAGCTACTGTAAGCAAAATAAAGATAAAACAAACTCTAAAGATAGATACTTGGAATGTGAGAACACTCATGCAGAAGGGTAAACTAGAAAACATCATATAAGAAATGAAAAGAATAGGTCTACAATTACTGGGACTTTGCGAAATGAGATACACCGGAGCAGGGGAGATGTATTCTGATAAACATAAAATAATCTATTGTGGAGGTAATGAACATCAAAGAGGAGTAGGTATCATTTTGGATGCAGAAAGAGCAAGAACAGTGAAAGGCTTTTACCCAATATCTGACAGAGTCCTTTTAGTGAAATTGAATGGAAAGCCAATAGACATAAATCTTATACAAGTTTATGCACCAACAGCAGACAGTCTAGAGGAAACAACTGATAAATTTTACAACGAGTTAAATGAGGCACATCATAAATTACTATTGATAGCGGTACTAAAACAACAAAGCCTGTCAAATCATCGAGCAGCTATCATCACCATTGTGCAATATGAAAATAACACTAGGCAAAGCGGGCACTCTACAACACAATCTTCATTCCAACGGTGTGTAACTAATGAAGACCCGAACCAAAGACTCAAGAACAAATAGAAAAAATACTCACCACCGAGATTACATGTGTTAAACCAGGACATAGTCTGAGGGATAATATCAGAAATGAAGAATTGAGAAAAAAGTTATTAATTATTTCCGCAATAGAATAGATAAAGAAACAAGAGATAAAATAGTTTTGTATGATAGGACAGAAAGACAAAAATGCAACACAACGAGCCTTCTATAAACGTTGCGAGAGACTCAATGGCCGACCCAGAAAAAAGATGGATTGATGAAATATTAGAAACACTAGTAAACATAACAGTAATAGAGGTCAACATAAGAACAAAGAATGCCAAATATCTCCCCCTCGACAATGAAAGCAAAATAAGGAAGTAAAGAGGAAGAAGAAATAGGTGCTACTCCAGAAACCATTCTCGCCTGTCTCCGTTGTTCAGATGCCATTCATTTGTTTGACCAACTGGATTAGCTCCACGTTGATGTGAGCCACCTAGTTTATTCTTGTGTCATGATATACTTTCTTTATCTTCTTTCCTTCTACATCTGCCTTTCAGCGTCGAGGGGGAGATATAATTTGCGGTCTTTTCTTTTCAGCTTCCTTCTGCTGCTGTTGTTTCCTAGTTTTTCTAATATTTCGTCAACCCATGTTCTGCCCTGTCACATGGCCAAACCATTTTATCTGTTGTTTCTTTATATATTCTATGGCGGGGGGTTATTCCTAGCTTTTTTTCTCAGTTCTTCATTTCTGATTTTATCTCTCAGACTGTTTTCTGTCATTCGTCTAACACATTTCATATCAGCAGAGGTGATTTCTTATTGTACTTGCATCGAGAGTCCAGGACTGGCATTGGTAGCACAACGTTGGGATGAAGATTGTATTGTATAGTGCCCGTTTTGCCTCTAGAGTTATTTTCTTGTTGGACAATAGTGGTGGTAGCTGTCCAATGATTTGACAAGCTTTGTTGCATCTTGATTCTATCTCTGCTGTTTGTGAATTGTCGGTTGTCACTAAACGTCCTAAGTCTTTGAATTCCTCTACTCGTTTGGATCAGCACTATAATATCTCTCTAGCATATTATATAAAAGAGAGAATACCTTTCTATTATGTGTTGATAAATAAATACCTCTGTTTTATCACATGATACTTTGAGATGATTCTTATATAGCATTTCACCTCAAATTCTTCTTCTTCTTCTGCGCTCATGACTCATTCAGAGTAGGACTCCGGACGTTCTTATGAAGGCAGCTGTCTGTTTAAGTGATTCGATTGCCCCGTATAGTTTCTCTTTCGTGGGGGTGGGGGTGGGGGGTCCACATTGTCCTTCTCAGGTCTGTTTACTGGGGGCAATCCTGTAGAACATGTTTTACCTCAAATAACATTTCAGTTTTAGCTACCTCGATAATTTGCAGACTCTGCATCAATAGAAAATGCAACGACAAACGCCACTGACAGATCACTGTGCACGACTTGTACTGACTTCATCAGTTACATATACCTGTTATTTATTTCTTTCATTGCCTCATATATATATATATATCTTCTTCACTTCAACCTACAGAGCTTCTAGTCACACTCTTTTGATAACGGTAGCCTAAGACTGGTAATGGTATCGCCCACTTTAAGAACCACTGGTAGACAGTGGAACGCTGTCAACACATAATCTTATCACTTCTTCACTAACGGCTGCAACTTTTGCTGGTTATTGATTTCTGTGGAGACGTTTTATTATTTTTTTAAAATATGAATCTTCACTGTGGCATTAGCATTTTGCTAATATATATAAATATATAAATAAATATATATATATTGAGTTATTGAGTTATTTGCGGGTCATCACCATTGCACCCCGAACATGTCCATAGGTGCTCATATCCCCTCCTCAGCAAGTCCCGCAGTGTCCAGCGACTGGCGACTCCAATATATATATATATATATTATTTTACAAAATAGTCAAATAAGACAGTGGTACATACGTTATGACCAGGAGTACCATGACAATGGAGATGATGGCAGTGACCAGGGCATTCACCTGGTTAGAGTCACAAGACTACACTCATGCCTGTATACTTAGTGATTCGATGAGCATGATAAAAATGTAGAGGCGGGCTCTGTACGCAGCCAATGGTTAGAGTCATTGAAGAAGTCAAAAATACGTAAGGTCACCTTTGTCTACGTCCCTGAAAAATTGCGGGTGTACGGGGAAATGAAAAAGCGGACAGGTTGGCTAGCTGCGCTGTCGTTGAAGATAATCAAAGAAATGAATCGGGCGGACAACATCAATGTCCTCTGAGATGTACGAAGTACACAGGACTTTGACATCCATGAGTCCATGTCACTCCTTCGGATGAAAGAGATGGGAGTTAAGATGGGCACAGCCAGAAATGAGAAACTTAGTGGCAGTGTAAGAAGACTTATCAACCAACACAGAACTGGAGTCGTCAGTCGCTGGACACTGCGGGACTTGCTGAGGAAGGGATCTGATCACGTAAGGACATGTTCGGAGTGCAATGATGATGACCCGCAAAGAACTCTATAACTTTTTTTGTGTGTAATTTGTGTCGCTTCTTTCTAACTAAGAGAACACGATTAGGCTAGTGCTACTGTGATGTCTTGATGATGAAGATATGTGACAGTTCTCGACCATTGTTTGTGACGTTCTTCACTTAACGCTTCATCATCATCAAGTACCGGGCCTGCTGGCGTAGGTGATCATGTCTATCCACAACTTTCGATCTCGACAGTTAGTTAATCATTTCTATTGTTGACCTTCTGCCAAGCCATTCTCTTAAGCTGTCTGATATGTTTTCTCTTTGCTTCCCTCTATCTCTTCGTCCCTCAATTTTTCCAGTTGTTACAATATATTCCAGTTGTTCTCTTCTCATTATCATCATCATGTGCCGTACCAGTTGGCGTAGGCGATCATGTCCCTCCACAATCTTCTATCCACAGTGCATCGTATCAGTTCTGTTGTTGGCTGTTTTCCATGCCATGACACCAAGCTATCCAGTATTTTTTCTCTTAGTCGTCCGCGATATCTCTATCCTTTTATTTTGCCAGTTATAACCAAGTATTCCAACTTTCCTCTTCTCATGATGTGCCAAAAATGTTGATTGCTTCTTTCTGATGTTTTTTTAAGAGCTCCCTTTTTGTGTTGGCCTCTTTGAGACCTTTCTCATTGGCCTTTTTAGCTGTCCAGAGAACTTTCAACATTCTTCTGAGAAATCCCATCTCTGTGGCCTCTAATAGTCTTTTCATTTATTTGTCTATTGTCCATGATTCGCTTCCATAGGTCAGAATTGGTTCTATATAGCATCGATGAACTCTCTTTCTCATTTCTATTGACATAGATTTGTTGCATAAGATATTTTTTCATTTTCTGAAATGCTATTTTCGACCTGCGCTTTTCTGCTTTTTATCTCTGTGTTGCATCTTCCATCTGATGTTATCACTGTGCCCATGTATTTCAAACGTTGCACTTGTTTCAGATTTGTCTTGTTTATTTTTATGCTGCATGCTGGTGATGATTGTTTCTTCGATATTACCATTACTTCTGTTTTCTTACTATTCAGACTGAGACCTTTCTTATTGCTTTCTTTTACTATTATATCTATCATTTCGTGTAGCTCATTCTCTGTCTCTGCTATTTAAACTGTGTCTTCCGCATATCGTAAATTATTTATGTTGTGACCGGTGTTTTCAATTCCTTTTTTTTCTTCTCATTACATGGCCAAAAAAATAATGCTTGTTTCTTTCTAATATTGGAAATTAGCTCTATTTTTGCTTTGACCTCCTTCAGAACATTTTCATTATTCTTCTTAGCTGCCCATGGTACTCTCAACATTCTTCTGTAAAACCACATTTCTACAGACTCCAGTTATTTTCTTGTCTGTTGTCCTATTGTCCATGATTCACATCCATATGTTAAAACTGGCTCTACATAACATTTAAGAACTCTTTTTTCTTGTTTCTATTGTCAAAAATGGATGAAAAATGAACAGAGAATGAGCAGAATGGCGCTCCATGGTACTCAACCTTCGTTGCGGAGACGGCACACGTTGATGATGATGATTTAACCTAATTTCTTTGGACTTCCATACGTTTCTCAGAGCAACAGATGCTCATCTGCTTTTGTTTTACATGTGGCCATGTATTATTGCTATATTATTATTGGCAGATTCAGCCACGAGAGAAACAGTTCATCATCCAACAAAAGACACTAATATTTTTACCAAACTACTGACTTATCATGATTGCTTGCTACCAACCGTCTGTCAAGACGCCAATGGCCATATCTTCATCTTCTGCTGTCCCTCTTCCTTGCCTTTTTTAGTTAGGCGACTAGATATAATTTGCGGTTTTTTGCTCTTCTGCTAGCCTCTACTGTTGTTTAGTTTCCTCGTATTTACAATATTCCGTCGATCCATTTTTTTCGTGATCGGGTTTTGGGACTGGTGTTCTCGTAACGTTTATTGAAGGCTCGTTGTGTTCTTTTGATCTTTCTGCCTTGTCACGTGGCCAAAGCATTGATTCTGTTGTATCTTTATATATTCTATGGCGATATTTATTCCTAGGTTTTTGTTTTCCTCAGTTTTTTTTTTTTCATTCTCTAGCTCTTTCCTGCCATTCGTCTAGCACATTTAATCTCAGTAGAGGTTATTGTTCTTATTGTTCTTGCATCTAGGGGCCATGAATGGTATTGGTAGCACAACGTTGGGATGAAGATTGTATTGTAGAGTGCACGTTTTGCCTCTAGAGTTATTTCCTTGTTGGACAATAGTGGTGATAGCTGTCAAATAATTTGACAAGCTTTGTTGCATCTTGAGTCTATCTCTGTTGTGTGTGAATTGCCGTGTGTTACTAGCCTTCCTAGGTATTTAAATTCCTCTACTTGTTTTAGTTGCCTGCCTTCTTTAGTTATGTTGATGTTCTGTTTCTCTTTTGCGATATTCATGACATCTGTTTTGTTTATGTTGATTTTCATGTTGTATTTTGTGCCTGTGCTGATGAGTCTATTTATGTTTTCTTGTAGGCCTTCTATTTTTCCATGTATTAGTGCTTGATCGTGTGCAAAAAGAAGCTCATTGATTTTCTTTGTCTCTGATGTGTTTGGCTAACTTGTATATATGGTCCATATATGTAATAAACAGTAATGGGGGTGGTGGGTGGGGATACTAAGCACCCCTGTGGAAGCGATATAAGCGATATATTTATAAATCATATGTTTATATGAGGCCATGTTATTATTAATTGGTATTTCTTTGTCTACCTCTGCCTCGTTTGCCGCTTCTTTAATTGAATGTAGAAGTATTGTTTTGAGGTTCACAACAAGCTGCGATATCTGCACCTTTCGGACCGCATCATCTGACTTGGGCATGATACATTTTAGCATCAGGTTGCCTTCCCTCTTCAATCCTCACTTGGTGAGGCTGATTACTCTATATCCTGAAGGTGAAATGTAAGTAAAGAAAGTAAAGTGCCCCGTCACGCCAAGTGACGTATAGGGAATATGGTGTTAGTGACCATACATTTTACAGACCTTCAGCACATGATTTGTGGGGTAATGTGGTCGGTATTACGCCCGTGCCGCTTTACTTTCCCAGAAAAAAATCCGGTACCCATTTAAGGCTGGGTGAACCCGGAGCCGTCGGTTGGGATCGAACCCTACCTCTTGTCCTTTTGTGGTCCAGTTCACTAACCACTGAGCTATCACGGCTCCCAAAGGTGAAATTTAGCATTGATCAATTGCATACCGTTGATCGTGGTGTAATCAGTCAGCTATGAGTCGCTGACAAATTTAAACTCTAGGGCTGTAGATCATCTCTTTGTTTTAATTTAAAAAAAAACAGTACCAATGGGCCTGCCCTGAGTACAATAATCTATTCTTTTAACCAGTATTAAGAAAATACTCTTAGATACAAAGGCAGTACACCAGTTCCCTTGCAATATAATCTCGTATCTATGGCAATAAATGACTTGTTTTGCACAGTTCTGTTTAAAAACATAAATAACTACTTTATCTGTGAATGTATTTCTCATGTGGCCAACTTCAAAACTGATGCCATTACGGTTTGTGAAAAACAAACTGCTAGAATCCAAAATGTTACCAAATAAATTATATGCAGATCCTGTGATGTAAAAAAAAAAAACGTACAATGCAAGATATATGCATGAGAAAATTGCATTAGTATCAAGCAAAAATATACGTGCATAACGGGAAATATATCTGAGGGGACACACATTGAGAGATGTAGTCGATAAGCTAGAAATAGCAAATAGATTAATAGAATATGTTGGGGAATTATTTGATGAGAGACATGGGAAGTGCGTGGAATAATTGAAAAATAATTATAATTATATTTTGATAATAGCGGAAATATAACGATAATGAGATAATGACTGAGGAATGAAAGTAGAGTGTAAAGAGGGTGGATAGTGTAAAGAGGAGGGAATGTATAGTGTAAAGAGGATGGAAAGTGTAAAGAGGAGGGAATGTGTAGACAGTAAAGAAGAGGGAAAGTAGTGTTAATGTGGAGGAAATGTACAGTGTAGGGGAGGGAATGTATAGTTAAGGAGGAGGAACGTAGAGTGTAAAGAGGAGGAAAAGTAGAACGTGTATAAAGAGGATGTAAAGTTTAGAGTGTATAAAGAGAATCTAAAGTTTAGAGTGTATAAAGAGGATCTAAAGTTTAGAGTGTATAAAGAGAATCTAAAGTTTAGAGTGTATAAAGAGAATCTAAAGTTTAGAGTGAATAAAGAGGATCTAAAGTTTAGAGTGTATAAAGAGGATCTAAAGTTTAGAGTGTATAAAGAGAATCTAAAGTTTAGAGTGTATAAAGAGAATCTAAAGCTTAGAGTGTTTAAAGAGGATCTAAAGTTTAGAGTGTATAAAAAGGATCTAAAGTTGAGAGTTATAAAAAGGATCTAAAGTTTAGAGTTTTATAAAGGATCTAAAGTTTAGAGTTATAAAAAGGATCTAAAGTTTAGATTGCATAAAAAGGATCTAAATTTTAGAATTATAAAAAGGATCTAAAGTTTAGATTGCATAAAAAGGATCTAAATTTTAGAATTATAAAAAGGATCTAAAGTTTAGAGTTATAAAAAGGATGTAAAGTTTAGATTGCATAAAAAGGATCTAAAGTTTAGAATGCATAAAAAGGATCAAAAGTTTAGAGTTATAAAAAGGATCTAAAGTTTAGAGTGCATAAAAAGGATCTAAACTTTAGAGTGCATAAAAAGGATCTAACGTTTAGAGTTATAAAAAGAATCTAAAGTTTAGAGTGCATAAAAAGGATCTCAAGTTTAGAGTTATAAAAAGAATCTCAAGTTTAGAGTTATAAAGATGATCTAAAGTTTAGTGTGTATAAAAAGAATCTAAATTTTAGAGTGTATAAAGAGGATCTAAACTTTAGAGGGTGTAAAAAGGGAGGAATATAAAGAATGTATAAACATAAAATGAAAGAAATAATACAGAAGATGAGAACTAATAAAAGAGGAGGAGAAAGTAAATAAGAATAGGAATGAAAAGTAGAAAATAAACGAGAAGATAATTAAAGATTGTTGTTGTTGCGTTCGCCAGCTTTGACCTCTGACGAAGTCCCTAGAGACTAGGAACTGAGTTTTGCTTGTTAATCCATTTTTCCCTGGCAGCCGTGTGCACAGGGGTCCCTCGCCGCACAGGCAGATAACTCCGACTTTGGAGGTACTCATGTTTTTTCCGTCGATGAGTAACTGACGTTTCAAGCTGGGCCTCGCTGCTGAGACCAGGGGTGGTTGTCGCAGAGTGAAATCATAAATAAAAATCCCAACCGGTGTAGCCGAGATTTGAACCCACAGCCTCTCTGTCCAGAGGCCGGCGTCTTACCTCGAGACCAACCAGTCCCCCATGGACTTGGAATATGAGGAAACTGCAACAAGGAACACTTTTCATGCATAGCCTTCAATGGTTCCTGCCGCCTATCCACCATATACCAGAAGTTCACGTCCTCCTGAAAGTGATGATCGTCAAATTTCTTTAAAAATGTATAGCGCTTGATGATGTTAGGCCATCGTTGTTGACTCCAATTTTGAACAAATAAACACACAGTTAGTCGTCAGATTATCCCCGTCGCACATCAAACAACAGACCGTAAGATTAGCGTACGGCCGGTCTAGGGATTTACGATGAGCCATTACGATGACGTAGCATACATAACTATGTCGCAAGCACGCAAATGACGCGCCCTTTAGATTCTTGAATACTCTTGTGAATGTAGTCTACGACGAACAGAACACGGTGCAAATTCCCTAAAGAGATAAAACTGCGGCTGACGAAGCAGTTCACATTAATGAGAACATATAAATAACTTGCGTCAAGTAAATCTATCAACGGTCATGAACAGCACCAATGTGACGTAAAGCGCAGAACAAGCCTAGACGATGGAAGGTCACATTCACAACACTTGATTTGTCGAAAATGAAATATTGCCGGCGTACGACATTGTTTTATCGGCGCATATGTTATAAGTAGATCATCATCTTGACTTTAACGCATAGGAGTGCACTGGAGAACCGAAATTAATCAGACATCGAATGCACTTTCTGCAGCGATCGAGAGAACGTGGACTAGATCCGCCATCTTAGAAACGGAAGTATTTAATTAAAGATGAAGATGATAATGCACAAGGAGAGTCGAGAAACAGTCGTAGGGGAGAAAGGGGAGAAATGGGAGAAAGGGGAGAAATAAGGGTTAAAGAGAAGGATATGTAGGATTGTGGAGATCATGTACAGAGTAAGAAAAGTGGAGCCCGCTAGAGTGACATACATATGTGTGGTTATAACATATTATTGCTGATGACGTGGGCATTGTATGAGGTTACAAAGAAAGAGAATACGTCCCATTATTTCTCAAATCGTATACATCCCATTATTACTCAAAGCGTATACACCCCATCATTTCTCAAAGAGAATACGTCCCATTATTACTCAAAGAGAATACGTCCCATTATTTCTCAAAGAGAATATGTCCCATTATTAGTCGAGAATACGTCTCATTATTACTCAAAGCGTATACGTCCCATTATTACTCAAATATAATACGTTCCATTATTACTCAAAGCGTATACGTCCCATTATTACTCAAAGAGAATACGTTCCATTATTACTCAATGCATATACGTCCCATTATTTCTCAAAGAGAATACGTCCCATTATTACTCAAAGCATATACGTCCCATTATTTCTCAAAGTGAATACGTCCCATTATTTCTCAAAGAGAATACGTCCCATTATTACTCAAAGCATATACGCCCCATTATTTCTCAAAGAGAATACGTCCCATTATTTCTCAAAGAGAATACGTCCCATTATTACTCAAAGAGAATACGTCCCATTATTTCTCAAAGAGAATACGTCCCATTATTTCTCAAAGAGAATACGTCCCATTATTTCTCAAAGAGAATACGTCCCATTATTTCTCAAAGAGAATACGTCCCATTATTTCTCAAAGAGAATACGTCCCATCATTTCTCAAAGAGAATTAAAAAAAGTAAAGTACCCCCGTCACGCCAAGTCGCGTATAGGTAATATGGTGTTAGTGATCATAAATTTTACAGACCTTCGGCACATGATTTTTGGGGTAATGTGGTCGGTATTACGCCCGTGCCGCTTTACTTTCCCAGAAAAAATCCGGTACCCATTAAAGGCTGGGTGAACCCGGAAGCCGTCGGTTGGGATCGAACCATACCTCTTGTCCTTTGTAGTCCAGTTCACTAACCACTGAGCTATCGCGGCTCCCTCTCAAAGAGAATACGTCCCATCATTTCTCAAAGTGTATACGTCCCATCATTTCTCAAAGCGTATACGTCCAATCATTTCTCAAAGCGTATACGTCCCATCATTTCTCAAAGCGTATACGTCCCATCATTTCTCAAATAGGAGACGTCCCATCATTTCTCAAAGCGTATACGCCCCATCATTTCTCAAATAGAATGCGTCCCATCATTTCTCAAAGAGAATACGTCCCATTATTTCTCAAATAGAATACGTCCCATCATTTCTCAAATAGAATACGTCCCATCATTTCTCAAATAGAATACGTCCCATCATTTCTCAAAAAGAATACGTCCCATTATTTCTCAAATAGAATACGTCCCATCATTTCTCAAATAGAATACGTCCCATCATATCTCAAAGCGTATACGTCCCATCATTTCTCAAATAGAATGTGTCCCATCATTTCTCAAATAGAATGCGTCCCATCATTTCTCAAATAGAATTCGTCCCATCATTTCGAAAAGAGAAAGTCCCATAATTTCTCAATGAGAAAGCAGACTGGTTGTATCCTTAATGACCGTACATGTTTATACGCATATATTTGTAACAGAATGTATGCTGGAACTCAATCACAGCATTCTATGAGACAAGAACATTATGGATCACCAGTCGACTGCTGTTCTGGTCTATCTACATTACACCAGATTCATCAAATAAAATCTAAAAATGGCAGTGAGTTAGATAGATGAAGCGTCCATTATCGTTAAAGATCTAAAAGTTTAGTCGGAGCGTGTTTCAGATAGTCCTGGCTGAAAGATACCTGTCTATATGCATTTGTAGGCCTAAAAAGGAATTGAAGTCAATGGTCATCAATATAAATAATTTACGATATGTGGATGACACAGTCTTAATAGCAAAGGCAGAGAATAAACTACAATAAATGATAGACATAATAGTAAAAAGAAAGCAACAAAAACGGTCTCAGTCTGTAAGAAAACAAAAGCAATGGTCATATCAAAGAAACAATTATCACCATCATGCAGCATAAAAATAAACAGGACAAATGTGTAACAAGTGCAACGCGTCAAATACTTAGGCACAATGATAACATCAGATGGAAGATGCATCACAAAAATAAAAAGCAGAATAGCTCAGGTCAAAATAGCATTTCAAAAAATGAAAAATATCTTATGGAACAAATCTTTGTCAATAGAAGTAAGAAAGATAGTTCATTGGTGCTATATAGAACCAATTCTGACCTATGGAAGCGAATCATGGACATAGACAAACAAATGAAAAGATGGTTAGAGGCCACAGATATGGGATTTCTCAGAAGAATGTTGAAAGTTCCTCGGACAGCTAAAAAGACCAATCAGGAAATTCTCAAAGAGGCCAACACAAAAAGGGAGCTCTTAAAAAACATCAGAAAGAAACAATCAACATTTTTCGGGCACATCATGAGAAGAAGATGATTGGAATACTTGGTTACAACTGGCAAAATACTAGAAAAAAGAGATCGTGGAGGACAAAGAGAGAAAATACTGGATAGCTTGGTGTCATGGCATGGAAAACAGTCAACAACAGAACTGATACGATGCACTGTAGATAAAGATTGTGGAAGGACATGATCACCTACGCCAACCGGTATAAAAAGTAGTAAAGTACCCCCGTCACGCCAAGTGGCGTATAGGGAATATGGTGTTAGTGACCATAAATTTTACAGACCTTCGGCACATGATTTTTAGGGTAATGTGGTCGGTATTACGCCCGTGCCGCTTCCAATTTCCCAGAAAAAATCCGGAACCAATTTAAGGCTGGGTGAACCCGGAAGTCGTCGGTTGGGATCGAACCCTACCCCTTGTCCTTTGTAGTCCAGTTCACTAACCACTGAGCTATCGCGGCTCCCAACCGGTATGGCACATGATAATGATGATGAGGCCTAGTCGTAGACAGATTTACTTAGGCCTGAGGGATCAGAGGAAATTCCAGAAAAACTTTCCATATAACGTGACGTTTTCAGCTTTGCGAGCAGGGGTGGTTGTGGGTACAGTGACGTCAGTCGTCTATAACTCCCTTCGCTGAAAACGTCACACTAGTTGGATTATTTTCAGTTTTCTTTCTCTGCCAGCGGGCCTATGTAGATCTATAATTGCCTGTGTCATAGACATAACGTTCACTAACGTATGTAGATGTCGTTCAAATGAGAGAACATATTACTTCCGGCTTAAAGAACAGAAAGGGAAGTAATGAATAATCAGTATTTGTCCAGTCAATGTTTATATTGCGACAAGAGAAATGCCCAGCATCATCAGTTTCCCTAGTACATGGTTAGCTGGTGTGATCTTCGCTTCGAGTTAATAGAGAGAAAAACTCCACAGTATGGCTGCTCATTGTGTTTTAGTGGCTTCTGTCTTGATTTAAATGTAATTAATTCTAGTATTTGGTCTGTAGTTGACATCGTATTGTCACGTGTGCATATTTATGGGTACCCAAATTGCTACTGGAAAACCTCACACAGCGCTAAAAGTGCTGAGTGTCTAGCATATAAGTAAACAGTAAACATTGCTTGACATATATGGAGACAAATGTTGTACATTTTCCTCAGACAGATGTACAACAAAGGTGAGATGGTAGATGTACAAAAGAGGTGAGATGCAGAATGGCTCAGGCAAAATCAGCTTTCCAAAAAATGAGGAAGATAATATGCAATCCCTTTTTGGACAATAGAAACTAGAAAAATAGTTCTTAAATGTTATGTAGAGCCAGTCTTAACATATGGATGCGAATCATGGACAATAGGACAACAGAAAAGAAAATCAATGGAGTCTGTAGAAATGTGGTTTTACAGAAGAATGTTGAGAATACAATGAACAGCTAAAAAGAGTAATGAAAACGTTCAGAATGAAAGCAAAAAGAGAGCTAAATATTAGGTAGTAAAAGTGCAAATAGGGAAATATGGTGTTAGTGACCCTATATTTTACAGACCTTCTGAAATGTGGTCGGTATTACTGAAGAAAAATCCGGTATTTAAGGCTGGTGAACCCGGAGATCGAGTCAAGTTCACTAACCACTGAGCTATCGCGGCTCCCAGGGAATTAGTAAAACGGTGTCCTCGCCAGGGTACGAACCCCGGCTGTTGCCGTGGTATATCGATTGCGCTAACCGGACACCTTCCAATATTAGAAGAAACAATAATTTTTTTTGGCCATGTAATGAGAAGAGAACAATTGGAATATATTGTAACAACTCGGAAAATTGCGGGACGAAGTGATAGTGGGAAGCAAAGAGAAAAAATATCAGACAGCTTAAAAGAATGGCTTGACAGAAGGTCAACAACAGAAATTATAAATAGCTGTCGAGATAGAAAGTTGTGGAGAGGCATGATCACCTACGCCAGCAGGCCCGGTACTTGATGATGATGATGACAGCCTTTTCAGCGAATCAAACGTTGTGGGTGCATCCACTGTTGACATACGTTACGTGTACTACGCGATGATAGAATATGTGACCCTGCGATGGACAGACCCCCGACGCTCTGAAATAAGGAAAGCGAGGTGAAGATTCCGATGATGTTTGTGATTAATCTGCAGGTTTGGTACGACTGTCGGATCTTTGAGCTCTGATGGATGTTGTCTTAATTCACGTTAGCTACAGCTGGGAAGGGAGGGACAACTTGTATTTCTCAATCTTTTAACACTGCCTGGTTTCCTGGGGACGTGATCTGAGCACCTATGGACTTATCATTCGACGTGTGGTGACGATAATACGTCCACTAAACTAAACTAAATTAGACTATACTAAACTACTAAACTAAACTAAACTAAACTAAACTAAACTAAACTAAACTAAACTAAACTAAACTAAACTAAACTAAACTAAACTAAACTAAATTAAACTAAACTGAACTAAATTAAACTAAACTAAATATTTGTCATCCCATTTGAAATTAATGATGCTACTTTACTTTTTTTTTTATTTAATACTAGTTTGACAATCAGCGGCGTTCATACTATTTTATTTTTACTTTTACAATCATATTCTATTTCTTAAACTTTTCTCCTTGTTTTACTGCTTCATGTGTAGATGGAGATTCAGTTCTAATCTATTTATATCTACTAAATAAAGTTCTAATCTACTGTCTACCATATAAAGTTCTAATCTACTGATTATTTACCATATAAAGTTCTAATCGACTAATGCCTACTAAATCAAGTTCTACTCTACAAATGTCTACCATATCAAGTTCTAATCTACTAATGCCTACTAAATTAAGTTCTACTCTACTAATGTCTACCATATCAAGTTCTACTCTACTAATGCCTACTAAATCAAGTTCTAATCTACTAATGCCTACTAAATCAAGTTCTACTCTACTAATGTCTACCTTATAAAGATCTAATCTACTAATGCCTACCATATCAAGTTCTACTCTACTAATGTCTACCTTATAAAGATCTAATCTACTAATGTCTACCATATCAAGTTCTACTCTACTAATGTCTACTTTATAAAGATCTAATCTACTAATGTCTACCATATCAAGTACTACTCTACTAATGTCTACCTTATAAAGATCTAATCTAGTAATGTCTACCATATCAAGTTCTACTCTACTAATGTCTACTTTATAAAGATCTAATCTACTAATGTCTACCATATCAAGTTCTACTCTACTAATGTCTACCTTATATAGATCTAATCTACTAATGTCTACCATATCAATTTCTACTCTACTAATGTCTACTTTATAAAGTTCTACTCTACTAATGTCTACCATATCAAGTTCTACTCTACTAATGTCTACCTTGTAAAGTTCTACTCTACTAATGTCTACCTTATAAAGTTCTACTCTACTAATGTCTACCATATCAAGTTCTTCTCTACTAATGTTACCCTTATAAAGTTCTAATCTACTAATGTCTACCATATCAAGTTCTACTCTACTAATGTCTACCTTATAAAGATCTAATCTACTAATGTCTACCATATCAAGTACTACTCTACTAATGTCTACCTTATAAAGATCTAATCTAGTAATGTCTACCATATCAAGTTCTACTCTACTAATGTCTACTTTATAAAGATCTAATCTACTAATGTCTACCATATCAAGTTCTACTCTACTAATGTCTACCTTATATAGATCTAATCTACTAATGTCTACCATATCAATTTCTACTCTACTAATGTCTACTTTATAAAGTTCTACTCTACTAATGTCTACCATATCAAGTTCTACTCTACTAATGTCTACCTTGTAAAGTTCTACTCTACTAATGTCTACCTTATAAAGTTCTACTCTACTAATGTCTACCATATCAAGTTCTTTTCTACTAATGTTAACCTTATAAAGTTCTAATCTACTAACGTCTACCAAATAAAGTTCTACTGTACTAATGTCTACCTTATAAAGTTCTACTCTCCTAATGTCTTCCTTATAAAGTTCTACTCTTCTGATGTCTGCTGCATTAAGTTCTAGACTACTAATTTCTGCCAATTGAAAGTATAGAATGAAAGAAGTATAGGACCCCAGTAATTTCACGAAACCTGAGAATATACAAAGTGAGATTACTTACTACAGTAGACTGGTCTCATTGTTTATTTCAGCAAAAAACATAATGATTGTCTCGGGTCACATTGCGATCCAGTCGCCTGTTGATGTACGAAGCGATCTCATAATTTTTTCCACATAAAATGTCTGGAGAATTTATCTTAGAGATTAGAGATAATTCCAGGCTGGTGAGATTCTGGGTCAAGTTCAGATTCATGCCAGCACACGATTTATGAGAATTAACTCGGCCGGAAATTGGATCAGGACAAAAAATTTGGTTAGAGAGTTTGTCAGATGAAATTTGATTGGTCAAAAACCAGGAAGAAGCAGGATGATAAGGAATTGTCATGATAAACATCAGGTACAGGGTATGTATGTAGAGTCGTTCTTAAAGTAAAAAAGAAAAAAAAATGACCGCGTTAAAATCGTTGGGCTACGCGTTGTAGCTTCGAACCGGGAATCTTAATTACGTCTTTCTTTTTTAACGGCTTTCCATGTTTTCTTTGATGGGCAAATTTTTTTAATTTTTATTTTTTTAAATTTCATTAAAGAGCTGAGCTTGTTGTATATTCAGTGGTCTAAAAATGACAACATAAAATATTTATTGAAAAATGAGCCGATAAATCTTTTTTTTTTATTTTCGGAGACAATAAATAACGCGTTCAGGAACATAAATTAAAAAAAATAAAACATTTATATAAGTCGCTGACGCAAATTTTGAAAAGGGGAGAGGGGGAGGGGGGGGGGTATCTAAACAAGGTCCATGTGGCAACAGAGAAAGGAAATGATTATGGGTAATTAAAGCATCAAGTGAATAACAAAACATAAACGTAAAAATGAAACAAATAAATAACAAGCAGAAAGGTAAAAATGAAACAAAAAATAGCAAACAGAAAGGTAAAATGAAACAAATAAATAACAAACAGAAAGGTAAAAATGAAACAAATAAATAACAAACACAAAGGTAAAAATAAAACAAATAAATAACAAGCAGAAAGGTAAAAATGAAACAAATAAATAACAAACACAAAGGTAAAAATGAAACAAATAAATAACAAACAGAAAGGTAAAAATGAAACAAATAAATAACAAACAGAAAGGTAAAAATGAAACAAATAAATAACAAACAGAAAGGTAAAAATGAAACAAATAAATAACGAAACAATAACATACAAAATATTAATAAATAACAAAACAGAAACGGGCAAAAACCAAATATAAAAAAAAACAGAAACGTCAAAAAAAAACAAGTAAATAACAAAACAGAAGGGTAAAAAAAAAACAAATAACTAAACAACCTAGAAAGGTAAGAAAATTAATAAATAACAAAACAGAAAGGTACATAAAACAAATAAATAACAAAACAGAAAGATACATAAAACAAATAAATAATAAAACAGAAAGATACATAAAACAAATAAATAACAAAACAGAAAGATACATAAAACAAATAAATAACAAAACAGAAATTTACATAAAACAAATAAATAACAAAACAGAAATATACATAAAACAAATAAATAACAAAACAGAAAGATACATAAAACAAATAAATAATAAAATAGAAACGTAAATAATAAAATATATAACAGAAGTGAACGTTAAATAACGTTCCCAGCAGCTCGCTGTTTAGACTCTTCTGGTCTAAATTTCAGCTGTTTCATCTTGGTGGTGAGTCCAACTATTTGTATTATAAATGAACTAACCTACTGTTTGAGATCAACATTGTGGTTTATATTACACAGTAACCGTTAATTACACAAGAAAATCACTAATTCAGACAGTTCGAGCAGCGCAAAAAATGAGAAATGATATAACAACGATACCTTTTCGGTAGCAGTGAGAAAGAGAAAAAAAGAGCTGTTAATTTGTACAAAACCGAAGTAAAAATTCCTTTATATTTCATGTTTTAATAAGTTAAACAATTGTCTGAGATCAGACTAAAATGTTGCAGTTAAGTGGCTTTTAATAACACGCAGAATGACCATGTCTTTCGAACTTGCATTTTAGAAGTTAAATGTAACATATAACGTAACATTAGACATTCTAGTTCTGTTTTTGACACTCGGTTTTATTTTGCGACATTGTACAAGTTATATATGTGTGTGTACCGTTGAAACAGGGAATAGATGAGGGTGTATGAAACGGGTATGTAGCGGGGCAACAAGAGAAACAGAGCATTGATGAGAGTTGAATGAAACAGACGATATTAGTAGAGAAATAATAAACATCTAGGGGAGACAAGCAGAAGTGGTCAGGTGTGAGTGAGTGAACTGTTTTGGGAAAAAGGCGAAATAAGCGTGAATGGGTGAGATGTTTTCAAGGGAAGTAGGGAGATGAGAATAGACATAGATTTTAAAAGTGAGTTGCATTTTGAGCCGGGTCCAGTGCGGACGTCTAGAGAAATCCAGTTAGCTTACCGCGGACTAGAAAGGAGTTGTAAATAGATGAAAGTTAAGACAGATATAGGGCGACAGCCAATTAGTTTAGTTATTCTATTTCCAGGAGTTGTGATTGTTAATTACTAAATGTTGTGTTAGATATGGCAATATAGAATAAGTGTGATTGTCACTGTTAAGGTTAGGGTTACCTTATCGGCAAAGAAACTGATTGTGAATCAGCGAAATTGAGACAGTAGAACATTGTTGGAAACTTGTTAAGTGTCCAGCGCTCGCCGACTTTGAGGAAGTCGTAGAGCAAGACTTATGAAGAATATAGAATCAGTGTGATTGTCACTGTTAAGGTTAGCGTTACCTTCTCGGCAAAGAAACTGATTGCAAATCAGTGCAATCGACACGTTGTTGGATAATCTCGCCGACTTCGAGGAAGTCGTGGCGAGAACGTTTAGGAAGCCTATGACTAAGCTTCTACCATGAAGAGAGACTTTCATCGATCGTGTAGATCGTACACATCATTGGGAAACTTCAAGTAAGGGTCCTCAGAGACTTGGGAGCTTATGACTAGCTTCTACGACACACAATTGAACTTGTTAGTCAAGTAGTTTATACAGAGTTGGGAACTCGACAAGAGAGTTCCACAGAGTTTGGGCTATATTAGCCATCCATGAGGAGTGCACCTGAGGGTGGCACTATTGTTAATCAAAGGAGGGAATTATCACTGTTAATATATGTACTGTTAATTTGTGAAATGTGTTTACATGATCCGGACATGTGCCTTGTCAAATAAAGATGTTTTGTGTGTAGTAAAGACTTGTGTTGAGTCATTAAAACATCTTCAGTGTTGCCACCATCTAGCGAGTGAACGAGCTGGGAGAAATCGCGGGGAATTGATAAGTTACAACGTGAAGTACTACACTATAGATCATAACGGTCCAAGGAGAGTCGCGGCGGAATGACGTGAAGTACGAGGCATCAATCATGGCGGTCCAAAAGACTGGCATGGCAGCTTGAGCCCGGGGCAGATCATGAAGAGTGGCGAGAAACTCGTCATTCAGCAATCCGGCCATAAGCAGCATCACGAGCCCTCGCTCATCGTGCTAAAGCACCTCTGGTACTCGGGCTCGTGGTGAAGAAGAATGATCTCAGTCTCAAGGTTGACGAGCGGTCACTCGATCGTTTCAATTCATCGGTCACGACATTGATTGTCAAGTGATTGTCGATAAAGATCAAGTGATCATCAAGGTTATAAGAAGTTGAGCGTCAAGTTGATTATTACTGGTCTCTCTGTATGACAAGAAATATTACATCAAGAGTACATTCTCTCGTGAGCTCTCTCACTTTTCATTATTACATCTTCTCAACAAAATCGTTATATTATTACACCGTCGCTCTCGTTTGGATTTACACGTTGGTGTACTATTGTCTTAAATGTGGAAAAAAAAACTATTTAGAATAAGGAGAAATTAAACGAAAATATAAAGAAATAGTATTGTTAAAGCTGTACGTAATTAATGGACGACACAAATTTGAACGACGTTTCGACTCATTAGACTTTCAGCAGGAACAACAAACAAGACACACACAGATACTTAAGTAAATAAAATTAGACCTACGTAGCTAACTAATAATGAAGTATCTGAAGAAAAAAATGATTTCTAGCTAGAATGAAATATAAAAATAAAAATGTCTTCCCTGTGTATAGCACTGTGGCCAGAAAGAGAATGAGCGAGATCTAGTCCGCGTAGGATAACCGGTGTAGCTGTCTATCTAACTGGAGCGTCAAAACATAGGTGGAAGGGTTCTAAAAATATGTGGAGAGATATAGTATAAGTTACCTCAACTATAGCGCCACCGGCAATGTCTATACATATCTACGTATATACAACAGTGCGAGAACATTCAGACCTATATATATATATATATATATATATATATATATATATATATATATATATATATATATAGAAAGGTGGCTGCACTCCCTGTCGTAGCAAACACAGCACACGTCATAAAGACATAAAACATAGTAGCACTAAGAGTGAACGCAACTGAACTGTCCTTCGTCATACGATATCATCATTCATCGTAAGCAATCTGAATATAGAAACACCATCCGATGAAACGCACAGCTCACGGTGTGCACAGAGCGCTAATCTCAGTAGCTCCTGCAGCAAGCGGGACATGGAATATGAGGAAACTGCAACAAGGAACCTTTTCAGACAGTGCCTCAACGGTCCATTGCCGCCTATCCGCCATATTGACCGGAAGTCTTATATAATATTTTAGCAGAAAATAATATTAAACGGCGGAATTATAGGAGGAAGGGGTATGCATTACAGCACTCAGAAAAAAATGACAAATAAACAACAGAAAAAAAAACAAAAAACAGTATATGGTCCGAAGCAGGATCGAACACGTACTCACTGGCACTGCGCCTTGCCACGAGAAGCCAAACGCCAGAGAACACTGCCACTAGACTAATCTGGTTTGCCGTGTGAGTTGTCGGTTGGGATCGAACCCTACCTCTTGTCCTTTGTAGTCCAGTTCACTAACCACTGAGCTATCGCGGCTCCCAACGAAAAGCACAGAAATATATAAAATTGTGAAGCTGCAGTGAAGCTAATTGTGGAGAGACGTGAAAAAAAAAACTATTAAAAGACAACGGTATGGTAAAAACTTCACATAACAGGTGGACAACACAAACCAGAACGACGTTTCGGCTCCAAAGATCTTCAGTTTGTATCATGAGCTGCTCATCGTTTTATCAAAACGCAACGCGCTCAACAGAACAGTATGAACACTTTGTTGGTTGATGGAACGGGGACATGCATGGGAACGTTCCGCCTGCAGTGACGCCAGTCTGTTCTATTATATAAAGGTTACTATCCTACAAGCATCATGTAGAAATGTAAACTATCATCATCATCATCATCAAGTACCGGGCCTGCTGGCGTTGGTGATCATGTCTCTCCACAACCTTCGATCTCGACAGTTTTTTTTTTTTTTATATCGTTTCTACTGTTGACCTTCTGCCAATCCATTCTCCTAAGCTGTCTGGTATCTTTTCTCTTTGCTTCCCTTTATCTCTTCGTCCCTCAATTTTCCCAGTTGTTACAATATATTCCAGCTGTCCAATTCTCACTACATGGTCAGAAAATGATAATCGTTTTTTCATAATTGGATATACCCTCCTTCGGTAGGGGACATCATGTGCTACAGGTGATAACCGTTCGTCATTAAGCTTCTGTTAGCAAGATAAAGATAAAACAGACGATGAAAATAGGGAACGTGGAAAGTAAAAACACCCAGGATGAAGGGAAAACTGGAAAACATCAAACAGGAAATGAAAAGGATGGGTTTACATTTATTCATCATCATCAAATACTGGGCCTGCTGGCGTTGGTGATCATGTCCCTCCACAACTTTCAACCTGGACAGTTATTTATCATTTCTGTTGTTGACCTTCTGCCAAGCCATTCTCTTAAGCTGTCTGGTATATTTTCTCTTCGCTTCCCTCTATCTCTTCGTCCCTCAATTTTCCCAGTTTTCACAATATATTCCAGCTGTTCCCTTCTCATTACATGGCCAAAAAGTGATAATTGTTTCTTCCTAATATTGGAAATTAGCTATCTTTTTGCTTTGGCCTCTTTCAGAACGTTTTCATTACTCTTCTTAGCTGTCCATGGTATTCTCAACATTCTTCTGTAAAACCACATTTCTACAGACTCCAGTGATTTTCTTACCTGTTTTCCTTTTGCCCATGATTCACATCCATATGTTAAGACTATCCCTACATAACATTTAAGAACTCTTTTTCCTACATTTATTAGGATTGCTTAAACTATCGCACAAGGACCTGACCACGTTGAAGTCCAATGTTTTTACACAGAATTGATTGAATGTTCTGCTATTGCATCCGTTATTAAATCGATGCAGTGAGCTGGCATGTATGACACCAAAATAAATTTCTGAGAATTTGACTGAATTTTCAACAAGTTACTCACGTTCTGAGATGATCAATGTTATGTTGTCCTGACCTGGGTTATGTTGGATTCAAAGTTCTTACAACTATTTGTTGGAATCAATCAGTTACACCATTTGTAGAGGAACCAGCACTATTTCGTAATTTATACGGAAACTTAAACTCTTGCACGCACATTATCAAATACAGAACAATTGTAAACTTAGACCGTATTAAAAAACAGTAAAGGTTATTAATCTGAAACAAGTGCAACGCGTCAAATACTTGGACACAATAATAACATCAGATGGAAGATGGACCACAGAAATAAAAAGCAGAATAGCTCAGACCAAAATAGCATCTCAGAAAATGAAAAATTTCTTATGCAACAAATCTATGTTATCAGAAGTGAGAAAGAGAGTTCATCGGTGCTATATAGAACCAATTCTGACCTATGGAAGCGAATCATGGACAGTAGACAAACAAATGAAAAGACGATTAGAGGTCACAGAGATGGGATTTCTCAGAAGAATGTTGAAAGTTCCCTGGACAGCTAAAAAGACCAATGAGGAAATTCTCAAAGAGGCCAATACAAAAAGGGAGCTACTAAAAAACAACAGAAAGAAACAATCAACTATTTTCGAGCACATCATGAGACGAGGAAAGTTGGAATGCCTGGTTACAACAGGCAAAATACAAGGAAAGAGAGATCGCGGACGACAAAGAGAGAAAATATAGATAGCTTAGTGTCATGGCATGGAAAACAGTCAACAACAGAACTGATACAATGCACTGTAGATAGAAGATTGTGGAAGGACATGATCGCTTACACCAACCGGTATGGCACCTGATGATGATGATGAAAGGTTGTTGTTGTTGTTGTTGTTGTTGTTATGTTAATGATGGCAGTTGATGCGAGTAAAAGCCCTTTGACTCATTGATGTGGCGGGTGGCAATAATTTTCTTCACATTCTCTGCTTTTATTGGAGAAGTTGAAGATCGCCTGGTTCCAGACTATGTGACTGTGTGACCTGTCCTGCATATAGCTACCACAATACTGGGTCTTTTATATCAGTAAGAGCCACCATTATGACAAACCTAGCTTCTGTTAGCCAGGGAATAATAGAACAAAGAAGTATGTGTAAGCACTCGGAAAAAATGACAGACAGACACAAACTTCTGTTAGCCAACCTTTTTTTGACACAAGACGTTTCTAGGCAAACCGACTAGGTGGGTGAGGTTAGGTCTTATTAGCTGCTGAGCGTCCCACGATGTCGCTTGATCATCATCAGCATTGAGTGCCGTCTCTTATCGAAGGTTGGCTACTATGGAGCACCATTCCACTCTGTCTCTTGCTTTGATGGTGCAGATTGTCATAGGTTGACTAGGTCTCTTTCAGAATGTTTTCATTACTGTTCTTAGCTGTTCATGGTATTCTCAACATTCTTCTGTAAAACCACATTTCTACAGCCTCCAGTGATTTTCTTGTTTGTTGTTCTATTGTCCATGATTCACATCATTATCATCATCATTGAGTGCCGTCTCCGCATCGAAACTTGGCTACCATGGAGCGCCATTCCACTCTGTCTCTTGCTTTGATGCTGCAGATTGTCATAGGTTGACTTGTCCATCTTTTGATGTTACTCGTCCATATTAGTCTTGGTCTACCTCTGCCTCTTTTACCTTGTATTTTCCTTTCCAATATTACTTTTATTAGGCTGTTGTGTCTTTTAACATGCCCCACAAATTTCATTTGTCTTGTTCTAATTGTGTTTAGTAGTTCTCGTTTCTACCTATTCTTCTATATATCCACATTTCAAAGGCTTCAATTTTCTATTCTATTTTCTGCTCTAATGTCCATGTTTCTCCACCATACAAGAATATTGAGATGTCGCTTCATATCCCTGAAATAAAAATTATAACAAAACTTTAAACAGCTCAACTGAGTGAGTGGCCTGGTTCGAGACCTCGACCTATCAGCTCTTGTAGCTGATTCAGCTTGAAATGTGCATGAGAAATGTGTACATTTCCTGGAGAGAAATACTGGAATGACCAAATAAAGAAAGTCTTCTTCATCACATTACCTTGGTGGTCGTTAGGACAAATATGACATACTTCTTCAGCTTGTGGGACCGTTGGGGTACTATTGACAGGCTTCGTTAACTTGGGGAATCGTTAGGACACTCCTGGCAGACTTTATCATTTCGGAGGTCTTTGGGACACTGCTGACTGACTTCATCAATTTGGGGCTTGTTGGGACACTACTGACTTACTTCATCAACTTGGGGGTTATTGGAACACTACTGACTGACTTCATCAATTTGGGATTTGTTGGGACACTACTGACTGACTTCATCAATTTGGGGCTTGTTGGAACACCACTGACTGACTTCATCAACTTGGGGCTTGTTGGAACACCACTGACTGACTTCATCAACTTGGGGGTTTTTGGGACACTACTGACTGACTTCATCAATTTGGGGCTTGTTGGAACACCACTGACTGACTTCATCAACTTGGGGGTTTTTGGGACACTACTGACTGACTTCATCAACTTGGGGGTTTTTGGAACACCACTGACTGACTTCATCAACTTGGGGCTTGTTGGAACACCACTGACTGACTTCATCAATTTGGGGGTTGTTGGAACACCACTGACTGACTTCATCAACTTGGGGGTTTTTGTGACACTACTGACTGACTTCATCAACTTGGGGGTTGTTGGGACACTACTGACTAACTTCATCAACTTGGGGGTTTTTGGGACACTACAGACTGACTTCATCAACTTGGGGGTTGTTGGGACACTACTGACTGACTTCATCAACTTGGGGGTTGCTGGGACACTACTGACTGACTTCATCAACTTGGGGGTTGTTGGGACACTACTGACTGACTTCATCGACTTGGGGGTTGTTGGGACACTACTGACTTACTTCATCGACTTGGGGGTTGTTGGGACACCACTGACTGACTTCATCAACTTGGGGGTTGTTGGGACACTACTGACTGACTTCATCGACTTGGGGGTTGTTGGGACACCACTGACTGACTTCATCGACTTGGGGGTTGTTGGGACACCACTGACTGACTTCATCGACTTGGGGGTTGTTGGGACACCACTGACTGACTTCATCGACTTGGGGGTTGTTGGGACACTACTGACTGACTTCATCGACTTGGGGGTTGTTGGGACACCACTAACTGACTTCATCGACATTCTCCATTTCTCTCTATCTTCAGTCGAAGCGTGTCCACTTTTTGATTGTATCACTCCATCTCTTCTTCTATCTGAAGGAAAGCTGAAGAAATGAGAACAATAAAATTCAACATACTGGGGATACGTGTAAGCTGATGATAACTGAAATAACTGCTGGAGAAACAGAGAAAGAACTTTACGTAGATGATGTACATTACAACAGAACGGATGAAAACATTCTTTAGATGAAGAGATTGAGTCAAAAACGATGTCATAACATCATCAAGCGCTAAACATTTAAAAAAAAATATGACGATCATCATTTTCAGGAGGACGCGAACTTCCGGTCAATATGGTGGATAGACAGCAGGAACTATTGAAGGCTATGTCTGAAAGTGTTCCTTGTTGCAGTTTCCTCAAATTCCAAGTCCGGCTTGTTGCAGGAGCTACTGAGTTAAGTGCTCTGTGCACACCGTGAGCTGTGTGTTTCATCCGTTTTGATCATATTTCGATATTCCAATTGTTTACGATGAATGATGATATCGTATGATAGGGAACAGTTGGCTGTGTTCACTTTCTGTACGGTTTCGCCTTATGTCTTCTGGCGTGTGCTGAGACTGCTATGATGGGGACTACAGCTACCTTTCTTTATTTGGGAGATGAGATAGTAATTCGGATGATTCTACTGGCACGGGCGGTTGAGCAATTATGGATTTTTATTCTTTTGCTGTGATACCGAGGCCTTCCATAACCAAAGATTTATCATTTTTTGCATCCTTCTTCTTGGCAGTTCCCTACTGTCTCACGTCTTCTACAAAATGTTTGCAAGCCGTCCTGCTCTGTGACTTTCTTAAATAGAACATTTAAAGTCTTTCTCCATACTTTCAGCTCTGTTTCCACATCACCATTTGAAGTATTTTATTTTTACCTTCCATCTTGTCTATTGGACTACAAAGGACAAGGGGTAGGGTTCAATCCCAAAACCGACGGCTTCCGGGTTCACCCAGCCTTAAATGGGTACCGGATTTTTTTCTGGGAAAGTAAAGCAGCATTGGCGTAATACCGACCACATTACCCCAAAAATCATGTGCTGAAGGTCTGTAAAATATAGGGTCACTAACACCATATTTTCCTATACGCCACTTGGCGTGACGGGGTACTTTACTTTACTTATCTTGTCTATTGCACTGCGAGTTCCAAAAAAGGTAGAATGTGAAACAGCCAATTGTTGTCTGTATTGTTTGTCTTATTCAGTGCTAACGTCATTGTCGTATTTTTGTGTGGACATTTCTAGGCAGGAATTTTAATTTATTTAATATGCTCTCTCTTTCTCACTTACTCACTCACTCATTAGTCTGTTTTATTTTCCTAACGAACGTGACAATTAAGAAGTTGGTGACATGTCACATACAGACATTTCGTTTAAATGCGGCAATTAATAGACGAGAACCGATCGAGGGTTAAAACTGTCCCGACCTTGGGGGATTTCAGGAAGGGGATGGCGGACCGCATCCTCTGACAAGTCGGAAATGGCGACTAATGAAGGTTGTAATGGGACTGTACCCTCGTCTTGTCCGATGAATTGCCTGTCGAAACTGGACGAGTTGTGTTGAAATGTGCTGATGCCACTTTTCCAGCAGTAAATTGTGGGTGGATGTGTTAAAAAAAAATAAATTGGGCAGCCAATGAAAAAAGAAGAAAATAATAAATTATAATGATGATTGATGGTGAAGAGTTTCATCGGTTCGCATTTTGATAAACACATCGCTTAGACAGATCAGTTTGTTGGATGATAAAAAAAAGTGAATGAGAGTTTTCGTGAAATGTTTGATTTAAAAAAAAATGAAATTCTTGGGTTAATCCCAGCAATGCAATTAATTTAAAATTACTGCTGGCTTGTATCTTTCCGATTGCAACAACACTTGTGAATCATGGACAATCTTGCAAACAGCAAGGAAAAAATTCAAATTAATTGGAAGGAAAATGCTACAGAAATAATCTTAAGATCCTAATTAATGAAAAACAAGAGCATTGAAGACATATATAAAAAGACTGAAAAAAGAACTGATATCACTCTGCTGAAGAAATTAAAATACAAAAGCCACATCAAATGACTCGGCGGGCTGGAAAGAACAATAATGGAGGGCATGGTTCCAGGACGACGAGACAGGGACAGACCAAGAAGAAGGCGGTTTCAAGACGTCAAATATGCTGAAGTCGGATGTGTTGGGTCGAAAAGCGCAAATATCACAGTTGTCATGCAAACCACAACACAACGTAGAGACGCCAACTTTATGTCATTTTAAAGGGGGATTGACGAAGAGTGTAACCATTTAGTCATCGGGCGAATGCAAACAAGCAAGGCATTAATGAGACCTTGAACTTTACAGCACAAGTGGGATATCAAATCATGAAAAGAGGTGCTTGTTAACGGGCAGTGGTGAAATCAAACAACTGCAAAGGATGTGCGATCTAATGATGATGATGAGGAGGAGGAGGATAAGGGTGAGGAGGAGGGGATGATGATGAGGAAGAGGAGGAGGAGAATGTGGATGAGGATGTGGATGAGGAGGAGCATGATGAGGACGACGAGGAGGATGAGGAAGGTGATGATGAGGAGGAGGAGGATGATGATGAGGATGATGAGGAGGAGGATGATGATGAGGATGATGATGAGGATTATGATGATGAGGATGAGAATGATGAGGATGAGGAGGATGAGAAGGATGAGGGTGAGGAGTGATTATGATGAGGAGGATGATGATGATGAGGATGAGAAGGAGGATGAGGAGGAGGAGGATGAGGAGGATGAGGGTGAGGAGGTGATGATGATGAGGAGGATGAGGAGGATGGTGATGACGAGGAGAATGAGGAGGGGATGATGATGAGGATGTCGAGGAGGGTGATGATGATGAGGAGGAGGAGGATAAGGAGGAGAATGATGATTGGTTAAATGGTATTTAAATTTCTGGATCACTGGTTATTACTTAGCAGAGCCCACGTCATTGCACTCTAACAGCCACAAAGAAAACGTGATGACACTTAATGACCATTCCTAAAGAGACAACATAATACTCCAACATTTCGACCGTAGGCCTTCAGCGGGGACATACAAGAGACATAACCAATCAACACAAATCACGAATATGGCAAGTTAACCGGACAGGCTGCTGGCATTTAAGGGTTTACCCTCACGGTTGTTTCTTTTCATCTTAAAGTGATAATTTAGTTCATGTCTTGGAAATTGTACAGCCATTATGGATGAATGAGCTCTGAATCTAGCGCTTTCTTGTAATTCTGACAAGCTTTACTTTATGGGAGTGGTTTGAGCTGGTGACATCAAACATAAATCATGATTTTTAGCTGAAATAAATATTTAATGTATGAATAATATCTTGGTAGTTGCTTGATTTCTTACGTTCGCCCGATGACTAAAGAAGTACACCTCTTCGTCATCCGCCCTTAAAAGGGCGTTAAGTAGGCGTGTCTGCGTTGTGTTGTGGTTTGCAGTATAACTGTGATATTTGCGCCTTCCGGCCCAGCACATCCGACTTCAGCATGATATCTTAGTAGTCACAAAAAATGTTAAAAAAAAGTGGAGGCGGGCTATGTACGCATGCAATGGGTAGAGTCGTTGCAGAAATCCAAAATACGTACGGTCACCTTTGTTTTTGTCCCTGGACATAGCGGGAGTACGGGGAAATGAGAGAGCGGACAGGTTGGCTAGCTGCGCTGTCGTTGAGGACGGGCAACCAATGGATCGGGCGGACATCATCAATGCCCTCCGAGATGTGGGAAGAGCTCAAGACTTCGACAAACACAGATCCACGTCACTTCTTCGGATGATGGAAATGGGAGTTAAGATGGGCACAGCCTGAAATGAGAAACTTGGTGGTCGTGTAAGAAGACTTATCAACCAACATAGAACTGGAGTCGTCAGTCGCTGGACACTGAGGGAATTGCTGAGGAGGGGATCTGAGCACCTATGGACATGTTCGGAGTGCAATGATGATGACCCGCAAATAACTCAATAACTCAATCTTAGTAGTCAGTGCTGATCACAAAATAAAGAGGAAAGATCGGTCGATGGAAGAGTTTCCGGGATGAAATTGTGAATTTTTACCATAAAACTTTGTGAATTTTTACCATAAAACTTTGTGAATTTTTACCATAAAACTTTGTGAATTTTTACCATAAAACTTTGTGAATTTTTACCATAAAACTTTGTGAATTTTTACCATAAAACTTTGTGAAATTTTACCATAAAACTTTGTGAATTTTTACCTTAAAACTTTGTGAATTTTTACCATAAAACTTTGTGAATATTAAGACATAGCTTCTCCTAATAATTTTGAGTCTACAATAAAAGATGTATGTGTATTTTATCTTCATGGAAATACACAAATGAAAAAATCAACTAACGTGCCACTGACAAATAGCTTTGCCTGTTTCCTGTTTGATATTAGCACCATTAACGTTTGTCAATATCATCACCAAACACCATCAAGGGCGTTCTTCACGAGAATGGATGGAAAAAGACCAAGAGGAAGACCTAGAAGAAGATGGATAGATGCAGTGACAGAGACATGTAACAACAAAGGGAAATAACTAATTCAGACAGTTCGAGCAGCTCAAGAACGACAATTGATATAATCACGACACATTTTAGGTATCAGTGAGAAAGAGAAAAGAAGAAGATGGATAGATGCAGTGATAGAGACATGTAACAACAAAGGAAAATAACTAATTCAGACAGTTCGAGCAGCTCAAGAACGACAAATGATATAAACCACGACACCTTTTAGGTACCAGTGAGAAAGAGAAAAGAAGAAGATGGATAGATGCAGTGACAGAGACATGCAACAACAAAGGAAAATAACTAATTCAGACAGTTCGAGCAGCTCAAGAACGACAAATGATATAAACCACGACACCTTTTAGGTACCAGTGAGAAAGAGAAAAGAAGAAGATGGATAGATGCAGAGACAGAGACATGTAACAACAAAGGAAAATCACTAATTCAGACAGTTCGAGCAGCTCAAGAACGACAATTGATATAATCACGACACCTTTTAGGTATCAGTGAGAAAGAGAAAAGAAAGAAAGAAAAGAAGAGCTTTTGCCAATGAACAAATTGTAAAATGTCTTCAGTGTTATGTGGTGCTAGTCTTGACACGTCCATGAGATTCATGGACAAGAGAAAAAAAAGACAAAACATTTATTTTGTTTCAGTTCTTATATATATATATATATATATATATATATATATATATATATATATATATATATATATATTATCATATTATATAATATACTAATACCGACCACATTACCCCAAAAATCATGTGCCGAAGGTCTATAAAATGTATGGTCACAAACACAATATTCCCTATAGGCCACTTGGCGTGACGAGGCTCTTTACTTTAATTCTGTCTGTGATGATCCATCAATTCACTCATATATATCTGTTTATTCAATCATCCATTCACTCATATATATCCGTTTATTCAATCATCCATTCACTCCTATATATCCGTTTATTCAATCATCCATTCACTCATATATATCTGTGTATTCAATCATCCATTCACTCATATATATCCGTTTATTCAATCATCCATTCACTCATATATATCCGTTTATTCAATCATCCATTCACTCATATATATCCGTTTATTCAATTATCCATTCACTCATATATATCCGTTTATTCAATTATCCATTCACTCATATATATCCGTTTATTCAATCATCCATTCACTAATATATATCCGTTTATTCAATCATCCATTCACTAATATATATCCGTTTATTCAATCATCCATTCACTAATAATTTCATTGAGTTAGTGAGTTATTTGCGGGTCGTGATCATTGCACTCCGAACATGTCCATGTGTGTACTCAGATCCCCTTCTCAGCAAGTCCCGCAGTGTCCAGCGACTGACGACTCCAGCTCTGTGTTGGTTGATTAGTCTTCTTACACAGCCACTAAGTTTCTCGTTTCTGGCTGTGCCCATCTTAACTCCCATCTCTTTCATCCTTTCATTCATATGTCCATCCATATTCACTTATCCATCCATCCATCTATCCATCCATCTATCCATCCATCCATTCATCCATCCATCCATTCGCTCAGTCAGTCATTTATTATTGTTTCTCATTAATCGTAAATATATTATGCACGAAATTGACACAATTTTTTTAAATACCGTAGACAGCTAAGAAGAGTAATGAAAACGTTCTGAGAGAGGTCAAAGCAAAAAGAGAGCTAATTTCCAATATTAGGAAGAAACAATCATCATTTTTGGCCATGTAATGAGAAGGAAACAGCTTGAATATATTGCAACATCTGGGAAAATAAAATTGAAGGACGAAGAGATAGAGGGAAGCAAAGAGAAAAGATACCAGAAAGCTTAAGAGAATGGCTTGGCAGAAGGTCAACATTGAAAATTATAAATAACTGTCGCGATCGAAAGTTGTGGAGAGACATGATCATCTACGCTAGCAGGCTAGTACTTGATGATGATGATGATGATGATGATGATGATGATGATGATGATGATGATGATGATGATGATGATGATGATAAACAAACACATACAAATTACGTGGGAAATCTGCGAGTTTCGGAGGCTGCAAAATTCAATTAAAAATTTTTTTTTTTTTATTTTTTTTTTAAATACAGCTTCCCCTTAGGTCTTTGAATGTATCATCATGTGCCATACCGGCTGGCGTAGGTGATCATGTCCCTCCACAAGCTTCTATCTACAGTGCATCGTATCATTTCTGTTGTTGACTGTTTTCCATGCCATGACACCAAGCTATCCAGTATTTTCTCTCTTTGTCGTCGCCGATCTCTCTTTCCTTTTATTTTGCCAGTTGTAACCAAGTATTCCAACTTTCCTTTTCTCATGATGTGCCCGAAAAATGTTGATTGCTTCTTTCTGATGTTTTTTAAGAGCTCCCTTTTTGTGTTGGCCTCTTTGAGAACTTCCTCATTGGTCTTTTTAGCTGTCCAGTGAACTTTCAACATTCTTCTGAGAAATCCCATCTCTGTGACCTCTAATCGTCTTTTCATTTGTTTGTCTGCTGTCCATGATTCGCTTCCATAGGTCAGAATTGGTTCTATATAGCACCGATGAACTCTCTTTCTAATTTTTATTGACATAGATTTGTTGCATAAGATATTTTTCATTTTCTGAAATGCTATTTTGTCCTGAGCTATTCTGCTTTCTTTGAATGTATAATATAATAATATGTGTCATTTATCTTCCTGAAACAATCTATGCAACAAATCTATGTCAATAGAAGTGAGAAAGAGAATTCGTCTGTGCTATATAGAACCAATTTTAACCTATGGAAGCGAATCATGGACAGCAAACAAACAAATGAAAAGAAAGTTAGAGGCAACAGAGATGGGATTTCTCAGCATAATGTTGAAAGGTTCCTGGACAGTTAAAAAGACCAATGAGGAATTTTTCAAAGCGGCAAACATATAAAGGGAGCTCATAAATACATCAAAAGGAAACAATTAACATTTTTTTGGTACATCATCAGAAGAAGAAAGTTGGAATACTTGGTTTATCATCATCGAGTGCCATCTCCGCAACGAAGGTTTGCAACCATGGAGCGCCATTCTGCTCTGTCTCTTACTTTGATGGTGCAGGTTGTCATAGACTGGTTTGTCCATCTATTGATGTTACTCGTCCATATTAGTCTTGGTCTGCCTCTTCCACTTTTACTAAATTTCCCCCTCCAGGATTACTTTTAGTAGGCTGTTGTATCTTTTAACATGGCCCAAAAATCGCATTTGTCTTGTTTGAATTGTATTTAGTAGTTATCTTTTCGTTATTTAGTTGGTTTAAGACTTCATCGTTTATTTTCTTCTCTTTCCATCCAATTCTACCTATTCTTCTATACATCCACATTTCAAAGGCTTCAATTTTCTGTTCTGTTTTCTTGTCTAATGCCCATGTTTCTGCACCATATAGGTATGTTGAGAAGACATACCATTTTGCTATTCTTAGTTTTAGCCCTGGTGTTATTTGTTTTGATGTTAGTATGTTCTTCATGGCATTAAAATTACTTTTTGCCATTCCTATTCTTTTGTTTAAATACTTTTAAAGTTTCTCTCTTAAACTAATACTCTCAAAGTTTAAATACTTGGTTACAACTGGCAAAATACAAGGAAAGAGAGATCTCGGACGGCAAAGAGATAAAATACTTGATAGCTTGGTGTCATGGCATGGAAAACAGTCAACAACAGAACTGATACGATGCACTGTAGGTAGAAGATTGTGGAGGGGCATAATCGCCTACGCCCAACCGGTATGGCACATGATGATGATGATCTTTCTGGAAAGATACAAGTGAGTAATTCAACTAAAGTATCAGTGACAAATATCTGTGTGTTATCTGGTCTGTTTTTTGTTTTTCCTGGCTAAAGGCCATTTTAAGTCCAACTTTGTTGGGCAAGTTGGGAGAAGATACGCCTCTGGAAACGTTAGTGACAACAGGAGAAATAGAAGATTGAAGAGACAGAGATAGAGAAAGGGAAACTATGCTGGATGGTTGGGCAGGGTGGTACTAGAAAATATTAACGGCGGAATTTGTAAACAAAACAAAAGATCGACGGTTATGCAGGAACATGATATCCGGCGCCTCTCGCCGTGGAATGAATGTTTGAAGGAATGAATGTATGAATGAATAAATGTATGAATTAGTACATGTTTGAGTGAATGAATGTATGAATGAATAAATACATATGTGAAGGAATTAGTGTTTGAATGCATATATGAAGGAATGAATGTATGAAGGAATAGATGTTTGAAAGAATGAATGTATGAAGGAATAAATGTATGAAGGAATAGATGTTTGAATGAATGAATGAATGTATGAATGTATGAATGTATGAATTAATGTATGAATTGATATATGAATGAATGAATATATATATGAATAAATACATATATGAAGGAATTAGTGTTTGAATGCATGTATGAAGCAATGAATGCGTGAAGGAATAAATGTATGAATGAATACATGTTTGAATGAATGAATGTATAAATGAATAAATACATATTTAAAGGAATAAGTGTTTGAATGCATGTATGAAGGAATGAATGTGTGAAGGAATAAATGTATGAATGAATACATGTTTGAATGAATGAATGTATGAATGAATAAATACATATATGAAGGAATTAGTGTTTTAATGCATATATGAAGGAATGAATGTATGAAGGAATAGATGTATGATTGAATAAATGTATGAATTAATGTATGAATAAATATATGAATTAATGTATGAATGAATGTATGAAGGTATAAATGTATGAATTAATGTATGAATAAATATATGAATAAATGTATTAATGAATGTATGAATGAAAGTATGAATTAATAAATATATGAAGGAATTAGTGTATGAATGGATGTATGAAGGAATGAATAAATGTTTGAAGGAATGAATGTATGAAGGAAAAAATGTATGAATGAATGAATGTTTGAAGGAATAAATGTATGAAGGAATACATGTATGAAATCATGAATGTATGGAGGAATAAATGTATGAATTAAATGAAGGTGTGAATGAATAAATGTATGAATAAAGGAATATATGAATGAATGTATTAATATATGAATGAATTAATGAATGAATTAATTAATTAATGTATGCATGTATGAAAGAATTAATGAATTAATTAATGTGTGAATGAATGAATGACTCTCTGAGTATAAACGTTCTTTTTCCCCAGTTTTTTGCCGTCCCTGCTGATCAATTATTGTCGGGTGCCCCTAAACCTAATCGATTGTACCCTGTTCTTGTCTTTGTGTCTAGCCGATTGCTTCTGTAATTGTTCTATTTGTCTTGCAATTATCTCTTGGGGAACACGTGCCAGGCGCCTCAAGTCAACTACACAAGAAAATATGAACAGAAAAACCACTCGTCAAGTCTCGAGCGTTGTGTAAATCAGCTTTTAAGGGTTAATGCCAATTATATTTTTTAATAATAATTAATAACTCATCCCTTGGCAACATGGTCAGCACTATGTCAGCTTTATCTCCGTCAGTATATCTACCTGTCTGTTGTTTTTTTTTTTTTACATATCTATGTCAGTCTGAGTTCTTAATTGTTATGTAGAGTCAGTCTTAACATATGGATGTGAATTATGGACAATAGGACAACAAACAAGAAAATTACTGGAGTCTGCAGAAATGCGGTTTCACGGAAGAATGTTGAGAATACCACGGACAGCTAAGAAAAGTAATGAAAACGTTCTGAAAGAGGCCACAGCAAAAAGAGAGCTAATTTCCAATATTAGGAAGAGACAATCATTATTTTTTGGCGATGTAATGAGAAGAGAACAACTGGAACATATTGTAACAACTGGAAAATTTGAGGGGCGAAGAGATAGAGGAAAACAAAGAGAAAAATACCAGACAGCTTAAGAGAATGGCTTGGCAGAAGGTCAATAACAGAAATGATAAATAACTGTCGTGATCGAAAGTTGTGGAGAGACATGATCATCTACGCCAGCAGGCCCGGTACTTGATGATGGTGATGTCAGTGTGTTAGACAATGCTGTGTGCTGTCACCATATTTTTTAAATATGTATAGTGAGATAATTTTAAGATCCATAAGGGGCATGTCTGGAATAAACATAAATGTGAATCATGGACAATAGGACAACAGACAAGAAAATCACTGGAGGCTGTAGAAATGTGGTTTTCCAAAAGAATGTTGGTAAAACCATAGACAGCTAAGAAGAGTAATGAAAACGTTTTAAAAGAGGCCAAAGCAAAAATAGAGTTAATTTTCAATATTAGGAAGAAACAATCACCATTTTTTGGTCATGTAATGAGAAGGGAACATCTGGCATATATTGTCAGAACTGGGAAAATTGAGGGACGAAGAGATAGAGGGAAGCAAAGAGAAAAGTTACCAGACAGCTTAAGAGCTTTGGCAGAAGGCCAATAACAGAAATGATAAATAACTGTCGTGATCGAAAGTTGTGGAGAGACATGATCACCTACGCCAGCAGGCACTGTACTTGATGATGATGACTGTCTATCTATATGTCTGACTTGTATATGTTTACGGCAGTCTGTCTAATATGTAGCCACGCTGGTTAAGTGGTTAGTGTGCTCGCTTTATGATCAGACGGGTCTAAATTCGATTCTCAAAAGTCTCGGATATTTTTTTTTTCGCACAGACAAGGCTCCGGGGCTCACCCAGCCTCTAAGACTGGATACCAGAAAGTTTTCTGGAAAGAAAGGGTGGTTTGGTGTGATACCAACAGCATCACCCAACAATGTGTCTAGATCATGGACAAATATGGTCACAATAAACCCCATGCACCCCACAAGGCCTGGAGGGAACCTTTACTTTACTTTACTTTACTTTTACTTTTACTTTTACTTTTACTTTTACTTTTACTTTTAATTTTACTTTTACATTTACTTTACTTTGCTTTACCGCACCGTACCGTACCTTACCTTACCTTGCCCTGCCTTGGCTTGCCTTACCTTACCTTACCTTACCTCACCTTACCTTACCTTACCTTACCTCACCTTACCTTACCTTACCTCACCTCACCTTACCTTACCTCACCTTACCTTACCTTACCTCACCTTACCTTACCTTACCTCACCTTACCTTACCTTACCTCACCTTACCTTACCTCACCTTACCTTACCTCACCTCACCTTACCTTACCTCACCTTACCTTACCTTACCTTACCTCACCTTACCTTACCTTACCTCACCTCACCTTACCTTACCTTACCTTACCTTACCTCACCTTACCTTACCTTACCTCACCTTACCTTACCTTACCTCACCTTACCTTACCTTACCTCACCTTACCTTACCTTACCTTACCTCACCTTACCTTACCTCACCTCACCTTACCTTACCTTACCTCACCTTACCTTACCTCACCTCACCTTACCTTACCTTACCTCACCTTACCTTACCTCACCTCACCTTACCTCACCTTACCTTACCTTACCTTACCTTACCTTACCTCACCTTACCTTACCTCACCTCACCTTACCTTACCTTACCTCACCTTACCTCACCTTACCTTACCTTACCTCACCTCACCTTACCTTACCTTGCCCTGCCTTGGCTTGCCTTACCTTACCTTACCTCACCTTACCTTACCTTACCTTACCTTACCTTACCTTATCTTTACTTTACTTACCTACTGTCTTCTATATATGCGTCCGTTTAGTTATTTAGTTATCTACCTGTCCGTTTTTTTTTTTTTTTTTTACATTTGTTGTCTATCTGTCAGACTTCCACGTATGTAAGCCAGTCTGTCTTCTACACCTGTACGTTATACCATTTTTTTCTTTGCTAGAAAAAAAAATTTGTCCGGTACCTATTTTAAGCTTGGGTAAACGTAGAAGTCGGTTAATCTAGGTGCACTAGTCACTTCACAAACAGCACTTCATAACTTAACTAACCAAAAACATAACTTTAGCATAAAAAAGGTGATACACCAAAAACATAACTTTAGCATAAAAAGGCGATGCCCCAAAAACAACTTTAGCATAAAAAAGGTGATACCCCAAAAACATAACTTTAGCATAAAATAGGCGATACCCTAAAAACATAACTTTAGCATAAAAAAGGTGATACCCTAAAAACATAACTTTAACATAAAAAAGCTATACCACAAAAACATAACTTTAGCATAAAATGTGATACCCCAAAAACATAACTTTAGCATAAAAAAGGCAATACCCCAAAAACATAACTTTAGCATAAAAAAGGCGATACCCCAAACGCGAACAATCTGGCCAAACATAAAACAAAACAAACAATAACACTCATATTTTGTACCTGGCACATGTATCAGCCAGCTCTGCATTTCCCTGATTACACACACTCGTGCAGATGTACAAATGTGTATAACAGGAGGACCGATCGAGGAAAGTTATTAACATGTCAAAAAGCTAATCTCATTTGTACAGCCTGTTGGGCCCGGCTCTTTATTCCCTGAGGGGAGACGGATTTGTGTGTCGTGTTTTTTTTTTCCATTCTGTGCAGTTGTAACAAATATTACACGCCTTATTCATCAATAATCAATTCATCTATTTATCCATATATTCGTTCCCTGATTCATTCAGTTTTCATCCTTTCACTCATTCATTATATGTTAAGTTATGTACCCACATACCCACACCCGTGGCACATTCACGTACCCGCCAATTCATTGATCCCTTATTTCTTCGCCCCTTATTCAGTAACATTTAATTGATTAATTAATGTATCTATTCCATGATCTATACAGTCAGTAATTTATCCATTCAATTATCCATTCAGCCAACATTTGTCCATTGTGCTTTTATCATCATTGAGAGCTATCTCCGCATCGAAGGTTGGCTACCACGGAGCGCAATACTGTTCTGTCTCTTAATTTGATGGTGCAGGTTTTCACAGGCTGATTTGTCCATCTCTTGATGTTACTCGTCCATGTTAATCTTGGTCTGCCTCTTCCTCTTTTATCATGTATTTTCCCCTCCAGGATTACTTTTAAATAGGCTGTTGTGCCTTTTAACATGGCCCAAAAATCTAATTTCTCTTGTTTGAATTGTGTTTCGTACTTCTCTTTTCATTTTGCCATTGGGATTTCTCGTTTCATACATCTATTTTACATTCCTTATAATCATTTATCTTTAAAATTCATTCATTCACACATCCATTTATTAATTCATAACTTTTTTCACTATTCCTATATTTATCGTGCATCCATTCAACTTTTATTCTGAATATTTTATAATTATCTATCATCGATCCAAGCTTATTGATCTGTCAACTTGTCTGTCTGATATATAAATATAAATATATATATTTGTCAGTCTAACTATCTTTGTCTGTCAGCTATACAATACCATCAGTGTAAAGGTAAAGTACGAGACTTAAACCGGCGTCTTAGCACGCTAGTTTCCACCCATATGTGCTCGGCCACCTATCCACAAATGTTCGGAGATTTCTGGATAGTGTCGCTTCAAGCATCGACTCACGATGCGAGACAACATTCCTCACCTTCCCAGGGTAATACCCTGGTACCCATCTCTGCCAACGGCTGGGTCGACCGTGGGGGTATTTTTTTTCCAACCATGAATACAACTCACACTGCTCCCAGCGGGAATCGAACACGGGTTGTCCGAAAATCGGTGCTCCAGTCGGGTGGTTTTCCCAACTAGGCTACCGAGGCCACCCTGCTATATATGTCCATCAGCCTATCTATGAATCTGTGTTTTTTTTAACATATATACGTCAATCTTACTGTCTGTCCTCTTTGTTTGTATATCAGTTTGTCTTCTATGTGTTCGTCAGTCTATCTATCTGTCTATCTGGTATATGCGTTCGGTACTCATATTACTAAATAGCCTAAACAGTGTGGAAAATAATGAATGACCTAAGATATGCTGATGATACTGTACTACTAGCAGAAAATCCTGAAGATCTACAGCAATTACTTAATGAAATAAACATTACAAGCAAATAATATGGATTTGATATGAATATCAAAAAGACTAAAACTATGATCATAAACAAATATAACACTCAAAACCTGCGAGTAGATATCAACATGGAAGGAACAGACCTGAAGACAGCTCAAAACTACAACTACCTTGGTCATACTATAACCAGTGATGGAAAATGTAAAACTGAAATAAACAAAAGAATAGGAATGGTAAAAAGTAATTTTAATGTCATGAAAAATATACTAACATCAAAACAAATAACACAAGCACTAATGCTAAGAAATGCAAAATGTTATATATTCTCAACATTCTTATATGGTGCAGAAACATGGACATTACACAAGAAAACAGAACATAAAATTGAAGCCTTTGAAATGTGGATTTATAGAAGAATATGTAGAATTGGATGGAAAGAAAAGAAAAGAAAAGATGAAGTCTTAAAATGACATTTTTAGGGTAAGTTAAAAGACACAACAGCCTACCAAAAGTTATCTTGGAAGGGGAAATACACGATAAAAGAGGCAGATACAGACCAAGACTAACATGGACGAGTAACATCAAAAGATGGACAAGTCAGCCTATGAAAGACAACCTGCACTATCAAAGCAAGAGACAGAGCGGAATGGCGATCTATTGTAGCCATCCTTCGATGAGGAGACAGCACTCGATGATGATGATGATGATGATGATGATGATGATGAGAACTAATTGCCTGATGATGCCACACGTAGGCCGAAACGTCAGTATTCTGTTATATTCCTATTCTGTACAACTGTCTCCATACCTTGTATTAGTTTACGTTACACGCCACTGCTAGATCCTTGTTACCAGCTTTACCGCAGCCCCAATTATTTGCCTATTCCCCACTTTCTCAAGCTAGAATCAATTACCTGATGAGATCACAAGACAGCACTCCCTGAAAAGAAGGTTGATTTGACCCCTAAATGTACTAAGATAGCGTCATCAATGTTTTCATCATTATCATTCTCGTCTCGTCAATATGTGGTTTTATATCATTGTCATTATTCCCTCAGTATCTTATCCCACATCATTCTTATTCCCTCAGTATCTTATCCCACATCATTCTTATTCCCTCAGTATCTTATCCCTCATCATTCTTATTTCCACAGTATCTTATCCCTCATCATTCTTATTTCCACAGTATCTTATCCCTCATCATTCTTATTTCCACAGTATCTTATCCCTCATCATTCTTATTTCCACAGTATCTTATCCCTCATCATTCTTATTCCCACAGTAACTTATTCTTCATCATTCTTATTCTCACAGTATCTTATCAATCATCATTCTTGTTCCCACAGTATCTTATCAATCATCATTCTTGTTCCCACAGTATCTTATCAATTCGTCATTCTTATTCCCTCAGTATCTTATCAATCATCATTCTTGTTCCCACAGTATCTTATCAATCATCATTCTTATTCCGTCCGTATCTTATCAATCATCATTCTTATTCCCTCATTATTTTATTAATCATCATTCTTATTCCCTCACTATCTTATCAATCATCATTCTTGTTCCCTCAGTATCTTATCAATCATCATTCTTATTCCCACAGTATCTCATCAATCATCATTCTTATTCTCGCAGTATCTCATCAATTATCATTCTTATTCACTCAGTATCTCATCAATCATCATTCTTATTCCCACAGTATCTCATCAATCATCATTCTTATTCCCACAGTATCTCATCAATTATCATTCTTATCCCTCAGTATCTCATCAATCATCATTCTTATCCCTCAAGATCTCTCCCCTCGTTATTCCCATTCCCATTTCAATAATCCCTCGTATCACCCCTACATGGTAGCCGCGACAGCTCAGTGGTTAGTGAACTGGACTACAAAGGACAAGAGATAGGGTTCTATCCCACCCAACCGACGGCTCCTGGTTCACCCAGCCTTTAACTTTTTCAGTACGGAAGGTTTTTATTAATTTAGCGGTAGAGATTTCAGAGACAACATTTCTCATGTTTTTAAATATTAATCTACATGTTTATATTTATCTAAAAACTTAACATATTATATTTGAATTTTTAGATAATTAAAAAAGTAATTGTATTTAACTAATACTAAAATGATATAAAACATGTAAAAAGGATATGGTTTGATGACAGTTTACACTAATCAAATTGAGAGTGTTGCACTGTGCGGCTAAACGTACTGAAAGAGTTAATGGGTACTGGATTTTTTTTGGGGGGGAATGTAAAGTGGCACGGGCGTTATACCGACAACATTACCCCAAAAAACCATGTGCCGAAGGTCTGTAAAATTTATGGTCACTAACACCATATTCCCTATACGCCACTTGGCATGATGGGGGTACTTTACTTTATTTTATCTTTTATCACCCCTACATAACACAATCACCTCCTTTTCCATCTCTCGCTTGCTTGTCACACTTAATTCCTTCTTTCTATTCCTTTTTCACTCTATTATTAAACACATAAATTGGACTTCCTTCTCCCTATCCCACAATGCCCATCGGTAATCTGACCCATATCTCATTACAACATCGTTCGTCCATACACCCTCCCCTGTAACATCACATTATTATCATCAAGTTGCACGCGTGCTGGCGTAGATGATCATGTCTCTCCATCGCAGGGTCACATATTCTATCATCGCGTAGTACACGTAACGTATGTCAACAATGGATGCACCCACAACGTTTGATTCGCTGAAAAGGCTGTCATCATCATCATCAAGTACGTAGATGATGGCGTAGGTGATCATGTCTCTCCACAACTTTCGATCTCGCCAGTTATTTACCATTTCTGTTGTTGACCTACTGCCAAGCCATTCTCTTAAGCTGTCTGGTATTTTTTTCTCTTAACTTCTCTCTATTTCTTCGTCCCTCAATTTTCCCAGTCGTTACAATATACTCCAGCTGTTCCTTTCTTATTACATGACCAAAAAATTATGATTGTTTCCTGTTATTATTAGATAGTAACTCTCTTCTTGCTTTGGCCTCTTTCGGAACGTTTTCGTTTCTCTTCTTAACTGCCAATGGTATTCTCAACATTCTTCTGTAAAACCACACCTCTACAGCCTCCATTTATTTTTTGGACACACCCACACAACATCAAGCCCACCCAAAAGCAATTCTAAAAGGCTCAAATTCCTTAAAAAAGAAAACAAAAGAAAGCTTCCATTTAATAAAAGCAACGCGAATCTGGTAGCAACAACAAGCTTAATAGTTATGCCCCCTTCAGTGGAAATATTGAATAATTTATCAAGTTATGACAAGTCAGCGTGTAGACATTTGTGTCCCGGTTGATTCCTTGCTGCCGATATTACAAAGAACAAAGGGAGGGCATACGTTTGTAACAGCATACACTAGTTGGGAGAAATAACATAATATAATCATCATCATGAGTGCCATCTCCGTATCGAAGCTTGGCTGCCATGGAGCGATATGCTGCTCTGTCTCATGCTTTGATAGTGCAGATTGTTATAGACTGACTTGTCCATATTTCCAAGATTACTTTTAGTAGGCAAATGTGTCTTTTAATATGTCCCAAAAATCTAATTTGTCTTGTTTGAATTGTGTTTAGTAGTTCTCTTTTCATTTTTACCTATTTTAAGATTTTATCGTTTGTTTACTTTTATTTTCCATGCTATTCTTCCTATTTTTCTACAAATCCACATTTCAAAACTTAGAGAAATACCTGCAGATATATTGCATTTCATTGGGCCGAACGACGCCGGTTTTACAGGCTTCTGTATCCATAACAACAAGGGAAACAACACAACATTATACCTTCACATTCTAGTTCTAAAATCCTGCTCTATTTGTGGGCTCTTTATTTGTGCTGAATTGCTGAATATTCAGGAACTGCGGATCAACACAAACTCGTGAAGAATTCATGATTACGGAAATATATTAGCACAAACACGACATTCCTCGACTGACAACAAAGGTCCTGACTAGCTCTACGTTGGCTCTTTCAGTTTAGATTATTAGTGTTTTATTTTAAATTCTTATTTAGTGCTTTTCAGTTTAGATTATTAGTGTTTTGTTTTAAATTCTGGTTAGTGCTGTTTCTGTTTAGATTATTAGTGTTTTGTTTTAAATTCTGGTTAGTGCTGTTTCTGTTTAGATTATTAGTGTTTTGTTTTAAATTCTGGTTAGTGCTGTTTCTGTTTAGATTATTGTGTTTTGTTTTAAATTCTGGTTAGTGCTGTTTCTGTTTAGATTATTAGTGTTTTGTTTTAAATTCTGGTTAGTGCTGTTTCAGTTTAGATTAGGGTTTTGTTTTAAATTCTGGTTAGTGCTGTTTCAGTTTAGATTAGGGTTTTGTTTTAAATTCTGGTTAGTGCTGTTTCAGTTTAGATTATTACGGTTTTCAACACGGTTATTACTATTTCAGTCCAGGCTATTACTGTTTTAATCCTGGTTATTTCAGTTTCAACTCAGACTATTACTGTTTTAATCTTGGTTATTGCTGTGTCAATCCAGATTATTATTGTTTTAATCCTGGTTACTGCGGTATCAACCAAGAAACCCAGATTATTACTGTTTTAATCCTAGTTATTGCTGTGTCAACCAAGAAACCCAGATTATTATTGTTTTAGTCCTGGTTATTGCTGTTTCAACCCTGATTATCCCTGTTTTAATCCTGGTTATTTCAGTTTTAACGCAGACTATTTCTGTTTTAATCCTGGTTATTGCTGTTTCAACCTAGATTATTACTGTTCTAATCTTGGTTAATGCGGTTTCAACCCAGATTGTTATTGTTTTAATCCTGGCTATTCGAGAAAACTTGATGTTGCTGGCCAGATCTTCTTGCATCAAAGATAAAACTTAAAACCTATAAAACACCATACATCTTTGCTGAAAAAGAAGACAGTACAAGATAATAAATATTTCAGTGTTTTGTTTACATTTGTACGGCCGTCTTGTGCTAAAACTGCTCTGTACAATCGTATATTAATTTTCCCATTCATCCGCTCTACATCGGCCGCTCATGATATTAACTATTAGTGCTTATCTCCCTTGTTGTATTAAGACTTCTTTGTGTCAAGAAAAATGAATCATCATCATGTGCCATACCGGTTAGCGTAGGCGATCGTGTCCTTCCACAATCTTCTATCTACAGTGCATCGTATCAGTTCTGTTGTTGACTGTTTTCCAAGCCATGACACCAAGCTATCCAGTATTGTCTCTCTTTGTCGTCCGCGATCTCTCTTTCCTTTTATTTTGCCAGTTGTAACCAGGTATTCCAACTTTCCTCTTCTCATGATGTGCCCGAAAAATATTGATTGTTTCTTTCTGATGTTTTTTAGGAGCTCCCTTTTTGGGTTGACCTCTGATAACTTCCTCATTGGTCTTTTTCCCTCAACACCACCCACCACCTGCTCCAATGGCTTCACATAACCCTGATAGGGGGGCTAAACAGGAGCTCCACCTTGCCCAAGGGTCGAAGACTAGCGGAGGAAAGGAGACGTCTTACTCCTCCTTTGGTAGGGCAGAACTCTACACCGCTAACCCAGAAAAACGGATACGGTTATAGAAAACATAAATGATATTTTCTGAGGATGGATCTGTCTGTCCAGGATTGCCAAATTCAGCCAGGACAGAAGATTTTCAGTAAAGCAGCACCCAGTCACCATCATCATCATCATTGAATGTCGTCTCCGCATCGAAGGTTGGCTACCATGGAGCGCCATTCCACCCTGTCTCTTGCTTTGATGGTGCAGATTGTCATAGGCTGACTTGTCCATCTTTTGATGTTACTCGTCCATGTTAGTCTTGGTCTGCCTCTGCCTCTTTTACCTTGTATTTTCCCTTCCAATATTACTTTTATTAGACTGTTGTGTCTTTTAACATGACCAACAAATTTCATTTTGTTTTGTTCTAATTGTGTTTAGTAGTTCTTTTTTTTTCATTTTTAGTTGTTTTAAAACTTCTTCGTTTGTTTTCTTTTCTTTCTATCCAATTCTACCTATTTTTCTATAAATCCACATTTCAAAGGCTTCAATTTTCTTGCCTGTTTTCTGGTCTAATGTCCATGTTTCTGCACCATACAGGAATATTGAGAAGATGTAACATTTTGCTATTATTAGTTTCAGCCCTGGTGTTATTTGTTGTGATGTTAGTCACCCAGTACGAGACACTAATGCTTTACTAAACTACTGACTTATCATGATTGCTTGCTACCAACCGTCTGTCAATACGCCAAAGACCATATATATATATATATATATATGATATCTGAAAGCATTCACTTTAAAAGTGAATCTTCAACATATCAACATTCCCCCCCCCCCCCCAATTAACTATCAAAAACACTCATGCCCTTTCTACAACAAGCACTTAAAGGTAAATAGGAATAGAACCCCCATATAGAACCAATAGAAAATGCATATTAATTAATCTATGTTAATGTGGTATCGCATTTGTCTTTGTTCCCAGATAAAGACCACTTGGTAGAAACGTTAGGGATCTTTTCGTGGTCAAGTTATATATATATATATACTGTTTAATCCTGGTTATTGCTGTGTCAATCCAGATTATTACTGTTTTAATCATGGTTATTGCTCTGTCAATCCAGATTATTACTGTTTTAATCATGGTTATTGCTGTGTCAATCCAGACTATTACTGTTTTAATCCTGGTTATTGCTGTGTCAATCCAGACTATTACTGTTTTAATCCTGTTATTGTTGTGTCAATCCAGATTATTACTGTTTTAATCCTGGTTATTGCTGTGTCAATCCAGACTATTACTGTTTTAATCCTGGTTATTGCTGTGTCAATCCAGACTATTACTGTTTAATCCTGATTATTGCTGTTTCAATCCAGATTATTACTGTTTTAATCCTGCTTATTGCTGTGTCAATCCAGATTATTATTGTTTTAATCCTGGTTACTGCTGTGTCAATCCAGATTATTACTGTTTTAATCCTGGTTATTGCTGTGTCAATCCAGACTATTACTGTTTTAATCATTTAATCTATATTTGGTTATTTGTTTATGTAATGCCCCGGTATCACTGCACACGAATTAAATGTAATCTATATACACACGAAAAGTTCATACAAAAGCCATTTATATATTTCTCTCCCTTACTCAGGTTTCGGTTAAGTTTTAAAAATCACTTCCTAATTCACTCGAAAAAGGTGTTTTTTTTTGTTTCTAATCTGCCTACTTAATTTTACTTTAATTCAAATGTGGATTCACTTTCCGAGAAAGGTCTCTGACATTCAGTTCAAAGAAATGCACAAACCATTTTTTCAGTCCATTTTTTTCTGCTTTAAAACATATTATTTTTGTTGCAGTTGAAAAAAAACTCATCCAACCAACAAAATGTTGCAACAATTCATACAACTAACAAAATGTTGCAACAATTCATACAACTAACAAAATGTTGTAACAATTCATACAACTAACAAAATGTTGTAACAATTCATACAACTAACAAAATGTTGTAACAATTCATACAACTAAGAAAATGTTGTAACAATTCATACAACTAACAAAATGTTGTAACAATTCATACAACTAGCAAAATGTAATAATTCATACAACTAACAAAATGTTGCAACAATTCACACAACTAACAAAATGTTGTAACAATTCATACAACTAACAAAATGTTGCAACAATTCATACAACTAACAAAATGTTGCAACAATTCATACAACTAACAAAATGTTGTAACAATTCATACAACTAACAAAATGTTGCAACAATTCATACAACTATAAAAACAAAATGTTGCAACAATTCATACAACTAAGAAAATGTTGTAACAATTCATACAACTAACAAAATGTTGTAACAATTCATACAACTAACAAAATGTTGCAACAATTCATAAAACTAACAAAATGTTGCAACAATTCATACAACTAACAAAATGTTGCAACAATTCATACAACTAGCAAAATGTTGTAACAATTCATACAACTAGCAAAATGTTGTATCAATTCATACAACTAACAAAATGTTGTAACAATTCATACAACTAAGAAAATGTTGTAACAATTCATACAACTAACAAAATGTTGTAACAATTCATACAACTAAGAAAATGTTGTATCAATTCATACAACTAACAAAATGTTGTAACAATTCATACAACTAAGAAAATGTTGTAACAATTCATACAACTAACAAAATGTTGCAACAATTCATACAACTATAATAACAAAATGTTGCAACAATTCATACAACTAAGAAAATGTTGTAACAATTCATACAACTAACAAAATGTTGTAACAATTCATACAACTAACAAAATGTTGCAACAATTCATACAACTAACAAAATGTTGCAACAATTCATACAACTAACAAAATGTTGCAACAATTCATACAACTAGCAAAATGTTGTAACAATTCATACAACTAACAAAATGTTGTAACAATTCATACAACTAAGAAAATGTTGTAACAATTCATACAACTAACAAAATGTTGTAACAATTCATACAACTAACAAAATGTTGCAACAATTCATACAACTAGCAAAATGTTGTAACAATTCATCCAACCATCAAAAAGTTGCTGCAATTCAAGCAACCATTGAAAAGTTGCACCACAATTCATCCAATCAAACAAAATGGTGCAAAAATTCATCCAAGCATCAAAATGTTGCTGCAATTCATACAGCTATTAAAAACTTGCAACAATTCATCCAACCAACAAAATGTTGCAACAAATCATCCAACCAACAAAATATTACAATAATTCATTCAAGCAAAAAAACATTGCAGAAATAATTCATACAACCAATAAAACATAACAATTCACACAAGCAACAAATATTCATCAAAGCAACAACACATAACAATTTATGATACAATGAAACATAATAATTCATTCCACCAACAGAACGTATATCTCTCCGAACATATTTTAAACATATATTCTTCTTGATATAGTTATCTTTGTCAATTTATTCTTTTTTTTTTTATTTCTAGCTCAGCTCAGTATTGTTGCTTTGTGATATCGTCAACTCCTATATTTGGTCAACACTTTTAGACGGAGAAACATAGAAAGTTAACATCAAAGAATGGACATGTCACGATTTCTCAGATTATCTAAGAAAGGACATTTCACTATTTCTCACATTATCTAAGAATGGACATTTCACTATTTCTCAGATTATCAGAGAATGGACATTTCACAATTTCTCAGATTATAAAAGAATGGACATTTCACGGTTTCTCAGATTATAAAAAATGGACATTTCACAATTTCTCATATTATAAATGAATGGACATTTCACGGTTTCTCAGATTATTTTAAAAATGGACATTTCACCGTTTCTCAGATTATCAAAGAATGGACATTTCACTATTTCTCAGATTATAAAAAATGGACATTTCACGGTTTCTCAGATTATCAAAGAATGGACATTTCACGGTTTCTCAGATTATCAAAGAATGGACATTTCACGGTTTCTCAGATTATAAATGAATGGACATTTCACGGTTTCTCAGATTATTTTAAAAATGGACATTTCACCGTTTCTCAGATTATCAAAGAATGGACATTTCACGGTTTCTCAGATTATCAAAGAATGGACATTTCACGGTTTCTCAGATTATCAAAGAATGGACATTTCACGGTTTCTCAGATTATCAAAGAATGGACATTTCACGGTTTCTCAGATTATCAAAGAATGGGCATTTCACGGTTTCTCAGATTATCAAAGAATGGACATGCCACTATTCGGTAGATCACCAGTAATTATGTAGATAGAAATCAATGGAAATGGTTAATGATGTCTGTCATTAGTGCCTAAAACACTTCCAGATTATGAAATCCAAGAAGAAAGGAAGACAGGTAAAGGAATTATGGTTTGAAATAAGCAATATTGTACTTTTCTTCTCATTAAGTGTACGTCATTACGTCACTAACGCGTCGTGACATTTCACTTTGATTATGTCCCACGTGACCTGAAACATTTAACGTTTATTTTGTCCTTCGTGAATTGGGATTATTCCTCTCTCTCTCTCTCTCTCTCTCTCTCTCTCTCTCTCTCTCTCTGCTCCAGGCAATCGATTTCCCCTCAGTTCAATGAGGACCGTTATTTATCATTAGCTTTCTCTTCCATTCCAGCACAAAGTAAACAAACAAATACACAATGACTCTAGTCGATCGAGATAGGGAGAGCGAAGATGGTAAGCGCCCTAAGAGGTTTTCTTGTACACAAAACATGTTGTTCCGTTGGGTAAGAGTTAGTATTGATATTTTTATAATTGAGCGTTTTGTTTTTCTTGCTTAATTACTATTTGGTTATGGAAGGCCCCGGTATCACAGCAAACGAATTAAAATCCATAATTACTTAACCGCCCGTGCCAGTGGAATCATCCGAATTAATATCCCCAAACAAAGAAAGGTAACTGTAATCCCCATCGTAGCAGTCTCAGCACACGCAAAAAGACATAAGGCGAAACCGCGCAGAAAGTGAACACAGCCATCTGTTCTCCATCATACGATATCATCATTCATCGTAAGCAATTGGAATATCGAAACATGATCAAAACTGATGAGACACACAGCTCACGGTGTGCACAGAGCACTTAACTCAGTAGCTCCTGCAACAAGCTGGACTTGGAATATGAGGAAACTGCAACAAGGAACACTTTTCATGCATAGCCTTCAATTGTTCCCGCCGCCTATCCACCATATACCGGAAGTTCACGTTCTCTTGAAAATGATGATCGTCGTATTTTTTTAAAAATGTATAGCGCTTGATGATGTTAGGCCATCGTTGTTGACTCCATTTCCGAAATGTTAGTCGTCAGATTATCCCCGTCGCACATCAAACAACAGACCGTAAGATTAGCGTGCGGACGGTCTAGGTATGTACGATGAGCCATTACGATGACGTAGCACACAGCAATACTTAATTACTAGTTTTGATCTTTATTATTTAAGCGTCTGTGTACGAGATTTATCTTTGTAGTACACATGATGTAGCTTTGTAAGTGAGAAGTTAACTTTATTGTTTTCGTATATCAAAATAGGCTCTTTTCTGGGGTTTTTTTCATTGGACACCAAATGTTATCTTTATGAGGAAGATAATATACAATCAATTTTTGACAATAGAAACAAGAAAAAGAGTTCTTAAATGTTATGTAGAGCCAGTCTTAACATATGGATGCGAATCATGAACATTAGAACAACAAACAAGAAAATCACTGGGGGCTGTCGAAGTGTGGTTTTACAGAAGAATGTTGAGAATACCATGGACAGCTAAGAAGAGTAATGAAAATATTCTGAAAGAGGCCAAAGTAAAAAGATAGCTAATTTCCAATATTAGGAAGAAACAATCATCATTTTTTGGCCATGTAATGAGAAGAGAACAGCTTAAATATATTGCAACAACTGGATAAAATAAGGGACGAAGAAGTAACGGGAAGCAAAGAGAAAAAATACTAGACAGCTTAAGAGAATGGCTTGGCAGAAGGTCAACAACAGAAATGATAAATAACTGTCGAGATCGAAAGTTGTGCAGAGATATGATCACCTACGCCAGCAGGCCCGGTACTTGATTATGATGATGATGATGACTATGCAATCCATTTTTGACAATAGAAACAAGAAAAATTGTCCTTAAATGTTTTGTAGAGCCAGTCTTAACATATGGATATGAATCATAGACAAAAGGACAACAGACAAGAAATTCACTGGAGGCTGTAGAAATGTGGTTTTACAGAAGAATGTTGAGAATACCATGGACAGCTAAGAAGAGTAATGAAAACGTTCTGAAAGAGGCCAAAGCAAAAAGAGAGCTAATTTCCAATATCAGGAAGAAACAATCATCATTTTTTTGGCCATGTAATGAGAAAGGAACAGGTGGAATATACTGTAACAACTGGGGAAATTGAGGGACAAAGCGATAGAGTGAAGCAAAGAGAAAAGATACCAGACAGCTTAAGGGAATAGTTTGACAGAAGGTCAACAAGAAATAGTTTTTTTTTAAAATATCGAGATCGCAAGTTTTGAAAAGACATGACGCCAGCAAGCTTTGTACTTGATGATGATGATGTTATCTTTACTGGTTGTTTTCTTTTTTTTTTTTTTGCCCTTTAGTATACAAAAATCATCTATACAATAAATTACTAATTATTTATATTGAAACTGTATCACTCTACTTTTCGCGACTATTTGTCTTTATTTCTCTCTGCGATCAAGACTCTATCAGAGTAGGATTCCAGACTCTCTCGTGAAGTCAGCTGTCTGTTTAAGCGACTCGATTACCCCACATAGTCTCTCTTCCAGGGAGGTGGGCGTGGACCACACTGCTTCCCTCAGGTCCGTGCACTGGGGGCAATCCCGCTAAACATGTCCTGTAGTCATATTGTCCAGTGAACAGTGGCACAAGCAGGCTGTACCTATTTTGAACCTCGTTGATAAGAGCTTTACCTTTAAGAGCATATTCATATTTCCTTTACAACGTAAACGCATATTCTATTTTATAACAGGAGCCTAATTGTCTTTTATAATTTAAACATGTTGTGTCCATGATATTTAACTGTTTTTTTTTTTAATAGTGAATATGTCTTCCCATTTTAGTTTACAATTTATTTGACTTTGCTATATTTTTGATGTTGTTGTGAAATTGCTAGCATTAATTTTTACTTGGTAATATATTGTGTCTCTGTTTTAGAACTTTATAAGTTTGTATGCGCACATTTTGTTACTGAGTTATTTTGTTGTTGATATTTAGCGTGATTTTAGTTCTAGCAGCTTATGATATTTTGTTTTTGTTATCTTGAGCATTGAAATGAGTATGGAAGAAAGGAAATTAGGAAATGGAATAGAAAGAGAGAGAGAGAGAGAGAGAGAGAGAGAGAGAGAGAGAGAGAGAGAGAGAGAGGTGTAGTGGGAAGATGAGAGAGAAAGATACAAGAGTGATATAAATAAGGAGAAAGAAATTATCTGGGATACTAACCTTATCTACAGTACTTTCCCCTGCCTGAGTTAAGATGGGCACAGCCAGAAACGAGAAACTTAGTGGGCGTGTAAGAAGACTAATCAACCAACACAGAACTGGAGTCGTCAGTCGCTGGGCACTGCGGGAATTGCTGAGGAGGGGATCTGAGCACCTATGGACATGTTCGGAGTGCAATGATGATGACCCGTTAATAACTCAATAATTCTCAATAACTCAATAACTCAATAATTCTCAATAACTCAAATGAGGAAGATAAAAAGAAGACTACAACACTTGTGACTTCATTATCTTTAAACTTTCTCTTTCTTTAAAACCTCTCAACCTCGGGAAGGGAGCTGATGTCTGTTGTTGTTGCTTCCCGTCTTAATTGTTCTTTTTAGTGTTTCTCAATGTCTATATACTTTTCTTTTACCATCTACTTCCCATTTGCGGGCCTGCTTTGAGATTCTCCTTTTGTCTATTCTCATGACGTAGCCAACATTTGTCCCTGTCCTTCTCTTGATTATAGATGTTGGTATATTCTCATATTAATTAGGTAAATTGGTGATTCTGACTGATGCACTGTCAGTACTATCAGCTCTAAAAAGCCTCAAGAACAATGAAATAGATGACTTGAGAACAACCCTGGACCAACTATGCAATTACTTCCAGAGAGTAGTCATTCAGTGGATACCATCACACGGGAGTAAAATTAGAAATATTACAAATTAGCTAAAAAGGGAGGGAGCTTACCACAAGAGAACCATCCGCTCAGTTATGATGAAGCCAAATCCATCCTCAAAGATCAGTTCCATGAAAAATGAAACGAGAACACCCAAAGCATAACAAGAGTGACGGATACCACCAACTATCAAGGAGGGATCAAGTCAAAAGTAAACAGTAAGAATAAAATTGAAAAGTGCAGCTTTGGCTAAGCGCTTTAAAGCGAAGCACTAGAGTAACTTCATCTTGACTTCCTTAATTAACGACAAACAGTCAGTAACTGACGCGCCTTTTAACGTTTTTCTTAAAGAAAAGCCTTCTTAGCGTATTATTTAACAATCTTGCTGCGTCAAAAAAAGGTTGTCGCCTTGTTAATAAACATTAGCGTCTTGTTAAGAACATTCTAGCGGCTTGTTAAGAACACTCTAGTGGCTTGTTAAGAACATTCCAGAGGCTTGTTAAGAACATTCTAGTGGCTTGTTAAGAACATTCTAGCGTCTTGTTAAGAACACTCTATTGGCTTGTTAAGAACACTCTAGCGGCTTTTTAAGAACATTCTAGCGTCTTCTTAAGAACACTCTATTGGCTTGTTAAGAGCATTCTAGCGTTTTGTTAAGAACACTCTAGCGGCTTGTTAAGAACACTCTAGCGGCTTGTTAAGAACACTATAGTGGCTTGTTAAGAACATTCTAGCGTCTTGTTAAGAACACTCTTGCGGCTTGTTAAGAACATTCTAGCGTCTTCTTAAGAACACTCTATTGGCTTGTTAAGAGCATTCTAGCGTTTTGTTAAGAACACTCTAGCGGCTTGTTAAGAACACTCTAGCGGCTTGTTAAGAACACTATAGTGGCTTGTTAAGAACATTCTAGCGTCTTGTTAAAAACACTCTAGCGGCTTCTTAAGAGCATTCTAGCGTCTTGTTAAGAACATTCTAGAGGCTTGTTAAGAACATTCTAGCGGTTTGTTAAGAACATTCTAGCGGCTTGTTAAGAACATTCTAGAGGCTTGTTAAGAACATTCTAGCGGTTTGTTAAGAACATTCTAGAGGCTTGTTAAGAACATTCTAGCGGTTTGTTAAGAACATTCTAGAGGCTTGTTAAGAACATTCTAGCGGTTTGTTAAGAACATTCTAGCGGCTTGTTAAGAACACTCTAGCGGCTTGTTAAGAACACTCTAGCGTCTTGTTAAGAACATTCAAGCGTCTTGTTAAGAACATTCTAGTGTCTTGTTAAAAACACTCTAGCGGCTTGTTAAGAGCATTCTAGCGTCTTGTTAAGAACACTCTAGTGGCTTGTTAAGAACACTCTAGCGGCTTGTTAAGAACACTCTAGCGGCTTGTTAAGAAAATTCTAGCGTCTTATTAAGAACGCGCTAGCGGCTTGTTAAGAGCATTCTAGCGTCTTTTTAAGAACACGCTAGCGGCTTGTTAAGAGCATTCTAGAGGCTTGTTAAGAACATTCTAGCGGTTTGTTAAGAACATTCTAGCGGCTTGTTAAGAACATTCTAGCGGCTTGTTAAGAACACTCTAGCGGCTTGTTAAGAACACTCTAGCGGCTTGTTAAGAACACTCTAGCGGCTTGTTAAGAACAGTCTAGTGGCTTGTTAAGAACACTCTAGCGTCTTGTTTTAAAGAAAATCTTTTTGCGTATTTTTAAGAAAACCTTTCTAGCTTCTTGTTAAAAAGACACCTTCTAATGTCATTTAAGAAAAATATATTTTAAAGTCTTTTTAAATATCTGTTTGCGTCTTATTAAAAAAAAAATTCTCCAGTGAGATGTAAAAAAAGAATTTTCAGTGTCTTTAAAAAAAAGGAAAAACCCTTTTAGCGTCTTCCTTAAAGAAAAGAAATGAAAGATCTTGTGTCGGTTTATCATCTTACATCGTTGTGTGTCGTCAATCTTTCTGTATGAATGAAATTCTAGAAGTTATTACCTGCAACTAAAACAAATCAAAGCTTGGAAAGCCTGAGAGTTTCCGGGTTGTAATATTCAATTTCAAGACATGAAAGAGACCTCGAACATAACGACAGAAGAAGTAAGTGATCTGGTTTGAGCCAGAGATTCTCTCAGACGTGCTGTGATGAATTCAAAGTTCTGTAAAGAACATGTGACCTGATGAATTCATTCATTCATTAAGTGCCGTCTCCAAATCGAAGATTGGCTACCATGAAGCGCCATTCCGTTCTGTCTTTTGCTTTAATGGTGTAGATTGTCATAGGCTGACTTGTCCATCTTTTGATGTTATTCGTCCATTTTAGTCTTGGTCTGCCTCTGCCTCTTTTTTCCTTGTATTTTTCCTTCCAAGATTACTTTTTTGTAGGCTGCTGTGTCTTTTTACATGTTTCTTACATACCATTTTTTTTATTTTTTTAATTTTTCCTTCTTTTAACGTGCCCCGGAAATCTCATTTGTCTTTTTTTTAATTGTCTTTAGTTGTTCAATTTCTTTTATTTCCAACAATTCTTCCTATTATTCTGTAATTCCACATTTCAAAGATTTCAATTTTCTGTTGTGTTTTCTTTTCTCTAACGTCCACATTTCTGCACCGTACAGGAATATTGAGAAGATATACCATTTTCCTGGGAGCCGAGATGGCTCAGTGGTTAGTGAACTAGACTACAAAGGACAAGAGGTAGGGTTCGATCCCAACCGACGGCTTTCAGTTCACCCAGCCTTAAATAGGTACCGGATTTTTTTTTCTGGGAAATTAAAGCGGCACGGGCGTAACACCGACCACATTACCCCAAAAATCATGCGCTGAAGGTCTGTAAAATTTATGGTCACTAACTCCATATTCCCTATAGGCCACTAGGCGGAACGGGGGCTCTTTTCTTTATTTTTTACTATACCATTTAACTATTCTCCATTTCAGTCGGTTTGTAGGGTTCGATAAATGCCTCCACAACTCAGGTTGGTGGTAACAATCTGTTGGGTGTCCGGTCCAAATGATCCATCCCCACTTTCACTATTCCTCTGCCATTGTGTCCTTTCCTGAACGCTTTTGATCAGGGAGCGAGTACATGACGCACTCACCCATCGAAGGTCCTTTACGGAATGGAAATCTCTACTTATTGGCGAGTCATCGTTAAAAGGTCGCATGAGCTTAATAAAACGTTGCATTAATCGCAGTCAGTCTGTGAGAGTCTCTGTCACTAACCAGATCTCCCAATGAATGTTGCATTCACCACAGCCCGTCTGAAATAATCTCTCTCTTGCTCTCTTTCTCTCTCACTCTCTCTCTCTCTCTCTCTCTCTCTCTCTAGCCAGATCTCCGAGAGAACGTTGTACAGCTCGTCTGAAAGAATCTCTCTCTAGCCAGATCTCACACAAAACTTTGCATTCACCACAACCCATTTCAAAGAATCTCTCTCTCTCTCTCTCTCTCTCTCTCTCTCTCTCTCTCTCTCTCTAGCCAGATCTCCCACAGAACGTTGCATTCACTACAGCCCACCTGAAAGAATCTCTCTCTCTCTCTCTCTAGCCAGATCTCCCACAGAACGTTGCATTCACTACAGCCCACCTGAAAGAATCTCTCTCTCTCTCTCTCTAGCCAGATCTCCCACAGAACGTTGCATTCACTACAGCCCACCTGAAAGAATCTCTCTCTCTCTCTCTAGCCAGATCTCCCACAGAACGTTGCATTCACTACAGCCCACCTGAAAGAATCTCTGTCTCCGGCCAGATCTGCCACTTTCTCTGTTGTCATGTTCAAGGTCTATTTAATGTCTTCAAACCATGTCTTCTTCTTGGTTTCCCTGTTTCGTCTTCAAGGAATAACTCCTTCCATTATCGTTCTTCCCAGTTAGTTGTCTCTTTTGACGTGACCATAGTATTTTAATTTCCTCTAATAGATGTTACTAAGCCTTTTTTCTTCATCGTTTATATCTTTTATCTTCTTTGCAATTGTTTTTATTATCTACGGCATCCTAAGAATTTGTATCATTTTGTTTCGAATGTATTTATTTTCTTCATTGTTGTTTGTAAGGCTGTCCACGATTCGCAGACATATATTGGTATTGGGATAAATGTACCATATGTTCTCCTTAAAAAAAGAAGTAAAGAGCCCCGTCACGCCAAGTGGCGTATAGAGAATATGGTTATAGTGACCATACATTTTACAGACCTTCAGCACATGATTTTTGGGGTAATGTGGTCGGTATTACGCCCGTGCCGTTTACTCCCCCCCCCCAAAAAAAAAAAAATCCGGTACCCATTAAAGGCAGGGTGAACCCGAAAGCCGTCGGTTGGGTTCGAACCTTACCTCTATATGTTCTTCTAGGCATTTATTTATTTATTTGGTGGGGGTGTGGGGAGTTTCATGATTTCTTGGCAGTCTGCAATCAGTGGTTTAGATGTTAATAACACATTTATATTCTATAGCTTGTGTGTTTCCTTTCTAGTGTTGCATTAAGCCCACCTCTTGTCAGTATATAAGAATGTTGAGCTTACCAGCGTATAGCTAACCTTCAATTTGCTTGCATTGCAGATATTGAAACGGTCTTGTCGTTGAGAAAATCGAGACATATTTTTTGAGTGGCTCATTTATATGCCTTTCTGATTATGCCCATTCCGTCACCTATATTGCCTATCAGAGTAGACTGTAAATGGTGTATCAAAGTCTTGCATCATGCATGATGGTCTTTGTGATGTCTCCTGTGTCATTAACTCTATGTTCTTTGTGACGTCTCCTGTGTCATTAACTCTATGTTCTTTGTGACGTCTCCTGTGTCATTAACTCTATGGTCTTTGTGACGTCTCCTGTGTCATTAACTCTTTCCCTCCCTGATTATTTTGCTGGTTTGAACTGAATTATCGGACTTAGATTTGTAAAAACTCGATTTCACAAGAGCCGGAGAGAGCGTTAATTGGAAGCGAAAAACACAAAAAAAATGTTCCGGTGTGAGCGTCACTGGGTAGGAAAAGAGTTAATCCATGGTCTCCTTGGCCTGCCTGTGCTCTTTATCTCGTTTATTCTCTGTGTTAATGCCCTCAGTGTTGTCTAGTAATGTTCTTTTAACATATCCACAGCAATTTATTTATTTCTTACTATGACTCAACAATGGTATCATTTCAACTCCTTTGTTTATATTGTTCATCCCGTGTTTCTGTCTCTTCCTCCCATATCCAATATTTTTTTTCATTTATTTCTGTCTCACAAACAAACGAAAAGACCATTAGAGACCACAGAGATGGGATTTCTCAGAAAAACGTTGAAAGTTCTCTGGACAGCTAAAAATACCAATAAAGACATTCTCAACGAGATCAACACAAAAAGGGAGCTCCTAAAATACACATCAGAACGAAACAATCGAACATTTTTCGGGCACATCACGAGAAGAGGAAAGTTGGAATACTTGGTTACAACTGGCAAAATATAGGGAAAGAGAGATCGCGGACGACAAATAGAGAAAACACTAGATAGCTTGGTGTCATGGCATGGAAAACAGTCAACAACAGAATTGATATGATGCACTGTAGATAGAAGATTGTGGAAGGATATGATCGCCTTCGCCAACCGGTATGGCACATGATGATGATGTCTGCCTCTTTCTTCCACGTTTAATATTCTGTTCCATTATATAATTTTTGCGTAGCGATTTCCTTTGTCTGCCTTGTAGTCTTTTACCACATGGTTTCCGCATGAATAGCTGATTGGGAAGTCTTTATTCATTCATTCTCAGCACATGACCGATGTATTTCTTCATTCAGTCTCAGCACATGACCGATGTATTTCTTCATTCATTCTCAGCACATGACCGATGTATTTCTTCATTCATTCTCAGCACATGACCGATGTATTTCTTCATTCATTCTCAGCACATGACCGATGTATTTCTTCATTCATTCTCAGCACATGACCGATGTATTTCTTCATTCATTCTCAGCACATGACCGATGTATTTCTTCATTCATTCTCAGCACATGACCGATGTATTTCTTCATTCATTCTCAGCACATGACCGATGTATTTCTTCATCCATTCTCAGCACATGACCGATGTATTTCTTCATTCATTCTCAGCACATGACCGATGTATTTCCAACGAGTTTTTCTTATGAAACTCAACACGTACTCTTGTTTTGATTCGTCTCTCATCTGTTTCTGTTCGTTATCTGGTTCTGTTGTTTAACGACATTACAATTGGGGACTCATCATTAAGTGCCATCTCCGCATCGAAGCTTGGCTACCATGGAGCGCTATGCCGCTCTGTCTCTTGCTTTGATAATGCAGATTGTTAGAGACTGACTTGTCTATCTTTTGATTTTACTCGTCCATGTTAGTCTCGGTATGCCTCTGCCTCTTTTACCTTGTATTTTCCATTCCAAGATTGCTTTTAGTAGGCTGCCGTGGTTTTTAACATACCCCAAAAATCTAATTTCCCTTCCTTGAAATGTTTTTAGCAGTTCCCTTTTCATATTTTGTGTTGCAATATTTCATCGTTTGTTTCCTTTTCTTTCCATCCAATTCTTCTTATTCTTCTATAATTCTACATTTCAAAGAGTTCAGTTTTCTGTTCTGTTTTCTTGTCTTATGTCCATGTTTCTGCACCATACAGGAATGTTGAAAAGATATAACATTTTACTATTCTTAGTTTCAGCCCTTGTGTTATTTGTTTTGATGTTAGTATATTTCTCTTGACGATAAAATTACTTTTTAACCAATAAAGAGCCCCCAATAAATATTGCGAGAACACAAGACCCAAGGGTCGACCACGAAAAATATGGATTGACGAAATATTAGAAGCACCAGAAAACATAGTAGCAGATGCGAACAGAAGAGCAAGGGACAGCAAATTATATCTCCCATCGACGCTGAGAGGCAAATAAGGGAGGAAAGAAGAACAAAACCGCGATTACCTTATGTACATCTACCTTTGCATAAACAATTACAATTACACATACATTGCATACACACCTGCTCAACCCCACCGTTTAACAGCCCCGCTCACCTGTCCTACCTGTGTAACAAGTATCGACTGAGAAGCTAGCATTTGTTGCTATAATTTTAGATCGCTATCTTTGTTTACTCTCGATACAACCAGGTATAGTGTTTTACCTCTATCTTATTTAAGGAATAAATATTATTATAACTATAACTATATAATAGTTTATTATATAGTTATAATTATATTAATTATATTAATTATAAATTAATAATAATTAGTTATTATATTAATAAATAATTATTATTATTCCCTAAAAGATTTTTTATTTTCATAACCAGCAAAATGTTATATCTTCTCAACATTCCTGTATGGGAAAAAGTCATGGGCAGGAAAACAGAACAGAAAATTGAAGCCTTTGAAATGTTTACTTATAGAAGAATAGGAAGATTTGGATGGAAAGAAATGAAATGATAAAATCTTAAAACAACTAAAAGTAAAAAAAGAATTAAACACAATTAAAATAAGTCAAATTAGATTTTTGGGCCATGCTAAAAGCCAAAGCAGCCAACTAACAGTAATATTGGAAGAGGAAATACAAGGTAAATTAGATATAGGCAGACCAAGACTAACATGGACAAGTAACATCAAAAGATGTACAATTCAGTCTATGACAAACTGCAATACCAAAGGAAGAGACACAGCGGAATGGCGCTCCATGGTAACCAACCTTCGATGCGGAGACCGTACTCAATGATGATGATGATATTATCCTACCAATCGTCTCCTGTTTCATTTTCTCTGTATGTATTCTTTCCTCTTATCCTTACCATTTGTTCTCTAGTGTTCATGAAATCAGTTCCAATGCAGTTTCCCATATCCGTTGCACCATATATCATAGGACTTAGGCAAATCCGGGTCAAAGCGCGTTGGCAAATTTTGCTCAGGTCACTGGTGCCACGTTCCCTGGCACTAGTAAACTCCCACATCTGCCACGTTTCCTGGCACTAGTAAACTCCCACATCTGTCACGTTCCCTGGCACTAGTAAACTCCAACATCTGTCACGTTCCCTGGCACTAGTAAACGCCCACATCTGCCACGTTCCCTGGCACTAGTAAACGCTCACATCTTCCACGTTCTCTGGAACTAGTAAACTCCCACATCTGCCACGTTCTCTGGAACTAGTAAACGCTCACATATTCAACGTTCTCTGGAACTAGTAAACGCTCACATCTGCCACGTTCTCTGGAACTAGTAAACCCACACATCTGCCACGTTCCCTGGCACTAGTAAACTCCCACATCTGCCACGTTTCCTGGCACTAGTAAACTCCCACATCTGTCACGTTCCCTGGCACTAGTAAACCCACACATCTGCCACGTTCCCTGGCACCAGTAAACGCCCACATCTGCCACGTTCCCTGGCACTAGTAAACCCACACATCTGCCACGTTCCCTGGCACTAGTAAACGCCAACATCTGCCACATTCCCTGGCACTAGTAAACCCACACATCTGCCACGTTCCCTGGCACTAGTAAACGCCAACATCTGCCACGTTCCCTGGCACTAGTAAACGCCAACATCTGCCACGTTCCCTGGCACTAGTAAACGCCAACATCTGCCACGTTCCCTGGCACTAGTAAACGCCAACATCTGCCACGTTCCCTGGCACTAGTAAACCCACACATCTGCCACGTTCCCTGGCACCAGTAAACGCCCACATCTGCCACGATCCCTGGCACTAGTAAACCCACACATCTGCCACGTTCCCTGGCACTAGTAAACGCCAACATCTGCCACGTTCCCTGGAACTAGTAAACCCACACATCTGCCACGTTCCCTGGAACTAGTAAACCCACACATCTGCCACGTTCCATAGCACTAGTAAACCCACACATCTGCCACGTTCCATAGCACTAGTAAACTCCCACATCTGCACGTTCCCTGGCACTAATAAACACCCACATCTGCCACGTTCCCTGGCACTAATAAACCCACACATCTGCCACGTTCCCTGGCACTAGTAAACTTCCACATGTGCTATGTTAAATAGCACTAGTAAACCCATACATCTGCTACGTTCCCTGGCACTAGTAAACGCCCACATCTGCCACGTTCCCTGGCACTAGTAAAAACACACATCTTCCACGTTCCCTGGCACTAGTAAACGCCCACATCTTCCACGTTCCCTGGCACTAGTAAACGCCCACATCTGCCACGTTCCCTGGCACTAGTAAACGCCCACATCTGCCACGTTCCCTGGCACTAGTGTGCGCCCACATCTGCCACGTTCCCTGGCACTAGTAAACGCCCACATCTTCCACGTTCCCTGGCACTAGTAAACGCCCACATCTTCCGCGTTCCCTGGCATTAGTAAATGCCCACATCTGCCACGTTCCCTGGCACTAGTAAACTTTCACATGTGCCACGTTCCATAGCACTAGTAAACCCACACATCTGCCACGTTCCCTGGCACTAGTAAACTTCCACATGTGCCACGTTCCATAGCACTAGTAAAACCACACATCTGCCACGTTCCCTGGCACTAGTAAACTTCCACATGTGCCACGTTCCATAGCACTAGTAAACCCACACATCTGCCACGTTCCCTGGCACTAGTAAACTTCCACATGTGCCACGTTCCCTGGCACTAGTAAACACCAACATCTGCCACGTTCCCTGGCACTAGTAAACCCAAACATACTGCCACGTTCCATAGCACTAGTAAACCCACACATCTGCCACGTTCCATAGCACTAGTAAACCCACACATCTGCCACGTTCCCTGGCACTAGTATTTGAACTATCCCCGAGCTCTAGTAAAGTGATTGCCTGGAATCAATTATGCCCCACTTATACTGTTGATTTAGGGAAGAAATTGCAATTTGCCTCTCCACACACAAGCACAAATGCTTTAATAATATAATTAATTTGAGAATTAAGTGTTTTCTAGTATAACAACACGTAAAATGAAAATAATTGTCAAAAATAGAGAGATTTCTCACCTCCTTGGGTGTAATAATTAATTTATAATCACATATGTCGTAAAATATAATTTCTTCCAATCAAATTGAATGTTACATCAGGAGAAGCAAATGCTATTTATATTTATGAAAAGAGACAACTGAGCAGGACAACTATTATATAAGTAACAAGCAGCTAGGATGTGCGTGCTTGGTTTTCTGATATTTCGTCGCGCATTCTTCACTGCTCAAGAAGCTGATTCTCTATGAGTATGGGCTAATTATCAAATCCTTCGTCCATTCAGTCTACGCCATCTACAATATCTGGCTTTACTTCATTCAGTCTACTACATCTACAATATCTGGTTTTAGTTCATTCAGTCTACGCCATCTACAATATCTGGTTTTAGTTCATTCAGTCTACGCCATCTACAATATCTGGTTTTAGTTAATTCAGTCTACGCCATCTACAATATCTGGTTTTAGTTCATTCAGTCTACGCCATCTACAAAACTGGTTTTAGTTCATTCAGTCTACGCCATCTACCATAAATGGTTTTAGTTCATTCAGTCTACGCCATCTACAATATCTGGTTTTAGTTCATTCAGTCTACGCCATCTACCATAAATGGTTTTAGTTCATTCAGTCTACGCCATCTACCATAAATAGTTTTAGTTCATTCAGTCTACGCCATCTACAATATCTGGTTTTAGTTCATTCAGTCTACGCCATCTACCATAAATGGTTTTAGTTCATTCAGTCTACGCCATTTACAATATCTGGTTTTAGTTCATTCAGTCTACTACATCTACAATATCTCGCTTTAGTTCATTCAGTCTACTACATCTACAAAATCTGGCTTTAGTTCATTCAGTCTACGCCATTTACAATATCTGGTTTTAGTTCATTCAGTCTACGCCATCTACAATATCTGGCTTTAGTTCATTCAGTCTACTACATCTACAATATCTAGCTTTAGTTCATTCAGTCTACGCCATCTACAATAACTGGCTTTAGTTCGTTCAGTCTACGCCATCTACAATATCTCGCTTTAGTTCATTCAGTCTACGCCATCTACAATATCTGGCTTTAGTTCATTCAGTCTACGCCATCTACAATATCTCGCTTTAGTTCATTCAGTCTACTACATCTACAATATCTGGCTTTAGTTCATTCAGTCTACGCCATCTACAATATCTCGCTTTGGTCCTATCAGTCAACTACATCTACAATATCTCGCTTTAGTTCATTCAGTCTACTACATCTAAATTATCTCGCTTTGGTCCTATCAGTCTACTATATCTAAATCACCTCGCTTTGGTCCTATCAGTCTACTACATCTAAATTATCTCGCTTTGGTTCTATCAGTCTACTACATCTAAATTATCTCGCTTTGGTTTTATCAGTCTACTACATCTAAATTATCTCGCTTTATCCTATCTCTCTACTACATCTATGTTATCTTGCTTTGGTTCTATATTCCTACTACATCTAAATTATCTCGCTTTGGTTCTATCAGTCTGCTACATCTAAATTATCTCGCTTTGGTTCTATCAGTCTACTACATCTAAATTGTCTCGCTTTGGTCCTATCAGTCTACTACATCTAAATTATCTCGCTTTGGTCCTATCAGTCTACTACATCTAAATTATCTCGCTTTGGTCATATCAGTCTACTACATCTAAATTATCTCGCTTTGGTTTATCAGTCTACTACATCTAAATTATCTCGCTTTGGTTCTATCAGTCTACTACATCTAAATTGTCTCGCTTTGGTCCTATCAGTCTACTACATCTACAATATCTCGCTTTGATCCTATCAGTCTACTACATCTACAATATCTCGCTTTGATCCTATCAGTCTACTACATCTACCATATCTCGCTTTGATCCTATCAGTCTACTACATCTACAATATCTCACATTGATCCTATCAGTCTACTACATCTACAAGATCTCGCTTTGATCCTATCAGTCTACTACATCTACAATATCTCGCTTTGATCCTATCAGTCTACTACATCTACAATATCTCGCTTTGATCCTATCAGTCTACTACATCTACAATATCTCGCTTTGATCCTATCATTCTACTACATCTACAATATCTCGCTTTGATCCTATCAGTCTACTACATCTACAATATCTCGCTTTGATCCTATCAGTCTACTTCATCTACGATATCTCGCTTTGATCCTATCAGTCTACTTCATCTACGATATCTCGCTTTGATCCTATCAGTCTACTACATCTACAATATCTCGTTTTGATCCTATCAGTCTACTTCATCTACTATATCTCGCTTTGATCCTATCAGTCTACTACAATGGTGTAAAGTAACATCACCACTTTATGGTGTAAAATAAATTCCCTACTTTACGTAAATGGGTGTAAAGTAACATCACCACTGTATGCGTGTAAAATAACTTCCACACATTACGTAAATGGGTGTAAAGTAACATCACCACTGTATGCGTGTAAAATAACTTTCACACATTACGTAAATGGATGTAAAGTAACATCACCACTGTATGCGTGTAAAATAACTTCCACACATTACGTAAATGGGTGTAAAGTAACATCACCACTGTATGCGTGTAAAATAACTTCCACACATTACGTAAATGGGTGTAAAGTAACATCACCACTGTATGCGTGTAAAATAAATTCACTACTTTTCTATTAAATAGTACAGTATAGGGTCCCTCTCCCTTCCACTATTGTCAATATTTTGATGATTAATTGCGCATTTTTTTAAAGACGTGGTCGGTATCACATCAGCTCGCCTTATTTTCCAGAAAAATGTATGTGACCCATCTCTAAGAGGCTGGATAAACTCAGAAGAGTTATCGATCCTGAAAAAAAAATACGTTATATCTGGAAATTTAACCAGTGCCTTTCTAATGGTGAACCAAGCGAAATAACCACTTAGCCACAGAGGCTATTGATGTAGTTTCATGTGTTATTGCTGTGAAGTCCGTTATTTCCTTTTGTTTGCTGATTGTAAAATCGATCATCACTGTGTTCGTGACAGATCAATAAGCGCTTTGTCTTTCCCAACGGGTGGAAGTCAGAGTAGGAATTGAAGTCAACAGTGACAACATAAACAATTTGCGATATGCGGACGACACAGTCCTAATAGCAGAGACAGAGAATGAACTACAAGAAATGTAGACATAATAGTAAAAGAAAGGTTTCAGTCTGAATACTAAGAAAAAAGAAGTAATTGTCAAATCGAAGAAACAATCATCGCCAGCATGCAGCATCAAAATAAACAGGACAAATCTGAAACAAGTACAACGCGTCAAATACTTGGGCACAATAATAACATCAGATGGAAGATGTACCTCAGAAACAAAAAGCAGAATAGCTCAGGGGAAAATAGCATTTCAGAAAATGAAAAACGTGTTATGCAACAAGTCTAGTTCATCGGTGCTATATGGGCCAATTCTGACCTCTGGAAGCGAATCATGGACATTATACAAAGAAATGAAAAGACGATTTTAGGCCACAGAGAAGGGATTTCTTAGAAGTGTTGAAAGTTTCCTGGACAGTTAAACTGACCTTGGTGTCATAGTTTGGTGTCATGGGATGGAAAACAGTGAACACAAGAATTGATACGATGCACTGTGGATAGAAGCTTGTGGAAGGACATCATCGCCTACGATAATCGGTATTCCGCATGATGATGATGATGACGAGAAGTCAAAGTATACTGGCCAATATTTTCCGTATATCGCTGGTTTCATCATCATCGAGTGTCATCTCCGCAACGAAGGTTGGCTACCATTGAGCGCCATTCTGCTCTGTCTTTTGCTTTGATGGTGCAGGTTGTCATAAGCTTGTTTGCTCATCTTTTGATGTTACTCGTCCATGTTAGTCTTGGTCTGCCTCTGCCTCTTTTACCTTGTATTTTCCTCTCCAAGATTAATTTTAGTAGGCTGTTTTGTCTTTTAACATGACCCAAAAATCGCATTTGTCTTGTTTGAATTGTGTTTAGTTGTTCTCTTTTCATTTTTAGTTGTTTTAAGACTTCATTGTTTCTTCTCGCTGGTTTATGATCACATAATTCTGTCCTTTGTGTTGTCGTATCCTACTTGTGCATAGTTTTAGTAACATTTGTTGAAGTCTCATATTTAAAATCAACCCATATTGATAAGCATGTAAGCCCTTTACGTGCGGCTGTCAGCGGCATAATCTCTTAACTGAGTGCTTCTCATATCATTATGCCTCTCACATATACATACATCTCATAAATACGTACATGTCGTTTCAACATACAACTCATATCAACATACAACTCATATCAACTTACAACTCATATCAACTTACAAATCATATCAACATACAATTCTTATCAACATACAACTCATATAAACTTACAACTCATATCAACTTACAACCCATTTCAACTTACAACTCTTATCAACATACAACTCTTATCAACATACAACTCATATCAACATACAACTCATATCAACATACAACTCTTATCAACATACACCTCATATCAACATACAAGCAATGACTACGATGAAGTACAATACTAGTGTGAACAACCATAAACATCTATAAAGAGGCATTAGTGCACCTCTCTTAACTAGCTCTAAAGTCTCCACTACTGATATCTTGATGCTATGATATGCTGCCATGTCATAATAGACATTGATATGCAATGTCAACCAGTTATGTCTATGTCATGCGCTCCAGAGTGACCAGCACATCAAATTCGTACAATTTCTTGTTCTCGGGCATCAAGATGCCTAACTTCTAACCTTCTGTGTGTGCACGCTTCACGTATACGGCGTCTTCTTCTCTTTCCTTCCTCATCTGCCTTTCAGCGTCGAGGGAAGATATAAGTTGCGATCTTTTTCTCTTCTGTTCGTCTCTGCTGCTATAGTGTTTTCTAGTGTTTCTAATATTCCGTCAATCCATCTTTTTCGTAATCGGCCTCTGGATCTGGTGTTCTCGCAACGTTTATTGAAGGCTCGTTGTTTTGTGTTTTCATCTTTCTGCCTTGTCACGTGGCCAAACCATTGTATCTGTTATTTCTTTATATATCCTATGGCGGGGGCTATTCCTAGCTTTTTTCTCAGTTCTTCATTCCTGATCTTATCTCTCCAGCTGTTTCCTGTCATTTATAACACATGTCTAGCATATTTAATCTCAATAGAGGCTATTTTCTTTATTGTTCTTGCATCTAGGGTCAGGACTGGCATTGGTAGCACAACGTTGGGATAAAGATTGTGTTGTAGATTGCCCGTTTTGCCTCTAGAGTTATTTCCTTGTTTGACAATAGTGGTGGTAGTTGTCCAATGATTTGACAATGTGATTTGTACGGTGTGTAGTTTGCTTATACTGTGTGTGAAAGTGTGTGAAGCGAATTATAAAAAAAAGAAAGAAAGAACGAAAGAAAGAAAGAAAGAAAGAAAGAAAGAACGAAAGAAAGAAAGAAAGAAAGAAAGAAAGAAAGAAAGAAAGAAAGAAAGAAAGAAAGAAAGAAAGAAAGAAAGAAAGAAAGAAAGAAAGAAAGAAAGAAAGAAAGAAAGAAAAAGAAAGAAAGAAAGAAAAAAAAAAGAAAGGCTACAAATTGCACATACTCTACAGCCTTAGCCAAGGGCGATGACCTCCCCCCATCCCATCCACAAACACTGACCCAGACACTCAAGATTGCAATTAAAGTTTGTATTGCGCTGGTTAGCAGCTCTAGACAGCAGTTGAGTTATCGCTATCTTCAGACAGCAGTTGAGTTATCGCTATCGCTTCTTTTTGTTTCTTTGTTTTTTTGTTTTGTTTTTAGCTCTGTGTACAAAACACAATGTGAATAGAAGAACAGTTAGTTATTTATATAGCAACACTTGTATGAGGGTGTGTTTGCTCTGACTCGCACCAGCGATCGTTTGTTTGTGAAGCTAGCACGGACCAATGAATAACGTAACTGTGTGGTTAAGTCAAAAAAATGCACATAAATGCATCAACACGCGAATCTGTAGCGAAGCTAATAGTAAGAAGAAATAAAAAATATATATATTTATAGAAAAAAAATATTAAAAGAAAAAAACAGTATGGTTAAAGCTTCAACGTAACAAGTGCACCACACACGCATCAGAACGAAGTTTCGGCGCAATAGGTCTTCAACAGGAACAAACATACAACACATATTTGAAATTATTACATATTTATTTTATTATTAATTTTTTTTTAAATTTATTTTAAATACATATTTGTACGTGTTGTATTTCTGTGCCTGTTGAAGATCTATTGCGCCGAAACGTCGTTCTGGTTTGTGTGGTCCACTTGTTACGTGAAGCTTTAACCACACTATTTTTTTTAATTTTTATTTGTGTATATATATATTTTTTTCCCCTCCATTTCTCCTAACGGTGCTGTACCTAATTAAGCTAAGAGGAGAGCGCGCGGCCGAATAGATAACGTGTGCTCCAAGCCAGGACATCGGGGGTTCAAATCCTGATATGGTCATAGATATTTGTTTGGTTTTTTTTAATCTGGGGTGAAATAGAAACTCAAACACCGTGGTGCGACTGTACTGTGCACGCGGCCTTCACTCTCCAGTCTTCTAATCCCCCCCCCACCCCCAACCTCAGGCAGATCCTAGTATTGCGATAATGCTGTAAAGATGGAATCTGTGAATGGAATGGCACCACTTGAAGGGCTTTTATAATAGAGTGTGTGAATGGAGAGTTAATGGCGCCACTTGAAGGGGCTTTTATAATAGATGTGAATGGAGAGTTAATGGCACCACTTGAAGGGGTTTTATAATAGGTGTGAATGGAGAGTTAATGACACCACTTGAAGGGGCTTTTATAATAGATGTGAATGGAGAGTTAAAGACACCACTTGAAGGTGCATTTATAATAGATGTGAATGGAGAGTTAATGACACCACTTGAAGGGGCTTTTATAATAAATGTGAATGGAGAGTTAATGACACCACTTGAAGGGGTTTTTAATGAATGAACTTGAATGGACACAAAATCTCGTAGTCCCCCCCTCCCCTAGAAATAGTGTCAAAATCTCGTGGTCCATGCCAGTTCTTTAACTTGAACTGTTGAACTCTGACCTCTGGTATTCCCCCTTGTTCTACTCATGTTGGCTGTACTTTATATGATGTTATCATCTCCGCTAGTTTCCCCAGGCCGTAACATGGGAACTAACACAGGAACTAGCATGGGAAGGAACTAGCATTGAAACTAGCATGGAAACTGACATGGGAACTAACATCAGAATTAACATGGGAACTAACATAAGAACTAACATGGCAACTAACATGCGAACTAACATGGGAACTAACATGAGAACTAACATGGGAACTAGCACGGGAACTAACATGAGAACTACCATAGGAACTAACATGGGAACTAACACGGGAACTAGCATGGGAAGGAACTAGCATTGAAACTAGCATGGAAACTAACATGGGAACTAACATAAGAACTAACATGGCAACTAACATGCGAACTAACATGGGAGCTAACATGGAAACTAACATGAGAACTAACATGGGAACTAGCACGAGAACTAACATGAGAGCTAACATGGGAACTAACACGGGAACTAGCATGGGAAGGAACTAGCATTGAAACTAGCATGGAAACTAACATGGGAACTAACATAAGAATTAACATGGGTACTAACATAAGAACTAACATGGCAACTAACATGCGAACTAACATGGAAACTAACATGAGAACTAACATGGGAGCTAACATGGAAACTAACATGAGAACTAACATGGGAACTAGCACGGGAACTAACTTTAGAACTACCATGGGAACTAACATGAGAACTACCATGGGAACTAACATGGGAACTAACATGGGAACTAACATATTCCACATAAAGTGTAGAGGGGAGGCTTCTTGTTATAACAATGCTTGTATAACTTTTTAGCGGGGTTTTGACTTTCAATATGTCAATCCGAGTTGGAGTAACCACCTAATTTGATACAGCTGACAATTAATGGGTACCTGACTCTTAATCAAAACGTCTTGTGCAATAAGTCTGTGTCAGTTGAAGTGAGAAAGAGAGCTCAGTAATGCTATATAGAGCCAATTCTAACCTATGGAAGTGAATCATGGACAGTAGACACATAAATAAAAAGACGATTTGAGGCCACACGGAAGTGGAATTTCTCAAAAGAATGTTAAAAATTTCTTGTACAGCTAGAACTACCAACGAGGACAACAGAGACCAATATAAAAAATAGAAACTCCTAAAAAACATCAGAAAAAAACAATCAACATTTTCCGGGCACATAATGCGAAGAGGAAAGTTGCAATAAGTAAAAAAGTAAAGTACCCCCGTCACGTCAAGTGGCGTATAGGGTTTATGGTGTTAGTGACCATACATTTTACAGACCTTCGGCACATGATTTTTGGGGTAATGTGGTCGGTATTACGCCCGTTCCGCTTTACTTTCCCAGAAAAAAAATCTGGTACCCAATAAAGGCTGGGTGAACCGGAGGCCGTCGGTTGGGATCGAACACTACCTCTTGTCCTTTGTAGTCCAGTTCACTAATAAATTTGGAATACTTGGTTACAATTGGCAACATTGAGAGAAAGATAGCTCGCGGATGACAAATAGAGACGATACTGGGTAGTTTGGTGTCATGGCATGGAAAACAGTCAACTAAAGAATGTATAGTGTGTACTGTGAATAAAGAACTGTGGAAGGGCATGAACGGCTACGCCTAACGGTATGGAACATGATGATGATGATCATGACTCGTAACCGAGGTAAGGCAAAATATGCGCGGGGATAACGTGTGACCTTCTACCACTAACATGTGCCCAAGTGAACACCATTTAGCAGTTATACGCTATCTTTACTCCTAGAATTATATGAAATAACTCTTTAAGTCTTTCTGTATAGTAAAAAAGTACCCCCGTCACGCCAAGTGGCGTATAGAGAATATGGTGTTAGTGACCCTATATTTTACAGACCTTCATCACATGATTTTTGGGGTAATGTGGTCGATATTATGCCCCTGCCGCTTCACTTTCCCAGAAAAAAATCCGGTACTCATTTAAGGCTGGGTGAACCCGGAAGCCGTCCGTTGGGATCGAACCCTACCCCTTGTCCTTTGTAGTCCAGTTCACTAACCACTGAGCTATCACGGCTCATCTTTCTGTATGGGAGCCTTTTATCATTGCAACGGAAATGGTTTCAAAGACAAAAATTGTCATGATTTTAAGAAAAAATCTACATATTTATATTTATCTAACACATAACATATTATATATGAATTGTAAGATAATTAAACAAGGAATTATATTTCACCAATACCAAATGACACAAGACATGTCAAAATAATATGGTTTGGTGACTGCGCACACTAATTAAGTTGAGAGTACCGCACTGTGCGGCGAAACGTACGGAAGGAGTTAAAATCATCATCATCATCGAGTGCTATCTCCGCATCGAAGGTTGGCTACCATGGAGCATCATTTCACTCTGTCTCTTGCTTTGATGGTGCAGGTTGTCATAGGTTAACTTGTCCATCTTTTGATGTTACTCGTCCATGTTAGTCTTGGTCTACCTCTGCCTCCTTTACCTTGTATTTCCCTTCCAATATTACTTTTATTAGGCTGTTGTGTCTTTTAACATGCCCCCAAAATTTCATTTGTTTTTTACTAATTGTGTTTAGTAGTTTAAAATTCATGTCTTTATAATCAAGTGACATTTTATCTTACTTCTTGTTTTGTTTTCTTTTGATTTCAGGTTTCTCAAGCCACATCAAGAATGCTTACAATCCTCACATCAGAGTGATCGCCAGCTCTCAAAACTCGTCAAAGTCTCGTTTTCTTGACGCTTCAAACTGTGTCAATCTCGTTTATGACGTCTTGAATCATAACACACCAGGAACCGAGAATGATTTGATATTTTATATATTAAATCTTGCGTGAGGACACGGCGAGAGAAAATATTTACTCGAGCGATACCCAAATTATTCTAATCAACTTAGATGTGCGATAATTATTAAAAAAAAGGAGTCAATAAATCATTGAGGCGGTTTGTAAATTCTTTTTTGCTTCGTCTTCTTTCCTTCCTCATTTGCCTATCAGTGTCGAGGGGAGATATAATTTGCGGTCTTTTACTCTACCGTTCGCCTATGCAGATGTTGTGTTTCCTAGTGTTTCAAATGCTCCATCGATCCATTTTTTCGTGGTCGACCCTTGTGTCTGGTATTCTCGCAACGTTTATTGACGGCTGGTTGTGTTGTGTTAAATAAACGTTGCGAGAATACCAGACACAGGGGTGGGTAAAAAAAAAAATTAGAAAAATATAATTTTTAGTCTTTAAATTAACTGTTGATGTGATCCATTTGAGTTAGCAAAATGTCCTGAACTAAAATTATATTTCATTCCTAGATTATGAGTCTGTGTGATTCGAATGTCACAAGAATTTACTCAAGTATAAATAGAACAGTGCTCGAACCATGATTAAAATAGTTATAAACAAAACAGTAACAAAATTTATAGTCCGTTCAGAAATTCATAATCACACCTGAATTAGTTTTGCATGATAACCGCTTGTTATTTTGGTTTCAAATTTTGCATGCAATCTTAGAATATTGATGACGCAAAGATTTTGGACGCAACACTGGTGTGATTATGAATTTCTGAACGTACTATAATATTACAGACACAGATGCGACCTACACTGCTTGTAAATAGTTGTATAAACGGAACAGTACAAACGTGTTTTATTAATTTCTTTTTATAAAACAGAACAATTGTTATTAAAGTGTTCTCTCTTAAGCTAGAACAGTACTTACTTGTTTCTTTCTTCCTCGTGTGAGGAATTATGCATTTCAAGTTATGAATAATATAATTACATGAATAGTGAAACATAGATGAAGTAGTTGTTATAACGGACAAGACTCGAAGTAGGACATGAAGAGTTGCACTTAGGTAAAGTAGCTGTTATAGGGGACAATTCTCGAAGTAAGGCATGAAGAGTAGCACTTAGGTAAAGTAGCTGTTATAGGGGACAATTCTCGAAGTAAGGCATGAAGAGTAGCACTTAGGTAAAGTAGCTGTTATAGGGGACAATTCTCGAAGTAAGACATGAAGAGTAGCACTTAGGTGGAGTAGTTGTTATAGGGGACAATTCTCGAAGTAAGACATAAAGAGTAGCACTTAGGTGGAGTAGTTGTTAAACGGACAATATTCGAAGTAAGACATGAAGATTAGCACTTAGAAAAAGTAGTTGATATAGGGGACAATATTCGAAGTATGACAAGAGTAGCACTTAGATAAAGTAGTTGACATAGGGGACAATACTCGAAGTAAGACAAGAGTAGCACTTAGATAAAGTAGTTGATATAGGGGAGAATACTCGAAGTAAGACAAGAGTAGCACATAGATAAAGTAGTTGATATAGGGGACAATACTCGAAGTAAGACAAGAGTAGCACTTAGATAAAGTAGTTGATATAGGGGACAATACTCGAAGTAAGACAAGAGTAGCACTTAGATAAAGTAGTTGATATAGGGGACAATACTCGAAGTAAGACATGAAGAGTAGCACTTAGATAAAGTAGTTGATATAGGGGACAATACTCAAAGTAAGACAAGAGTAGCACTTAGGTAAAGTAGTTGTTATAGGGGACAATTCTCGAAGTAAGACATAAAGAGTAGCACTTTTGGTGGAGTAGTTGTTAAACGGACAATATTCGAAGTAAGACATGAAGATTAGCACTTAGAAAAAGTAGTTGACATAAGGGACAATACTCGAAGTAAGACAAGAGTAGCACTTAGATAAAGTAGTTGACATAGGGGACAATACTCGAAGTAAGACAAGAGTAGCACTTAGATAAAGTAGTTGATATAGGGGAGAATACTCGAAGTAAGACAAGAGTAGCACTTAGATAAAGCAGTTGATATAGGGGAGAATACTCGAAGTAAGACATGAAGAGTAGCACTTAGATAAAGTAGTTGATATAGGGGACAATACTCGAAGTAAGACATGAAGAGTAGCACTTAGATAAAGTAGTTGATATAGGGGACAATACTCGAAGTAAGACATGAAGAGTAGCACTTAGATAAAGTAGTTGATATAGAGGACAATACTCAAAGTAAGACAAGAGTAGCACTTAGATAAAGTAGTTGATATAGGGGACAATACTCGAAGTAAGACAGAGTAGCACTCAGATAAAGTAGTTGATATAGGGGAGAATACTCGAAGTAAGACAAGAGTAGCACTTAGATAAAGTAGTTGATATAGGGGACAATACTCGAAATAACACATGAAGAGTAGCACTTAGATAAAGTAGTTGAAATAGGGGACAATACTCGAAATAACACATGAAGAGTAGCACTTAGATAAAGTAGTTGATATAGGGGACAATACTCGAAGTAAGACATGAAGAGTAGCATTTAGATAAAGTAGTAGATATAGGGGACAATACTCGAAGTAAGACAAGAGTAGCACGTAGATAAAGTAGTTGTTATAGGGGACAATTCTCGAAGTAAGACATGAAGAGTTGCACTTAAATAAAGTAGTTGTTGTAACGGTCAATGCTCTACGTAAGACACGAAGAGTAGCACTTAGATAAAGTAGTTGATATAGGGGGCAATACTAGCAGTAAAAAATGTATTACCACCAGGTATTGTAAGTTATCACTGTAGATTATCCTGTATCACACTGTAAAGTAAAAAAGTAAAGTACCCCCGTCACGCCCAGTGGCGTATAGGGATATATGGTGTTAGTGACCCTATATTTTACAGACCTTCAGCACATGATTTTTGCGGTAATGTGGTCGGTATTACGCCCGTGCTGCTTTACTTTCCCAGAAAAAATCCGGTACCCATTTAAGGCTGGGTGAACCCGGAAGCCGTCGGTTGGGATCGAACCTTACCCCTTGTCATTTGTAGTCCAGTTCACTAACCACTGAGCTATCGCGGCTCTCTTGTATCACACTGTAGGTTATCATTAAACATGACAATGTGTTTATAGTACTTTCTAACATTAATGTACAGAAACACTGTTTACAGTACTTTACAGTAGTAGGCTCGGTCAGTCATAGTCGTCTGGTTTTTGTAACGCCCCTAGTTTTTTTTTCCTTTTTCTTTCGCCGTGTATTTAATAACTATTAATGTAAACATTATAGTGCTTGCATTACCTTCTGCTGCTTGTGAATTGTCGTTTATCCCTAAACCTCCTAAATTGTCGTTTATCACTAAACCTCCTAAATTGTCGTTTATCCCTAAACCTCCTAAATTGTCGTTTATCCCTAAACCTCCTAAATTGTCGTTTACCCTAAACCTCCTAAATTGTCGTTTATCCCTAAACCTCCTAAATTGTCGTTTATCACTAAACCTCCTAAATTGTCGTTTATCACTAAACCTCCTAAATTGTCGTTTATCCCTAAACCTCCTAAATTGTCGTTTATCCCTAAACCTCCTAAATTGTCGTTTATCCCTAAACCTCCTAAATTGTCGTTTATCACTAAACCTCCTAAATTGTCGTTTATCCCTAAACCTCCTAAATTGTCGTTTATCCCTAAACCTCCTAAATTGTCGTTTATCCCTAAACCTCATAAATTGTCGTTTATCCCTAAACTTCCTAAATTGTCGTTTATCCCTAAACCTCCTAAATTGTCGTTTATCCCTAAACCTCCTAAATTGTCGTTTATCCCTAAACCTCCTAAATTGTCGTTTATCCCTAAACCTCCTAAATTGTCGTTTATCCCTAAACCTCCTAAATTGTCGTTTATCACTAAACCTCCTAAATTGTCGTTTATCCCTAAACCTCCTAAATTGTCGTTTATCACTAAACCTCCTAAATTGTCGTTTATCCCTAAACCTCCTAAATTGTCGTTTATCCCTAAACCTCCTAAATTGTCGTTTATCCCTAAACCTCCTAAATTGTCGTTTATCCCTAAACCTCCTAAATTGTCGTTTATCACTAAACCTCCTAAATTGTCGTTTACCCCTAAACCTCCTAAATTGTCGTTTATCCCTAAACCTCCTAAATTGTCGTTTATCCCTAAACCTCCTAAATTGTCGTTTATCACTAAACCTCCTAAATTGTCGTTTATCACTAAACCTCCTAAATTGTCGTTTATCCCTAAACCTCCTAAATTGTCGTTTATCACTAAACCTCCTAAATTGTCGTTTATCCCTAAACCTCCTAAATTGTCGTTTATCCCTAACCTCCTAAATTGTCGTTTATCACTAAACCTCCTAAATTGTCGTTTATCACTAAACCTCCTAAATTGTCGTTTATCCCTAAACCTCCTTAATTGTCGTTTATCCCTAACCTCCTAAATTGTCGTTTATCCCTAAACCTCCTAAATTGTCGTTTATCCCTAAACCTCCTAAATTGTCGTTTATCACTAAACCTCCTAAATTGTCGTTTATCCCTAAACCTCCTAAATTGTCGTTTATCCCTAACCTCCTAAATTGTCGTTTATCCCTAAACCTCCTAAATTGTCGTTTATCCCTAAACCTCCTAAATTGTCGTTTATCCCTAAACCTCCTAAATTGTCGTTTATCCCTAAACCTCCTAAATTGTCGCTTATCACTAAACCTCCTAAATTATCGTTTATCCCTAAACCTCCTAAATTGTCGTTTATCCCTAAACCTCCTAAATTCCTCCACGTCTATTAGTTATCGTCTTTCGTTATTTTTATGTCCATTTTTTCGTTTGCGATTTTCATATCTTCTGTCTTGCTGGTGTTGATTTTCATTATGTATCATGCACCTGTGTTGTTAAGTCTATTTTATGTTCTTGTAGGTCTTCTACAAGGTGTCACAAAGCATGCCAAGTTATAGGCCAAGTATCAACACTATTGAAAAACAAAGCAATAACTACGGAAGGAAAAAGGACAATATACAAATCAATTTTTCTACCAACTCTGTGCTAACAGTGCCAGAATTGGACGCTAGAACAATAAGAAAGATAACGACCACCGAAATGGGATGTGTCAGAAGAATGAAAGGAAACAGCTTAAGGGACAGAGTAAGAAACACTGGCCTGAGGAAGTAACTAGAAATTGAACCAGCCATCGAATACATAAAGAAACAACAGATAAATTGGTTCGGCCACATAACAAGACAAAAGAACGAACGATGACTCAAAGAGCCATAAACAAATGCTACGAAAACACCAGATTAAGAGGAAGACCGAGAAAGAGATGGATAAAGGGAATACTAGAGTCACTAGGAGGGATAACACCAGAAGAGGCCAACAGAAGAGCAAAGAATCGCAGATTGTATCTCCCCTCGACGCCAACGGCAATGGAGGAAGGATAGAAGAAGTAGAAAAAGTAGGTCTTCTACTTTTCCATGTATTAGTGCCTGATCGTCTGCAACTAGATGCTCGCTAATCTCCTCTGTTTCCGATGTGCTGGCTTCCTTACATGTGTAGTTTATGGTCGGTAATAATAAGGGGAGATAGTACGCACACTTGTCTTACACCTGATCTAACTTCGATGTGGTCTCTGTTTTCTGCTGCTGTTCTGACTGTGCTGCAGCTGTTGATGTAGAGACTTTTAATTAGACTGGTTAAATGTTGGCTTACTCCTTTTGTTGTTGGTATCTCCCACAGTTGTTCTCTTTCTACTCGGTCGAATGATTTTACTTGGTCAATGAAAGCTATGTACATAAACATAACTGTGTTTTGCTCTCTTTCTATTTGCTGTTTAAGGGTGAATAGAGCGTCAGTAAATCATCTTTTTTTCCGGAACTCCATTTGGGAGTTACTGATCTATAGTTCTGTAATTGATCCTAGCTGTTTTTTCCCCCATAATTTTGACGTATAATTTTCCCGTGTGGCTGAGAAGGATATATTAGTAGATATTATAGACCTCTAAATTAGTTACAATTTCTTTTACTACCTTTCTTTTTTCCATATTGGTACGTTGATGGCCTTTTGTTAGTCTTCTGGGGCTTTGATTTGTCATGCTGCATTGAATACTCTGTACAGTCATGCAACTCCTGTTTCTCCTACTGCTATTGTTTCTACTGGTATGGTGTTTATCTATCGTGCTTTATTTCGATAGTTGGTGTATATTTTATTACTGCTTTTTATATTCTTATATTCTTTCGTAAAATCATAATTTCTGTTTCCTGCAAAGACTTCCATTTTTTCTGTCCGATTGTCCATAAATCACTTCCATATGTCATGAAAACTCTACCAAACGCTGGCAATTTTTAAAAAATGTCCATTGGCAAAATGATTTCTTTAGTATCTTTTATAGCGTATTTGAAATATAATCTTTACATCAGCTATTCTCCATTTCATTTCTACTGTATATATCCCATATGAAGCCATTATCGTTCTAGGTATATCAATTATGTAATCTGTTTTGACACAGAAATTAATTATTATCTAAAGACCAAACAGGTATAATTAAAGCAGAATCAGTTTCGAAATGCCAGGACAGAGTTCTCGTGTCTCGTGGATAAAATATAAAACTCGGCCAAATTCAGTATTGATGTTATTAACTTTGGCTTCTCTGCTGACTGCAGTTTTAGCCACCAGCGACCTCAAATACGATTTTGAAGGTGAAAATGACGACCTGTGGGGAACAGACGATGACATCAAGTTTCACAAAGTCCAAGCTGGAAAAACGTTATCATCGTCTCCAATACCTAAAGTGGATACAACACTTGGAACTGGACAGGGTATGTATTTATTTGTGCACTCCATATAGCTGCAGATATACACAGATTTATATGTTCACCATATCCACATGGATATACTTATTGGCAGCAGGACCCATTAACTATTTCCGTATCATCCTCCTTCTCTCTATCAGCTTCCATCTCCCTATAATCTTCCTCCTCCCTATAATCTTGCTCCTCCTTAGTATCTTCCACCTCTCAATCATCTTCCTTCTCCCTAATATCCTCCTCCTCCCTATTATCCTCCTCCTCCCTATTATCCTCCTCCTCCCTATTATCTTCCACCTCCCTATTATCCTCCTACTCCCTATTATCTCTTCCCTATTATCCTCCCTATTATCCTCCTCCTCCCTATTACCCTCCTCCTCCCTATTATCCTCGTCCTCCCTATTATCTTCCTCCTCCCTATTATCTTCCTCCTCCCTAATATCCTCCTCCCTATTATCCTCCTCCTCCCTATTATCTTCCATCTTCCTATTATCCTCCTCCCTATTATCTTTCACCTCCCTATTATCCTCCTCCCTATTATCTTCCTCCTCCCTATCCTATTATCTTCCTCCTCCCTATTATCCTCCTCCTCCCTATTATCCTCGTCCTCCCTATTATCTTCCACAACCCTATTATCCTCCTCCCTATTATGTTCACATCCCTATCATCTTCATACTCCCAATTATCTTCCTCCTCCTCTCTATTATCTTCCTCTTGCCTATTATCCTCCTCCTCTATATTATCTTTTACCTCCTGACTATCTTCCACCTCCCTAACATCTACCAAATCCTTGTTATCTTCCACATACCTATTATCTTTCTCCTCCCTATTATCTTCCTACTCCCTATTATCCTCCTCCTCAATATTATCTTCCTCCTCCCAATAATCTTCCTTCTCCCTATTATCTTCCTCCTCCCTTTTTCCTTCCTCCTCCCTATTATCTTCCTTCTCCCAATTATCTTCCTCCTCCCTATTATCTTCCCTCTCCCTATTATCTTCTTCCTCCCAATTATCTTCCTCCTCCCAATTATCTTCCCCCTCCCTATTATCTTCCCTCTCCCTATTATCTTCCTCCTCCCAATTATCTTCCCCCTCCCTATTATCTTCCTTCTCCCAATTATCTTCCTACACACTAGTATCCTCATCCTCCTTAATATATTCCTACTCCCAATTATCCTCCTCCTCTCTATCATCCTCCTCCTCTCTATTACCTTCCTCAACCCTATCATTCTCCTCCTCCTTATTTTCTTTGACCTCCCTATTATCCACCTCATCCCTATCATCTTCCACCTCTTTAACATCCTCCTCCTCACTATTATCTTCCTCCTCCCTATTATCCTCCTACTCCCATTTATATTCCACCTCCCTATTATCCTCCTCCATTCTATTATCTTTCACCAATTATCTTCCTACTCCCATTTATATTCCACCTCCCTATCTCCTCCTCCTCCCTATTATCCTCCTATCTATTATCTTCCTCCTCACTATTTTCTTCCTCCCCCTATTATCTTCCACCTCCCTATCATCATCCTCCTCCCTGTTATCATCCTCTCTATTATCTTCCTCCTCACTATTTTCTTCCTCCCTCGATTATCTTCCAACTCACTATCATCCTCCTCCTCCCTATTATCTTCCTTCTCCCTATATTTCTCTTCCTCCCTATCATCTTCCTCCTTCCTACTATCCTCCTCCTCCTGCCCATTATCTTCCTCCTCCTATTATTTTCCCCTTCCCATTTACCCTACACCTCCCTATCATCCTCCTCCTCCCTATTAACTTCCACGTCCCTATTATCTTTCACCTCCCTATTATTTTTCTCCTCCCTATCATCCTCCTCCTGCATATTATCTTCCACCTCCCTATTATCTTCCTCCTCCCTATCGACCTCCACCTCCCTACTATCTTCCACATCAATATTATGCTCCTCCTCCCTATTATCTTCCACCTCCCTATTATCTTCCATCTCACTAATATCTTCCTCCTGCCTAGCATCCCCCTCCCTCATATTATTTTCCACCTCCCTATTATCTTCCACCTCCCTATTATCTTCCTCCTCCCTATCAACCTCCACCTCCCTACTATCTTCCACATCCGTATTATTCTCTTCCTCTCTATTATCTTCTTCCTCCCTATTATCTTCCATCTCACTAATATCTTCCTCCTGTCTAGCATCCCCCTCCCTCATGTTATTTTCCTCCTCCCTGTTATCTTCCTTCTCCCTATTATCTTCCTTCTCCCAATTATCTTCCTTCTAAAATTTATCTTCCTACTCCCTTTTATTTTCCTCCTCCCTATTATCTTCTTTTCCCTATTATCTTCCTCCTCCCTTTTATCTTCCTCCTCTTAATTGTCTTCCTTCTCCCTATTATCTTCCTCCTCCCTATTATCTTCCTTTTCCCTATTATCTTCCCCCTCCCTATTATCTTCCAACTCCCTATTATCTTCTTTCTCCCTATTATCTTCATTTTCCCTATTATCTTCCCCCTCCTTATTATCTTCCTACTCCCTATTATCTTCCTCCTCCCTATTATCTTCTTCCTCCCTATTATTTTCCTCCTCCATATTATCTTCTTTTCCCCTATTATCTTCCTCCTCACTATTATCTTCCTCCTCCCAATTATCTTCCTTCTCCCTATTATCTTCCTCCTCAATATTATCTTCTTCCTCCCTAATATCTTACTTTTCCCAATTATCTTCCCCCTCCCTATTATCTTCCCCCTTCCTATTATCTTCTTCCTCCCTATTATCTTCCTTTTCCCTATTATCTTCCCCCTCCCAATTATCTTTCTTCTCCCTATTATCTTCCTCCTCCCTATTATCTTTTTCCTCCCTATTATCTTCCTTTTCCCTATTATCTTCCCCCTCCCTATTATCTTCCCCCACCCTATTATCTTCCCCACCCTATAATCTTCCCCCTCCCTATTATCTTCCTCCTCCCTATTATCTCCCCCTCCCTATTATCTTCCCCCTCCCTTTTATCTTACTCTCACTATTATCATCCTCCTCCCTATTATCTTCCCCCTCCCTATTATCTTTCCCCACCCTATTATCTTCCCCGCCATATTATCTTCATCGCCCTATTATCTTCCCCCGCCCTATTATCTTCCCCCGCCCTATTATCTTCCCCCACCCTATTATCTTCCCCCTCTCTACTATCTTACGCTACACTATTATCTTCCCCCGCTCTATTATTTTCCACCACCCTATTATCTTTCCTCTCCCTATTATCTTCCCCCACCCAATTATCATTCCCCTCCCTATTATCTTCCCCCACCCTATTATCTTCCCCCTCTCTACTATCTTACCCTGCCCTATTATCTTCCCCCCGCCCTATTATTTTTTACCACCCTATTATCTTTCCCCTCCCTATTATCTTCCCCCACCCTATTATCTTCCCCTCACTATTGTCTTCCCCACCCTATTATCTCCCCCCACCCTATTATCTTCCCCCACCCTATTGTCTTCCCCCACCCTATTATCTTCCCCCACCCTATTATCTTCCTCCTCCCTATTATCTTCCTCCACCCTATTATCTTCCTCCACCCTATTGTCTTCCCCCACCCTATTATCTCCCCCCTCCCTATTCTCTTCCCCCTCTCTATTATCTTCCCCACTTTATTATCTTCCCCATCCTACTATCTTCCCCCACCCTATTATCTTCCCTCACCCTAATATCTTCCCCCACCCTATTATCTTCCTCCTCCCTATTATCTTCCTCCACCCTATTATCTTCCCCCACCCTATTATCTTCCCCCACCCTATTATCTTCCTCCTTCCTATTATCTTCCTCCACCCTATTATCTTCACCCACCCTATTATCTTCCCCCACCCTATTTTCTTCCCCCACCCTATTATCTTCCTCCTCCCTATTATCTTCCTTCACCCTATTATCTTCCTCCACTCTATTGTCTTCCCCCACCCTATTATCTTCCACCACCCTATTATCTTCCCCCACCCTATTATCTTCCCCCTCCCTATTATCTTCCCCCTCTCTATTATCTTCCCCCACTTTATTATCTTCCCCTCTCTACTATCTTCCCCCACCCTATTATCTTCCCCCTCCCTATTATCTCCCGGCACCCTATTATCTTCCCCACCCTATTATCTTCCCCCACCCTATTATCTTCCCCCACCCTATTATCTTCCTCCTCCCTATTATCTTCCCTCACCCTAATATCTTCCCCACCCTATTATCTCCCGGCACCCTATTATCTTCCCCACCCTATTATCTTCCCCCACCCTATTATCTTCCCCCACCCTATTATCTTCCTCCTCCCTATTATCTTCCCTCACCCTAATATCTTCCCCACCCTATTATCTTCCTCCTCCCTATTATCTTCCTCCACCCTATTATCTTCCCCACCCTATTATCTTCCCCCACCCTATTATCTTCCTCCTCCCTATTATCTTCCTCCTCCCTATTATCTTCACCCACCCTATTATCTTCCCCCACCCTATTATCTTCCTCCTCCCTATTATCTTCCTCCTCCCTATTATCTTCCCCCACCCTATTATCTTCCCCCACCCTATTATCTTCCTCCTCCCTATTATCTTCCTCCACCCTATTATCTTCCTCCACCCTATTATCTTCCCCCACCCTATTATCTTCCCCCACCCTATTATCTTTCCCCTCCCTATTATCTTCCCCCTCCCTATTATCTCCCCAACCCTATTATCTTCCCACCCTATTATCTCCCCCACCCTATTATCTTCCCCCACCCTATTATCTTCCTCCTCCCTATTATCTTCCCCCACCCTATTATCTTCCCCCACCCTATTATCTTCCTCCTCCCTATTATCTTCCACCACCCTATTATCTTCCCCCAACCTATTATCTTCCTCCACCATATTATCTTCCCCCACCCTATTATCTTCCTCCTCCCTATTATCTTCCTCCACCCTATTATCTTCCCCCACCCTATTATCTTCCCCCACCCTATTATCTTCCTCCTCCCTATTATCTTCCTCCACCCTATTATCTTCCTCCTCCCAATTATCTTCCCCCACCCTATTATCTTCCTCCTCCCTATTATCTTCCTCCACCCTATTATCTTCCCCCACCCTATTATCTTCCTCCACCCTATTATCTTCCTCCACCCTATTATCTTCCCCCACCCTATTATCTTCCTCCACCCTATTATCTTCCCCCACCCTATTATCTTCCCCCACCCTATTATCTTTCCCCACCCTATTATCTTTCCCCTCCCTATTATCTTCCCCCACCCTATTATCTTTCCCCTCCCTATTATCTTCCCCCACCCTATTATCTTCCCCCACCCTATTATCTTCCCCCTCCCTATTATCTTCCCCCACCCTATTATCTTCCCGCACCTTATTATCTTTCCCCTCCCTATTATCTTCCCCTCCCTATTATCTTCCCCCACCCTATTATCTTTCCCCTCCCTATTATCTTCCCCCACCCTATTATCTTCCACCTCCCTATTATCTTCCTCCACCCTATTGTCTTCCCCCACCCTATTATCTTTCCCCTCCCTATTATCTTCCACCTCCCTATTATCTTTCCCCACCCTATTATCTTTCCCCTCCCTATTATCTTCCACCTCCCTATTATCTTTCCCCACCCTATTATCTTTCCCCTCCCTATTATCTTACCCCACCCTATTATCTTCCCCCACCCTATTATCTTCCCCCACCCTATTATCTCCCCCCTCCCTATTATCTACATATTTTTTATGAGTTCTCGTTTTGTGGTCGCCTTGTTAAGCATGTCCTTGTTGATTCTGTTTGTTGGTCAAGGAAAAAACCTTCAACATTTTCCACAGAAAGCTAACCTCAGTGACCTATATTCGCGTGTGTTTTTTTTTTAATTTTACTTCTGTCCATGATTCACATCAATATGTCAGAATTAGCTCTTTACAGCACCGATGAACTCTCTTTCTCACTTCTATTGACCTAGATTATTGCACAAATTGTTTCACCTGTACTATTCTGCTTGTTATTTCTGTGGTTCTCTTTCCGTCTGATGTTTAATCTGTGCCGAAGTATTTATCTTGTTCGAGCCTTATCATTTGGTCAACCCGATTGATATGCTGTTTCTTTACGTACTCAGTACGAAATCTGCCTTTCGTCTTTTGATCTCTAGTTCAAATGCTAGAATAATTGCTTTGAGGAGGTCAGTGTTTTCTTTCGTTTTCTCGCTTTATTATCCTAGATTTTTCTAGCGTTTGAACGAAGATTTATATTCCAGAATAAGGTTTACTTGTTTCTTGACCTACAGCAAGACGATGATGTTGGACACTTAATCAGTTATTATACAATTCAGGAGTTATGTTTAGTTGAAGGCCTCGGTATCACTGCAAACTAATTCAAATCCATAATTCCTGAACCGCCCGTGCTAGTGGAATCATCCGAATTACTAACTCATCTCCCAAACAAAGAAAGGTAGCTGTAGTCCCCATCATAGCAGTTTCAGCACACGCCAAAAGACATAAGGCGAAACCGCACAGAAAGTGGACACAGCCAACTGTTCCCTGTCTTATCATATCATCGTTCATCGTAAACAATTGGAATATCGAAACATGATCAAAACGGATGAAACACACAGCTCACGGTGTGCACAGAGCACTTAACTCAGTATCTCCTGCAACATGCCGGTTCACATTCAGGGGTATGCTGTCGAAGTGGAGAAAACCGCGCCGATTGTTAAAGCCGATGTCTACGCTTGCAAAGTTAAAGTAGTTGTGCAGGGCTGGTGGTGGTTCTTTAACAATAAGGAGAAGAACAGCATTTTCTGCAGCAGATTTAATTCCAAGGGACAACAGTGGAGTAATGATATCACCAACGGACGGAGACTCGGTAGCTTTAGTTGAGAAAACCACCCAGACTGGGTTACCGACATTCGGATAACCCGTGTTCGATTCACGCTGGTAGCAGTGTGAATTGTACTCGTGGTTGGAAAAATAAAAAATACCCCCGCGGGCGACCTAGTCAATGGTTGAAATGGGTACCTGGGTAGTACTAATCAATGCTTGATCTAGAAGTCTCCAAACACATCAGGATAGGTGGCCGAGTACATATGGGTGAAAACTCGCGTGTTAAGTCGCCTATTCAAGTCTCGTACTTGACCTTGACCTTCACCAACGGAGGCTGGGTAATCCAGAGGTAGAACATCAGACACTAGAAGGAATCGGGTTCAGCTCATCGTAGACGGTTGTGATTTCTTCATAAGTATACAAATTAATCTGTGGTTTCATCGAAGCGTTGCCCTCCACTGATCTCATGGTTGTGATATCCAATGTATTGCCTTCTCGGATAACGGCCATTAACATGGGGTTCTTGTGCATTCCCGCGTGTTAAAGAACCTTGTCAGATAAAATCGAATAGAGTAGACCATCAAACGTGGCCGCTGTTCGACGCTCAAATGCAATAGAAGAAAGGTAAATTAAAGAAAGAAAAGATAGTATCAATATAATTGTAATGATAGATAGACTATACGTTCAGAACTACAACTACCTTGGACATACCTTAACCAGTGATGGAAAATGTACAGCTGAAATTAACAAAAGAATAGGAATGGCAAAAAGTAATTTTAATGTCATAAAGAACATACTAACATCAAAACAAATAACACCAGGGCTAAAACTAAGAATAGCAAAATGTTACATCTTTGCAATGTTCCTATATGGTGCAGAAACATGGACATTAGACAAGAAAACAGAACAGAGAAGTGAAGCCTTTGAAATGTGTATATATAGAAGAATAGGTAGAGTTGGATGGAAGGAAAAGAAAACAAACGATGATGTCTTAAAAAAACTAAAAATTAAAAGAGAACTACTAAGCACAATTCAAACAAAACAAATGAGATTTTTAGGCTAAGTTAAAAGACACAACATCCTACTAAAAGTAATACTGGAGGGGAAAATACAAGATAAAAGAGGCAGAGGCAGACCAAGACTAACATCGACGAGTAACATCAAAAGATGGACAGGTCAGCCTATGACAACCTGCACCATCAAAGCAAGAGACAGAGCAGAATGGCGCTCCATGGTAGCCAACCTTCGTTGCGGAGAAGGCATTCGATGATGATGATGAGACTCTACGTCAATTTGTATTGTTAAAAAGCGCTCTCTGTGAATACAAGTGTTAACCATTTGTGATTGTATATATCTGTTTGATGTTCGCTGGATGTTACCGTCAAAGCATGAACAACATCTTGACTAGATGTAGAGATCAATTGGGAAGGGAGATGAAGTATATAAATAGTGCTCCCACGAATCGGTAGGTTTTTTTTAAGAGGAAGGAAGAAAGAATGTTTTTTTAATAATAATTGTGGTGTGTTTCCGTGAAGCCCTGGATCATATCTGAATGTGTTTCTGTGCTAGCCATGGCTCATATCTTGGTGTGTCACTGTGCTAACCATGGCTCATATCTTAGCTTGTGTGTGTGATAGACATGGCTCATATCTTGGTGTGTGTCATGTTAGTCATATCTTATATCTTGGTGTATGTCCGTGTTAACCATGGCTCATATCTTCGTCTACTAATCTCGTCTACTAATCTCGTCGACTAATCTCGTCTACTAATCTCGTCTACTAATCTCGTCTACTAATCTCGTCAACTAATCTCGTCTACTAATCTCATCAACTAATCTCGTCTACTAATCTCGTCTACTAATCTCGTCTACTAATCTCGTCTACTAATCGCGTCTACTAATCTCGTCTACTAATCTCGTCGACTAATCTCGTCTACTAATCTCGTCAACTAATCTCGTCTATTAATCTCGTCTACTAATCTCGTCAACTAATCTCGTCTACTAATCTCGTCTACTAATCTCGTCTACTAATCTCGTCAACTAATCTCGTCTACTAATCTCGTCTACTAATCTCGTCGACTAATCTCGTCTATTAATCTCGTCTACTAATCTCGTCTACTAATCTCGTCAACTAATCTCGTCTACTAATCTCGTCTACTAATCTCGTCTACTAATCTCGTCTACTAATCGCGTCTACTAATCTCGTCTACTAATCTCGTCGACTAATCTCGTCTACTAATCTCGTCTATTAATCTCGTCTACTAATCTCGTCAACTAATCTCGTCTACTAATCACGTAAAGTTTTTACCATATCATTTTTTCTATTTTTTTTCAATTCTCCTCATATTCAGCTTTACTGCAGCTTCGCATTTTTATGCATTCATTTGCATTTCTTTGCCTTAACCCCTCATTTCTTTGTGTGTGTCTGTGTTTAGTCATATCTCATATCTTAGTGTGTATCTGTGTTAGTCATGTGTCATATCTGTGTGCGTGCATGTCCGTGTTAGTCATATCTCATATCTTTGTGTGCATGTCTATGTTAGTCATATCTCATATCTTTGTGTGCATGTCTATGTTAGTCATATCTCATATCTTTGTGTGCATGTCTATGTTAGTCATATCTCATATCTTTGTGTGCATGTCTATGTTAGTCATATCTTTGTGCGCATGTCTATGTTAGTCATATCTCATATCTTTGTGTGCATGTCTATGTTAGTCATATCTCATATCTTTGTGTGCATGTCTATGTTAGTCATATCTCATATCTTTGTGTGCATGTCTATGTTAGTCATATCTCATATCTTTGTGTTCATGTCTATGTTAGTCATATCTCATATCTTTGTGTGCATGTCTATGTTAGTCATATCTCATATCTTTGTGTGCATGTCTATGTTAGTCATATCTCATATCTTTGTGTGCATGTCTATGTTAGTCATATCTCATATCTTTGTGCGAGCATGTCTGTGTTAGTCATATCTCATATCCTTGTGTGCATGTCTATGTTAGTCATATCTCATATCTTTGTGTGCATGTCTATGTTAGTCATATCTCATATCTTTGTGTGCATGTCTGTGTTAGTTATATCTAATATCTTTGTGAGTGCATGTCTATGTTAGTCACATCTCATATCCTTGTGTGCATGTCTATGTTAGTCATATCTCATTCTTTTGTGTTTACATGTCTATGTTTGTCATGTCTCATATAATTGTGTGTGTGTCCATGCTAGTCACATCTCATATCTTAGTGTGTGTCTGTCTATGTTAGTCACATCTCCTATCTTTGTGAGTGCATGTTTATGTTAGTCATGTCTGATATCTTTGTGTTTGCATGACTGTGTTTAGTCATATCTCATATTCTAGTGTGTGTATCTGTGTTATTCATATCTCATATTGTAGAGTGTGTCTGTGTTAGTAACATCTCATATCTTAGTGTGTGTGTGTGTGTGTCTGTGTTAGTCATGCCTCACATCGTTGTGTGCATGTCAGTATTAGTCACATCTCATATCTTTGTGTGTGCATGTCTGTGTTAGTCACCTCTAGTGACTCAGGCAGATGGTGTTCGTTAACCTGGGAGGGCCGACCATCTAAGGGCAGAATCCCACTATAGAAAAGACAATCTGCTGCCTTGCAGGAAGATTGGGGACAATCAAAGGCTAAGGAAAGCAAACCTGAATAAAATGCTGGTTGAAATTGCTTGCACTGGGCCACTGGCGCGGAACACAGTGCACCGTTTTAACAGGTACTCAATCAGGGTGGATCTAACATAATCTAAATATGATGTTCTGTCTGTGGGGTCGATCAATTCACTAAAACAGACAACTGTCTTCATGTGAGAGTCTGGAATCCTACTTTGATTGAGTCCTGATCGCAGAGAGAGATATATATATAATAATTGTTGCTATATGGAATAGAATCCTGGAAAATCAAAGAACAGGCTATAGAATCTGATTTCATAGAGAAGACTCAGCTAGAGACTACTCGCCCCAGATTCAGCTAGCGACTAACCCAATTCAGCTAGCGACTAACCCAGACTCAGCTAGCGACTAACCCAGACTCAGCTAGCGACTAACCCAACTCAACTAGCGACTAACCCAACTGAGCTAGCGACTAACCCAGATTCAGCTAGCGACTAACCCAGATTCAGCTAGCAACTAACCCAATTCAGCTAGCGACTAACCAAACTCAGCTAGCGATTAACCCAAATCAGCTAGCGACTAACCCAACTCAGCTAGCGACTAACCCAACTCAGCTAGCGACTAACCCAGATTCAGCTAGCGACTAACCCAGATTCGGCAAGCGACTAACCCAACTCAGCTAGCGACTCACCCAACTCAGCTAGCGACTAACCCAACTCAGCCTCAGCTAGTGGCTTCTCGCCCACACTCAGCTAGTGGCTTCCCGCCAAGACTTAGCTAGTGGCTACTCGTACACACTCAGCTAGTGGCTTCTCGCCTACACCCAGCTAGTGGCTTCCCGCCCAGACTCAGCTAGTGCCTACTCGTCCAGCCTCAGCTAGTGGCTTCTCGCCCACACTCAGCTAGTGGCTTCTCGCCCACACTCAGCTAGTGGCTTCTCGCCCACACTCAGCTAATGGCTTCTCGTCCACAACCAGCTAGTGGCTTCCGACCCAGACTCAGACAGTGGCTTCTCGCCCACACCCAGCTAGTGGCTTCCCGTCCAGACTCAGCTAGTGGCTTCCCACCCAGACCCAGCTAGTGGCTTCCCGCCCACACCCAGCTAGTGGTTACTCATCCAGATTCAGCTAGTGGCTTCCCGCCCACACCCATCTAATGGCTACTCGACCAGACTCAGCTAGTGGCTTCCCGCCCAGACTCAGCTAGTGGCTTCCCGCCCAGACCCAACTAGTGGCTACTAGTCCAGACTCAGATAGTGGCTACTCGTCCAGACTCAGCTAGTGGCTGCTCGCCCAGACTCAGCTAGTGGCTTCCCGCCCAGACTCAGCTAGTGGCTTCCCGCCCAGACCCAACTAGTGGCTACTAGTCCAGACTCAGATAGTGGCTACTCGTCCAGACTCAGCTAGTGGCTACTCGTCCAGACACAGCTAGTGCCTAATCGTCCAGACTCAGCTAGTGGCTTCTCGTCCAGACCCAGCTAGTGACTACTCGTAAAGACTCAGCTAGTGGCTACTCGTAAAGACTCAGCTAGTGGCTTCTCGTCCAGACTCAGCTAGTGACTACTCACCCAGACTCAGCTAGCGGCTACTAGTCCAGACTCAGATAGTGGCTACTCGTCCAGACTCAGCTAGTGGCTACTCGTCCAGACACAGCTAGTGCCTAATCGTCCAGACTCAGCTAGTGGCTACTCGTCCAGACTCAGCGACTACTCGTCCAGCTGCAGCTAGTGGCTACTCGTCCAGAATCAGCTATTGACTACTCACCCGGACACAGCTAGTGGCTACTCGTCCAGACCCAGAGAGTGGTCACTCGCCCAGAATCAGTTAGTGACTACTAGCGCAGACTCAGTTAGTGACTACTCGCCCAGTCTCAGCTAGTGACTACACACACAGACTCAGTTAGCCACTACTCGTCCAGACTCAGTTAGTGACTACTCGCCCAGACTCAGCTAGTGACTACTCACCCAGATTCAGCTAGTGGCTACTCTCCCAGACTCAGCTAGTGGTTACTCGCCGATTCAGGTAGTAGCGACTCTCCCAGACTCAGCTAGTGGTTACTCGCCGATTCAGGTAGTAGCGACTCTCCCAGACTCAGCTAGTGGCTACTCGTCCAGACTCAGCTAGTGTCTGCTCTTCCAGACTCAGATAGTAGCTACTCTCCCAGACTCAACTAGTGGCTACTCTCCCAGACTCAGCTAGTGGTTACTCATCCAGACTTAGCTAGTGGCTACTCATCCAGACTCAGCTAGTGGCTTCTCTCCCAGACTCGGCTAGTGACTACTCGTCCAGACTCAGCTAGTGGCTACTCTCCCAGACTCAGCTAATGGCTACTCGTCTAGACGTAGCTAGTGGCTACTCTTTCAGACTCAGCTAGTGGCTACTCGCCCAGACTCAGCTATTGGCTACTCTCCAGACTCAGCTAGTGGCTACTCGATCAGACTCAGCTAGTGGCTACTTTCCCAGACTCAGCCAGTGACTACTCTCCCAGACTCAGCTAGTGACTACTCTCCTAGACTCAGCTGGTACTGTAACTCAACTTGATTATTCTCTATTCTCTGTCTAAATTATCTTCGTTGGACACAATCATTGCAATCACTGAACCATACACCTCTCTATCTGAAATACAAAAAAAAATTAACTTCTAAGTCTAATTTGTGAAAACACATCAAAACTGAACTGTCTAAGTTTTCATGATTGTTATCAATACCTAATGTGATTGGTGTGATCAGGATGAGCTCTCCAGTTCGGGAATCAGAGTTCTCTCTATCGTTCTCCTGATACCTTCGATTAAATATTTTCATCTCATTTGCATAAGTTAACTTCAGTGCTGCGAGCGGTTGTACATTCTGCCAATGACAAGAAGCAAAGTTAAACTCTGATAAACTTTTTGGCAAAATTTGAACAACAAGACGCCTTCTTGACTTATAACTAACCTCATTACTATCGAAACGTTTGCATGTTACACTTTTTCCTCCTTGCCTGCATCTTTCTCAGTTCTAAACTGTTACCAAGCGCTGATTTCTGGACCTGTCACATCGGCCTTGGGGAAAAACAATCTCAGGTTAATTCCCCTACCTTCCTCTAGCAATTATAATTTGTCAATATCAGTTCTAACAAATTGCTACTGCTGTTGTAACTTCATTATGGGTACACCTAATATATACGACTCAAAGCTGTATCTCTCATTCTATGTTTCTGTTGACTTCGTAGTCCATGAATTATATTAATTACATGCTCTCAATAATTTTAATTTTACTGCTTTGCTGATATTGCGCATATGTTCTTCGTGACGTTTAATTGTCTTGCTATTTCTAATCTTCTATTAATCTCTTTCTGGCTGTCTCCATTGTTAGTTAATACAGATCCCAGATATTCATAGTTTGTTACAATTTCAAATTTTGGGGGATTATGATTTTGGGTTGGTTTTTTTACCTTTGTTAATGGACGATATCTTATATTTTTTCTGTTTGTCTAGATGGAGGTTTTACTCTTCGCTGTGCTTTTTGACACACTCTGTTGTCCATTTTAATCCTTTTGCATTGTTTGAGAGAGGTGTCGCGATAGCTCAGTGGTTAGTGAACTGGACTACAAAGGACAATTGGTAGGGTTCAATCCCAACCGACGGGATCCGGGTTCACCCAGCCTTAAATGGGTACCGAATTTTTTCTGGGAAAGTAAAGCGGTACGGGCGTAATACCGACCACATTACCCCAAAAATCATGTGCCGAAGGTCTGTAAAATATATGGTCACTAACACCATATTCCCTATACGCCACTTGGCGTGACGGGGGTACTTTACTTTTTACTTTTTTTTTTTACTGCTTGAGAGGAGGACTGTGTCAGCAACGTATCTGTGTTCTGGAATCATGTTGTCATCTATTGTGAAAGGGAAGCCGCGATAGTTCAGTGGTTAGTGAACTGGATCACAAAGAACATGAGGTCGGGTTCGATCCCTACCGATGGGTTCTGGGTTCACCCAGCCTTAAATGGGTGCCGGATTGTTTTCTGGGAAAATAAAGCGCACAGGCGTAATACTGATCGCATTACCCCCCCCCCCCCCCCCCCCCCAATAATCATGTGCCGAAGGTCTGTAAAAATTATAGTTATGGTTATGATTATGAAAGGCGTCTGTTTCATCGCAAACGAATTAAAAATCCATAATTGCTCAACGGCCCATGCTAGTGGAATCATACCTTTTTATTTAAAAAATGTTTTGTTGACTATTGTGAAAGGGTCGAACTTCACAAATCTTTCCTTCCTGACATTTAACATGATGTTCTCAGCAGCATAGATGTTGACCAGGTATAAAAAGAGGATGCACCACCCATTTTTGTACTTCAAACCAATTTGCAGTTTCGCCGCTATTCTGAAAGCTTATTGCTGTTCATGATATGGTGATTGGCTTTGGTTATTTAGTTATGGAAGGCCCCGGCAGCAGTGCAAACGAATTAAAATCCATAATTGCTCAACCGCCAGTGCCAGTCGAATCATCAGAATTACTAACTCATTTCCTAAGTAAAGAAAGGTAGCTGTAGTCCCCATCATAGCAGTCTCAGCACGCGCCAAAATTCATAAGGCGAAACCGCACAGAAAGTGGACACAGTCAACTGCGATTCGATATGGTGTGTTAGGTGTGTGGAAAAACCCATATCTGTATTACAAAAAGCAATTGATAAGGGTAATCCTCTATTAATCATTAATTTTTTAATCTTTGGATTCATGTTGTCATCTATTGTGTTAGGATAAATTAATTATTTAATCTTTGGAGTCATGTTGTCATCTATTGTGTTAGGATAAATTAATTATTTAATCTTTGGAGTCATGTTGTCATCTATTGTGTTAGGATAAATTAATTATTTAATCTTTGGAGTCATGTTGTCATCTATTGTGTTAGGATAAATTAATTATTTAATTAATTCTAAAATAATTAATTTTAATCTTCTTTAATCCTCTACCTTTGTTATATGTCATGTATTCCTCACAGGCCATTACGTATATGCTGAATACATGGAAGGCCAGGCAAATGAACTTCGCAGAATCACCCTGTTCTGTCAAGAACCTAAAGGTTCAAACTGCCAACTAAACTTTAAGACTGTCATACACGCGGCCTACCAGCTTGTTATCACAACGAACCCAATATGCAGCGATTGTGTTGAAGGTTCGTCGGTACAACGACTCCCCTGGGAGCTTATACATGTCAACATTACTAACCCCAGCGACGGGTAAGTTGTTATATTGTTGTAAACATCCTGCTTCCAGCCGTCTATTTTTCTTTGTTTTTTTTCTGTTGTTGATTATTTGTGATTTTCTTCCCCGAGTGTTGTAAACATACATATTTGCCTCAAATTAATCGCTGATATGGGAGCCGCGATAGCTCAGTGGTTAGTGGGCTGGACTACAAAGGATAAGAAATTGGGAGCCGCGGTAGCTCAGTGGTTAGTGGACTGGACTACAAAGGATAAGAGATTGGGAGCCGCGATAGCTCAGTGGTTAGTGAACTGGACTACAAAGGATAAGAGATTGGGAGCCGCGATAGCTCAGTGGTTAGTGAACTGGACTACAAAGGATAAGAGATTGGGAACCGCGATAGCTCAGTGGTTAGTGGACTGGACTACAAAAGATAAGAGATTGGGAGCCGCGATAGCTCAGTGGTTAGTGAACTGGACTACAAAGGATAAGAGATTGGGAGCCGCCATAGCTCAGTGGTTAGTGGACTGGACTACAAAGGATAAGAGATTTGGAGCCGCGATAGCTCAGTGGTTAGTGGACTGGACTACAAAGGATAAGAGATTGGGAGCCGCGATAGCTCAGTGGTTAGTGAACTGGACTACAAAGGATAAGAGATTGGGAACCGCGATAGCTCAGTGGTTAGTGGACTGGACTACAAAGATTCGATCCCAATCGACGGCTTCCGGTTCACCCAGCCTTTAATGGGTATGGATTTTTTTTCTGGGAAAGTAAAGCGGCACGGGCGTAATACCGACCACATTACCCCAAAAATCATGAACCGAAGGTCTGTAAATTTATGGTCACTAACACCATATTCCCTATACGCCACTTGGCGTGACGGGGGTACTTCGCTTTTTTACTTTACTAGCTGATCTGGAAATTTCTCTCTATATTATTATTAATTTATTATTATGTGTCTTTAGTCTAAACCACTGGAAACTACTATTCGTACTGTTTCGTCCTATAACTATTTGTCTGCAGCGCAAGTATTCAGCCCTACAGGAGATATGTGTCTTAATAGGAAAATACAGATATTCCCGAGTTGTGATTGTAACCCTGTGCTATAGTCATGATACACATGCGTCAAATACATTGCCATTGATAGCTACGTTTTTAGATAGCTGAGATGGCCGTGTGTTCTAGCGTTTGTTTCTCGTTGCAAGGCGCCGTGCCGAGGAGTACAAGTTCGATCCTGCTTCGAACAATTGTTCTTTTTTTTCTGTTGTTGATTATCTGTATTTGTGTTTCCTAGTGCTGTAAACAAACCTCTTCCCCTGAAATTGTTCCTTGCAAACATTGAACCTGTTCCCGGGGTATAGAGCGTGTCTCACTAGCACGGAGCCCGACATTTTCTCCAAAATTACTTTCCTATTTGGTGGCCACTTCCAGCATATGTTATAATGTCGTCTCATCTATTACAAAATGAAGAGAATCCACTTCACATTTCTTTTCAGCATCCTTTTTCTCCTACCTTTCAGCTCCCAGTGGAGCATAGGTCCTGAACAAACACTTGCTAAATACGTTCTATTTTGTTGCCATTCTTCCAATTCAGATCATTCCAATTCTTCAAATTCTTCCAATTCATCTTCATCTCTGTTTCCATCTGCCTTTTCCAAAAATTCCTTGGTCTTCCTCTTTGTCTTTTTCCTTGAGGATTCAAAAAAGGGTATATTATGTAATACTCTCATTTGGTTTCCGCAGTGTGCGTCCTATCCAGCGCCATCATCTTCGCTGTATCTCTTTATCCACTGGTATTTGACTGGTACATTTCCATAATTCTATGTTAGTGATTTTGTCCTGCCATTTCCATCCTTTTATTCTGCGCAAGTATCCATTAATGAAAGTTTGTATCCCCGTGATTATCATGTTTGTTCTTCTCAATGTTTCACAGCCATATAGAACTGATTTAACGTTGGAGTTGACAATTTGTATTTCCCTATTGAACCTAATTTCTGTGGATTCCCATATGTTACCCAGTGCAACTTTTTGTTGTAATATCCTTACTAATGGTAAAATAATTCAAGAAATGTTGTGTTCCGTAGATGTGCAACAACCCATGCGGTATATTTTGCCTAAACTATTTTTTTTAAATTATTATAAAGTTATAGTTGTATCAAAACGAGTTCTTAAATGTTATGTAGACCCAGTCTTAACATATGGTTGTTAATCATGGACAATAGGACAACAGACAAGAAAATCACTGGAGGCTGTAGAAATATGGTTTTAAAGAAGAATTTTGAGAATACCATGGACAGCTAAGAAGAGTAATGGAAACGTTCTGAAAGAGGCCAAAGCAAAAAGAGAGCTAATTTCTAATATTAGGAAGAAACAATCATCATTTTTTGGCCATGTAATGAGAAGAGAACAGCTGGAATATATTGTAACAACTGGAGAACAGCTTCAGAGAATGGCTTGGCTGAAGGTCAACAACAGAAAAGATAAGTAACTGTCGAGATAGAAATTTATGGAGAGACATGATCACCTACACTAGCAGGCATGGAACTTGATAATGATGATGATGATAGTTGTATTGGTGGCGCGATTGTTGAAGCCTACTTGTGGTTTTTTAACCAGATGGACGCAGATTCCAGTAAATGTACGTTAATGGAAGTCAAGGACACTGTCAATTGCTTGTGAGGTTTACAGGTGACATTAGACTATGCAAGGCGTAAACATTATCATCATCATCGAGTGACGTCTTCGCATCGGAGGTTTGCTACCGTTTATGGCCATTCCGTTCTGTCTCTTGCTTTGATAGTGCAGGTTGTCATAGTAAAAAAAAAAGGTAAAGAGACCCCCGCCACGCCTAGTGGCGTATAGGGAATATGGTGTTAGTGACCATACATTTTACAGACCTTCGGCACATGATTTTTGGGGTAATGTGGTCGGTATTACGCCCGTGCCGCTTTACTTTCCCTGTAAAAAACCCGGTACCCATTTAAGGCTGGGTGAACCCGGATGCCGTCGGTTGGGATCGAACCTTACCTCTTGTCCTTTGTAGTCCAGTTCACTAACCACTGAGCTATCGCGGCTTTAGGTTGTCATAGGCTGACTTGTTTATCTTTTGATGTTACTCGTCCATGTTAGTCTTGGTCATATGTGCTCGTCTGCCTATCCAGAAGTGTTCGGGGACTTCTGAATAGTGTCGGTTCAAGCATCGAAATTCACGATGCGAGGCGGCATTCCTCACCTTCCCAGAGTACTGGCCTGGTACCCATTTCTGCCAGCGGCTGGATCGACAGCGGGGGTATTTTTTTTCCAACCACGAGTACAACTCACACTGCTTCCAGCGGGAATCGAACACGGGTTGTCCGAACGTCAGTAGCCCAGTCGGGTGGTCTTCCCAACTAGTCTACCAAGGCCCCCCAACACGCGTAGTAAAAAGCCGATTCAAGTCTCGTACTTTACCGTTTGTCTTGGTGAGAGCCGCGATAGCTCAGTGGTTAGTGAACTGGACAACAAAGGACAAGGGGTCTGGTTCGATCCCGATAGATGGGTTCCAGGTTCACCCAGCCTTTAATTGGTACCGGATTTTTTTCTGGGAAAGTAAAGCGGCACGGGCGTATTACCGACCACATTACCCCTAAAATCATGTGCTGAAGATATATAAAATTGATGGTCACTAACACAATATTCCCTATACGTCACTTGGCGTGACGGGGAACTTCACTTTTTTTTTTTTTTTTACTTTTTAGTCTTGGTCTCCCTCTATCTCTGATTCTTCACTTTGTGTTTTCCCAACTTAGATTACTTTTAAGATGATTAAACATAGATACTGTAGGCATATAAGACAAGATGGAATGAACGTGAGTAGATACAGGACGAAAAATACATTTATACATTCATGCAATCCAACAGAACATCAAAGATGTGAACATGGACAATTAGATTGCCCGACCAACTTAACATTCATGTCGAGTGTGCCAAGGGTTCATCATTCCAGTAACTGGTAATTGGATTTTCACAGATGACCGAGAAATGTTAAAAGAAATAAACATAGGATGCTAAAAGGCCAAATCAGTAGCGTATAACTGTTACCATCTTTATCATCACCTTCTCATTGCATCCTATCCCATTTGTTACTATTATCACCATCATCATCATCATTATCATCATCATTATCATCAAGTACCAAGCCTGCTGGCGCAGGTGATCATGTCTCTCCACAACTTTTGATCACGACAATTATTTATCATTGCTGTTGTTGACCTGTCAAGCCATTCTCTTAAGCTGTTGGTATCTTTTCTCTTTGCTTCTTCTCTATCTCTTCGTCCCTCAATTTTTCCAGTTGTTACAATATATTACAGTTGTTCTCTTCTCATTACATGGCCAAAAAATGATGATTGTCTCTTCCTAATATTGGAAATTAGCTCTCTTTTTGCTTTCACCTCTTTCAGAGCGTTTTCATTACTCTTCCTAGCTGTCCGTGATATTCTGTTGTCCTATTGTCCATGATTCACACCCATATGTTAAGACTGGCTCTACATAACATTTAAGAACTAGTTTTATTGTTTCTATTTTCAAAAACGAAAGTAGAGAGTAATTACTCAGGATAATTTTTAAAAAAAAATGATCTCCTTCAATATTACACACACAGGCGGTGGCCGAAATGGTGGGTGATCGACTCAGTCGACAAGGGTCTCAAATAGCAGGAGCTGGAGTGGCGTAGTATCGGGTTCAGGGCATAAAAGGGACGTAAGGTGTTAAGTGGCCAGAACCAATCAGAAAACAACAGGAAACTACAATTGCAGTATGCAGAGGAGTGACACCAAAATGGCTCCTGGAAGACAAGACATGGACAAAGATTGGTCAAATCTGCGATGGCACAGGGGCAAAGATCTGTTAAATCTTTGGCGAGAAAGGGGTAAAGATCTGTTAAATCTTTGACGAGAAAGGGGCAAAGATCTGTTAAATCTGAGACGAGAAAGGGGCAAAGATCTGTTAAATCTGAGACGAGACAGGCACAAAGATATGTTAGATCTGAGACGAGAAAGGGGCAGAAATCTGTAAAATTTGAGACGAGACAGGGGCAAAGATCTGTTAAATCTGAGACGAGAAAGGGGCAAAGATCTGTTAAATCTGAGACGAGACAGGGGCAAAGATCTGTTAAATCTGAGACGAGAAAGGGGCAAAGATCTGTTAAATCTGAGATGATACAGGGGAAAAGATCTGTTAAATCTGATATGAGAAAGGGGCAAGGATCTGTTAAATCTGAGTCAAGATAATCTAGCCAAAGATAGAAAACCACAGCTCTTAACAAATTGTTCACGGTGTCTGTGTATGATAAGACCAGGTGAGGTAAGGTGAGAAAAAGAAAAAAAATGAAAAGATAAAAAGAGATTCGATATATAAGGTGACGGAAGAAATAAGATGATATACATGATTAAGAGATCAGGGGGAAAAATGAAATACGAGATAGGAGATAATATAAGAGATGTGATAGGAGATAAGATAAGATAACGGTTCGGTGAGGCGGGATGAATGAAATGAGAAAGTATTGTAAGACACAATAAATGTGGTGAGATAAGACGTGTCAAGATACAAGACACGATAAGATATAGCGCCAACTAATGGAAACAAACAACAGCAAGCAAAACATGAAGATATTTATTGTTTACACATAAAATGGCCGTAATTATCCAAATTGGCAACTAGATCGTGAAATGGAAATCGGTAAACGGGAGAAATTCGGCAACGATGTTGACAATTACCTGGCCTGTACTATGAACAAAATCAGAATATAACGGCATCTATAGACCACATGCTATGAACATCAATGGATAGCAATTGCATAAACAGAAAGGAGCACGGCCGGGGAAACGATAAACATATGGCTTGAACGCTCGGTAATCAGTAAATATTAATCAAGGAAGAAACATAGTGGAAAAATAACGAGTGTTGAGAAGAATGTGAGAACGAAACAACAATTTAAGTACAATCCCAGTGCTGTATTAAGATAATGTTGAACGGATTATAATACCTAATGAACTCAAGGATCAAAACACAACGAGCCTTCAATAAGCGTTGAGAGAACACCAGACCCAAGGGTCGACCACGACAAAGATGGATCGATGGAATGTTAGAAACACTAGGAAACACAGCAGCAGAAGCGAACAGAAAAAAAAACAGCAAATTATATCTCCCCTCGACGCTGAAAGACACATTAGGAAGGTAAGAAGAGAAGAAGAAGAAGGAGAAGAAGAAGAAAGAAGAAGAAGAAAGAAGAAGAAGAAAGAAGAAGAAGTAGAAGAATGAACTCAAGGGCAATTCCTATGAAGATGTAATAAGAAAGTTATACTAGGGCAACCGTTATGGAATTGTTATAAAGAAAGCCAACGTGGGCAATATTAACAGAATTATAATCAGCAAGAATTACAGGGGCATTGCCTAAATGGTTAAAATGAAAATGTCACACAGGGGCATTGCCTAAATGGTTAAAATGAAAATGTCACACAGGGGCATTGTCTAAATGGTTAAAATGAAAATGTCACACAGGGGCATTGTCTAAATGGTTAAAATGAAAATGTCACACAGGGGCATTGCCTAAATGGTTAAAATGAAAATGTCACACAGGGGCATTGTCTAAATGGTTAAAATGAAAATGTCACACAGGGGCATTGCCTAAATGGTTAAAATGAAAATGTAATGAAAATTAAAATGAAATATGGTGCCCTGTTCGCTGGCTTCTTCAGAGGACTCACAGATAAGTGCTGAGTTCCAGTGAACTTTTCTGCTTATTTGTTTGTTTTATTGATATTTGAAGGGATCATGTGATTGTACGCGCTTTCTATTTGATGTAAATCTCTTTGCTTCTTTTGATTCATTGCATTTTGTTACAATTTCCTTATTTAATCACTTATACTCATCCTTGTTGTTGATTGCGCTATTGAACGCGTCAAAAAATGGCGGTTTGTTTTCGCTGGTCTGTCGTCAAGGACGCGTCATTCATTTAATTTGTAAAAGGCTCACAGTGTATCCGCGTGCTGCAGAGCTATTTACTGGAGTTGGCCAGTTTATAACGTGGAAACGGGTTCTGGACCGTGCGACTGAGTAAGTGCACGTGAGTCTAGACCATCCACAGCATCGACGTTCAGCGACAAAATCATCTATGAGACTATGACGACGGTAAGTATTCAGATGCAGCCCAAACGACAACATCGAAGAAGGAAAACACGACAAAGTAAGCGTGGTGGCATTAAACTGTCGAAGTGTGATAGGCTAGGCCTAAAGTATGTGCGCGTTACATATTGGAATTGTGGGTCCATAAATCAACGACGGCCCATTCTTGATAAGCTACTGTGCGGCGCCGATATAATGGTTTTACAAGGAACTCTTCTTGGTGGCAGGACAGTAAGTAGTCCTGGATTTCATTGTTTCTACAATAGACGACACCTTGGGCAGGCCATCCTTGTGCGTAACAATATGGTGGCAGCTGAGGTTGATATGTCTGCGTGGGACAATGCAGAATTGCCGGTACATGCGGTTAGGGTGCAGACCCCAGTTCATTTCGTAATTGTAAATGTGTATGCCTGTAATGGGAAGGTGAACACACAACAATGGCAGAATCTCTTCCAGTTCAGCAAAATCAGACATAGGAAACAGGGCGCCACTCGTAGGAGGCAGGAGAGATGGACGCAGCCACCCTGGTGGAACGTAGAAGTGGAGGAAGCTTGGCGGAGCAAGAGACAAACAGCCAAGCCATGGCAGAAAGCCAGAAAGAATGGAAGAACACAACCTGAGCTCTTGAAGCGTCTGAAAGTAGAGGTCGACCAAAAATGATGCACTTTAAACTATGTGCTAAGCAGGTTAAGGATGCCAAATGGGATGACTTCTGTAAAAAAGTGTGCTCAGAAAAATCGCTCGCCACATTCTGGCGCCTTCATCAGAGCATGAATGGCACACCACGACACAGAGACATACCAGACTTTCAGAGCACAGACCGGATATGGCACAAATCTGATGAGAGCAAAGTGAAGGCCCTGCTTGCCCGCTATATTGAACAGACGGACCAAAGAAATGAGGCTGTAAAAATGAGGATACGGGGATCATTGTCAAAATTGTGTGAGGATGTAGGGCTGGAAGAAGATCTCACAATCACAACCGATACCATTCGCACGACACTTAAAAGATCACACAACACTGTTCCTGGTCCAGATGGTGTTCGGTACGATGACATAGGCGATTTAGCTGACGACAACTTGACAAAACTGGCCAATGAGTTTAATGCCAGCATTCGGAGTGGCCAGATTAAGGAGGAGTGGCTACACAGCTACTTACTACCGCTACCGAAGCCAAACAAGGACCATTCTCAGATCAGTGCCTACAGAATCATTACAATGCAGAACACTGCGGGCAAGCTGCTGGAGAAAATATTTGCCCGTGTCCTCACCTGTCACCTTGAACAGAAACGTGTATTCCCACCCACACTCGGAGGTTATAGATATAACAAAGAGACATGGCTCAATGCGGCAGTCTTTGCCTATGACGTCTTCGAAGGGTTCCACAGACGAGAGGAGACATGTGCTGCTGCTATAGATCTGGAGGATGCATACAACAGGGTACCATTTGAATATCTCATGTATATGCTCCTCAAACTGGCGGTGCACCCCTTCCTCATTAGATGGATCGCCGCGGCACTGTTGCAGAGGAAGGTGATACTCAGATGTGGAAGTTGGTCTTCCGAGCCAACATCCATTTGTCCAGGGCTGCCACAAGGCTCACCATTGTCACCAGTTCTATTTAACGTGTACACAATGACGATCACGGAACAACAGCTGGATGGGATGGGAAGTACTATGACTTTTGCTGATGATATTCTGGTATATCGACAGGGAAGAGACAGACGGGGAATCGCCTCCACAATGCAAGACGAACTCGATCGCATTTCTTCCTGGTGTGGGGTTTCAGGTGCCGTGGTTAATCCTAATAAAGCATCAGTTTCATGGTTCTCCCTTAACAATTATATCGTTAATACGACCACACCGGTAGTACGAATGGGAGCTGATGAGGTGACCAGGGACAAGTTGATGACATACCTCGGAGTTAAGTTTGATCGCAGCCTGTGTTTTCGGGACCACGTCGACCATGTGATAACAAAATCCCGCAAAGGATTAGCCGCCTTGAATGTCATGGCAGCTGCCAACATCGAGCAGAGGCTACTTACTATTCTGTTCCAGGGACTAGTCCTCGCACCAATCGAGTATGCCCTGACAATTCTTACTGTCAGTACGACTCAAATTGATAGGCTGGAGAAAATACAAAATGAAGCCATGCGCATTATCTTGGGATGTACAAGGGACGCTCCCTGTGTAGCAATGAGGTATCTTCTTGACTTTCCAACCATGGATGACAGAATCAAGATCTGGAGAGCACGAGCATACCTGAAGATAAGTACAAATAAAGAGCGTACATTGCACCACGTGCTCAACACAGAGAAAAGTGCCAGGCTAAAAAGAGGCAAATCATGGGTGGGCCAAGCAGAAGATGTCATCAAACAGGTCCGTGGGCTTACCAATATCAGCGTTGGTGAGGAGTGGATACCGGTGTCTACGTCGTTCAAGGGGACTTTCTCATGTATTGTCACACTCGACAGGAAAAGTAGGGAATAGAATCAGGTCGTGGTTAATGCTGAGGTCAACGGTCTCATCTGCGATAACACCGATGAGAAAGATGCAGTCATGTATACATACGGATCTGTAAGACGACACGAAAGAAGTGCATGGACATTTACAACACGCTCGGCAGGCAGAATAGTCAAGGAAGACAGTGGTGCATACGTCATGACCACGAGTAGCATGACAATGGAGGCGATGGCAGTGACCAAGGCATTCAAATGGTTAGAGTCACAAGACTACACCCACGCATGTATACTGAGTGATTCGATGAGCATGATAAAAAAGTGGAGGCGGGCTCTATACGCATGCAATGGGTAGAGTCGTTGCAGAAATCCAAAATACGTAAGGTCACCTTTGTCTATGTCCCTGGACATGCGGGAGTACGGGGAAATGAGAGAGCGGACAGGTTAGCTAGCTGCGCTGTCGTTGAGGACGGGCAACCGATGGATCGGGCGGACATCATCAATGCCCTCCGAGATGTGGGAAGAGCACAGGACTTCGACAAACACAGATCAACGTCACTTCTTCGGATGATGGAAATGGGAGTTAAGATGGGCACAGCCAGAAATGAGAAACTTGGTGGCCGTGTAAGAAGACTTATCAACCAACATAGAACTGGAGTCGTCAGTCGCTGGACACTGAGGGAATTGCTGAGGAGGGGATCTGAGCACCTATGGACATGTTCGGAGTGCAAGGATGATGACCCGCAAATAACTCAATAACAATAACTCAATGAAAATGTCAGACATGGGCATTGCCGAAAGGGTTATATAATTTATTTTTAGGGGCACTGCCTAATTAGTCAAAATTAAAAAAATAAATAAATAGGGGCATTGGCAGTAGATCTAAAATTAAAAATGTTACACCAGGGCACTGTCCATAGAGCTAAAATTAAAATGTTACACCAGGGCACTGTCCATAGAGCTAAAATTAAAATGTTACACCAGGGCACTGTCCATAGAGCTAAAATTAAATTTTACACCATGGCACTGTCCATAGAGCTAAAATTAAAATGTTACACCAGGGCACTGTCCATAGAGCTAAAATTAAAATGTTACACCAGGGCACTGTCCATAGAGCTAAAATTAAAATGTTACACCAGGGCACTGTCCATAGAGCTAAAATTAAAATGTTACACCAGGGCACTGTCCATAGAGCTAAAATTACAATGTTACACCAGGGCACTGTCCATAGAGCTAAAATTAAAATGTTACACCTTGTGTATGCATGGCTATGTTAGTCCCATCTCATATCTTTGTGTGTGCATATCTATGTTAATCATATCTCTTATCTTTGTGTGCATGTCTATGTTAGGCATGTGTCATATCTTTGTGTGTGCATGTCAATGTCATTTATATCTAATATCTTTATGTGCATGTTTATGTTAGTCATGTGTCATATATCTTGATGTGTGTCAGTGTTAGTCATGCCTCGTATCGCTGTGTGCATGTCTGTATTAGTCACATCTCATATCTTTGTGTGTGCATGTCTGTGTTAGTCACATCTCACATCTTTGTGTGTGTATGTCTGTGTTAGTCACATCTCACATCTTTGTGTGTGTATGTCTGTGTTAGTCACATCTCACATCTTTGTGTGTCCGTGTCTGTGTTAGTCACCTCTAGTGACTCGGGCAGATGGTGCTCGTAAACCTGGGAGGGCCGACCATCTAAGGGCAGAATCCCCCTACAGAAAAGATCATCTGCTGCCTTGCAGGAAGATTGGGGACAATCAAAGGCTAGGGAAAGCAAACCCGAATAAAATGCTGGCTGAAATCGGATGCACTGGGCCACTGGCGCAGAACACAGTGCAACTTATTAACGGGTGTTCAGTCAGAGTGGATCTGACAAACTCTAAATGTGATGTTCTGTCTGTGGGGGCGATCAACACACTTAGCCTGACAGCTGACTTCATATGAGAGTCTGGAATCCTTACTCTGATTGAGTCCTGAACGCAGAGAGAGAGAGAGAGAGAGAAAATGTTACACCAGGGCATTGCCCATAGAGCTAAAATTAAAATCTTACACCAGGGCACTGTCCATAGAGCTAAAATTAAATTTTACACCAGGGCACTGTCCATAGAGCTAAAATTACAATGTTACACCAGGGCACTGTCCATAGAGCTAAAATTAAAATGTTACACCAGGGCATTGCCCATAGAGCTAAAATTAAAATGTTACACCAGGGCACTGTCCATAGAGCTAAAATTAAATGTTACACCAGGGCACTGTCCATAGAGCTAAAATTAAAATGTTACACCAGGGCATTGCCCTTTCTTTTTTTCCTTGTCCTCTCTTTTCCATTCTTTCCTTTTACTCCCCTCTTTCTTCTTTTTACCTTCTCTCTCCCTTCTTTCTCCTTTCTCATTCTCTCATATTTTTCTTTCTATTTAAAATACCTTGCATTTCTTTATCCCCCACTTTACTATTGTCTTTTATACATTCTATTTTCTCTTATATTCCTCATATTTTATTATTTTCTATTCCCGCGTGTCACTTTCTTCTCTGTGGGACTGGTTGGTCTCGAGGCAAGACGCCCGCCTCGAGACAGAGAGGTTGTAGGTTCAAATCCCGGCTACACCAGTTTGGGATTTTTATTTATGATTTCTTTCTACGACAACCACCCCTGGTCTCAACAGCGAGGCCCGGCTTGAAACGTCAATTACTCATCGACGGAAAAAAAATATATGAGTGCCTCCGAAGACGGAGTTATCTGCCTGAGCGGCGAGGGACCTTTGTGCACACGGCTGCCAGGGAAAAATGGATTAACACGCAAAATTCAGTTCTTAGTCTCTAAGGACTTCGTCAGAGGTAAAAGCTGGCGAACGAAAAAAAAATAAAACTTTCTTCTCTCTTTTTGCATATTCCTAGCACCCTCCTCTCTATTTCTCTTTTCTCCCTCGTTGTCTCCCTCTCTTATTGAAAACTACCCTCAGCAGTTAAAAAGAATAATACTTTTACACAGGTCATTTTCCAATTGTTTGCAAACTTTAATTTATTTGTTATTTTCACTCAAAGCTTTAAATCTTTCTAATTTTGCGAACACATTTTTTTCTGTAGCACTCGCGCGTCATTGGCGTCGTCTTCAATTTGTTTCGCTAAAATAAACCTTAAATTGCTTACGAGAATTCGGCAAACTTCCAAAACAAGCACAAAATGATAGCTGGAAACGGATCTAACCTGCCAGTGCTACACGGTCTGTGAGATAAATAACTGGGGATAAGAATAAGGATGTGGGAAGATAGAACAAACAGTTGATCTACTAAATATAACGTTGTTGACTGTCAGTCGCGGTTATGTAGTCAATGTATATGTATAGCTAGGCTTTGTAGAGGGAGTGTGTAAACTAGGTGTAACTGTGGTGTTGTGAAGGGATTGTGGGTGACCGACACGCGGAGGAATTCCTGAAGAGAGGCCTGTTCTAACATCATCATTATGTGCCATACCGGTTGGCGTTTTCGATAATCCTGCCCACAATCTTCTATCCACCATGTATCGTATCAGTTGAAATCAATTCTGTTGTTGACTGTTTTTCATGCCATGACACCAAGCTATCTCGTATTTTATCTCTTTGTCGTCCGCGATCTCTCTTACACTGTATAATGCCAGTTGTTACCAAATATTCCAACTTTCTTCTTCTCATGATGTGCTAAAAAAATGTTGATTTTTTTTCCTGATGTTTCTTAGGAGCTCCCTTTATGTATTGACCTCTTGGAGAATTTCCTCATTAGTCTTTTTGGCTGTCCTTTCAACTCTCTACATTCTTCTGAGAAATCCCATCTCTGTGGCCTCTAATCTTTGTTTGTTGACTGTCCATGATTCGCCTCCGTAGACCATAATTGGCTCTATATAGCATGTTTCTAACACCAGGGAGGTGTTTTGGAAGTGATCAGGAAATCTCATCGTTGGACATTTAAAAGCTACAGAAGAATACCACAACTAGCGTGAAAATATTTAAAGTTTCCTTCTTTCCTTCCTTCCTTCCTTCCTTCTTCCTTCCTTCCTTCCTTCCTTCCTTCCTTCCTTCCTTCCTTCCTTCCTTCCTTCCTTCCTTCCTTCCTTCCTTCCTTCCTTCCTTCCTTCCTTCCTTCCTTCCTTCCTTCCTTCCTTCCTTCCCTTCCTTCCTTCCTTCCTTCCTTCCTTCCTTCCTTCCTTCCTTCCTTCCTTCCTTCCTTCCTTCCTTCCTTCCTTCCTTCCTTCCTTTCCTTCCTTCCTTCCTTCCTTCTTTCTTTCCTTCCTTCCTTCCTTCCTTTCTTTATTTCCTTCCTTCCTTCCTTCCTTCCTTCCTTCCTTCCTTCCTTCCTTCCTTCCTTCCTTCCTTCCTTCCTTCCTTCCTTCCTTCCTCCTTCCTTCCTTCCTTCCTTCCTTTCTTCTTTCTTTCCTTCCTTCCTTCCTTCCTTCCTTCCTTCCTTCCTTCCTTCCTTCCTTCCTTCCTTCCTTCCTTCTTTATTTCCTTCCTTCCTTCCTTCCTTCTTTCTTTCCTTCCTTCCTTCTTTCTTTCCTTCCTTTCTTCCTTTTCTTTATTTCTTTCCTTCCTTCCTTCCTTCCTTCCTTCCTTCCTTCCTTCCTTCCTTCCTTCCTTCCTTCCTTCCTTCCTTCCTTCTTTCTTTCTTTCTTCCTTCCTTCCTTCCTTCTTTCCTTCCTTCCTTCCTTCCTTCCTTCCTTCCTTCCTTCCTTCCTTCCTTCCTTCCTTCTTTCTTTCTTTCTTTCCTTCCTTCATTCCTTCCTTTCTTCCTTCCTTCCGTCCTTCCTTCTTTCTTTCCTTCCTTCTTTCTTTTTCTCCTTCCTTCCTTTCTTTCTTCTTTCCTTCCTTCCTTCTTTCTTTCTTTTTCTTCCTTTCTTCCTTTCTTCCTTTTTCCTTTCTTCCTTCCTTTCTTCCATCCTTCCTTTTCTCATGACTCCCGTTATTTTGGCCGTTCTTGAAGTACTCCTAACGACGACTTCACACCTCCCCCTAAAACATCAAGATCTGAAAGCTGGAGTGTGACAAAGATTAACCCTGTCCATTTGTTTATGCTGTCTTCCCATCGTTTCCTCTTTCGGCACTGTCCTAATTTGTCTAGTATTCTGGCTTGCACAATGGTCTCAGCATGTCCGGTATATCTTGTAATATAATCGTATCATTTTACCTTTCTTTCTTTCATTCATTCGTTGGGTGACGTCGCCACATCGATGGTTAGCTACCGTGGAGCGCCATTTTACTATGTCTCTTGTCTTGATGATGTACGTTGTTAACCTATCCAACTTTTGGTACCAGAGCTGGAAGTTGTCAGCGACCGACAGCTGATGGCTTGCGCCAGGATCGGTGAACCAAAACCATCCATACCCTGCTCCAACTCTCCGTGGTGCCTCCAGTAACAGACTAACCTGTCTAGTCTGGCCAAGCGTGCAGGGATCGAAGAGGGAAGACAACCCGGAACTCAAAAACGTCGTGCTGAAGTCGGATGTGTTGGGCCGAAAGGCGCAAATATAACAGTTATACTGCAAACCACAACACAACGCAGACACGTCCACTACGTCCTTGTAAGGGCGGATGATGAAGAGGAATATTCTAGTCTACCACGGTACTCTAGAATACTTTAGTCATCGGGCGAACGCAACCAACCAACCATTTAAAGGATTTCTCTATTTTTCATCAAAATATCTATTCCTGCTTCTGTCTTTCCTTAAATTACTGATCGTCTACGTTTATTTTCTTTTGATCTTTCAGGTTCAATGTTATCTTTGGTCGGTGACATCATTCATGGATCATCCATGTCTCATCTTCTTCATTAGTCTCGGATAAATACATTTATGCCTCAACCAGTGTTAACATTTCCCATAACACCAGTAGATCTTTTTATTTTAATAAATCCTGAAATATAATCCAGGCAACTGGTGTGTTTCTTAAATTGGATGCACAATGGACATTTTACCTGGTCAGGTGTGGACTATGATTCTGTGAGAGCTGGTTTTAAGAAGTGATTGTTAACTTGTTGTAGAGTTTGTTTATCTGCAGCCAACGTTACTGACAGGTTTGGTTTGATAACAAAATGTGTGTATGTCTTACCCAACCAGAATGGCACATGCATATTCAAAGTTGAATATTCTTGTCTCTTGATAAACAATTTGACAAGGGGACTAATTCTTGATTGACAATTTGCCGTTGGTTCATTACGAGATACTATTTCTAATTCTTCAGCACAGTTGATCATCTAGTACATTCTATCAAAATGTTATTGATCCATCTCTTGATAGCACACCTCCACATTTAGCACAATTGATCATCTATATAGATCTATATACACCCATCAGAGACAGAGGAGATCAACGAGCTTCTATTTGCAGACGATCAGGCACTAATGCATGAAACAATAGAAGACCTACAAGAACACTTAAACAGACTCAACAGAACAGACACAAAATACAACATGAAAATCAACAACGACAAAACAGAAGCAATGAATGTCGCCAAACATAAACGGTACATCAACATAACTATAGAAGGCAGACAACTAAAACAAGTAGAGGAATTCAAATACCTAGGAGATTTATTGGCAAACGATAATTCACAAACAGCAGAGATAGAATCCAAATGCAGCAAAGCTTATCAAATCATCGGACAGTTATCACCACTATTGTCCAACAAGGAAATAACTCTAGAGCAATAAACGAGCACTATACAATACAATCTTCATCCCAAAGTTGTGCTACCAATGCCAGACCTGGACTCTAGATGCAAGAACAATAAGAAAATAACCTCTACTGAGATGAAATGTGTTAGACGAATGACAGGAAACAGTCTGAGAGATAAGATCAGAAATGAAGAACTGAGAAAAAAAGCTAGGAATAGCTCCCACCTTAGAATATATAAAGAAACAACAGATAAAATGGTTTGGCCATGTGACAAGGCAGAAAGATCAAAACACAACACAATGAGCCTTCAACAAACGTTGTGAGAACACCAGACCCAATGGTCGAGCACGAAAAAGATGAGTCGATGGAATATTAGAAGCACTAGGAAACATAACAGCAGCAGAGGCGAACAGAAGAGCAAAAGACCGCAAATTATATCTCCCCTCGACGCTGAAAGGCAGATGAGGAAGGAAAGAGGAAGATCCTATATTACATTATACCAAACTGTTATTGATCCTTCTCTTGATGTTATACCTCCATATTTATCACAGTTAATTATCTAGTGTCACAATCACTGGAGTCTGCAGAAATATGGTTTTACAGAAGAATGTTAAGAATACCATGGACAGCTAAGAGGAGTAATGAAAACGTTCTGAAAGAGGCCAAAGCAAAAATAGAACTAATGTCCAATATTAGGAAGAAACAATCATTATTTTTTGGCCATGTAATGAGAAGAGAACAACTGGAATATATTGTAACAACTGGGAAAATTGAGGGACAAAGAGATAGAGGGAAGCAAAGAGAAAAGTTACCAGACAGCTTAAGAGAATCGCTTGACAGAAGGTCAACAAAAGAAATGATAAATAACTGTCGAGATCGAAAATTGTGGAGAGATATGATCACCTATACCAGCAGGCCTGGTACTTGATGATGATGATTGATCTAGTAAATTCAATCAAACTGCAATTAGTCCATCTCTTGATATTATCAATCTGTCACATTTTAACATACATCATTAGTCCATCTCTTGATATTATCAATCTGTCACATTTTAATATACATCATTAGTCCATCTCTTGATATTATCAATCTGTCACATTTTAACATACATCATTAGTCCATCTCTTGATATTATCAATCTGTCACATTTTAACATACATCAGTAGTCCATCTCTTGATATTATCAATCTGCCACATTTTAACATACATCATTTGTTCATCTCTTGATATTATCAATCTGCCATATGTTAACATACATCATTAGTCCATCTTTTGATATTATCAATCTGCCACATTTTAATATACATCATTAGTCCATCTATTGATATTATCAATCTGCCACATTTTAATATACATCATTAGTCCATCTATTGATATTATCAATCTGCCACATTTTAACATACATCATTAGTCCATCTCTTGATATTATCAATCTGCCACATTTTAACATACATCATTAGTCCATCTCTTGATATTATCAATCTGTCACATTTTAACATACATCATTAGTCCATCTCTTTATATTTATTATCAATCTGTCACATTTTAACATACATCATTAGTCCGTCTCTTTATATTTATTATCAATCTGCCACATTTTAACATACATCATTAGTCCATCTCTTGATATTATCAATCTGCCACATTTTAACATACATCATTAGTCCATCTCTTTATGGAGCTCTCCCATAACACCTCAAATCTGATACATTTTGACACGACTCTGTTAGCCTGAGACCAAATCAGTGCAAAATAAATTTGCTAAGAAAAAAAAATGAGAGAATAAAAGTGTGAAATGGAAGGATGAATTATGGAGGGGAGAAGATCAGTAAAATATTTCAATTTCAAATGGCTTGAAACAATGCCCTGTGGTCATAATGGGAACAAGAGGTAGAAAGGGACTGGTAAACCATATGGTTGGTTGGTTGTGTTCGCCCGATGACTAAAGTATTCTAGAGTATCGTGGTAGACTAGAATATTCCTCTTCATCATCCGCCCTTACAAGGACGTAGTGGACGTGTCTGCGTTGTGTTGTGGTTTGCAGTATAACTGTTATATTTGCGCTTTTCGGCCCAACACATCCGACTTCTGCACGACATTTTTGAGTACCGGGTTGTCTTCCCTCTTCGATCCCCGCACGCTTGGCCAGACTGGACAGGTTAGTCTGTTACTGGAGGCACCACGGAGAGGTGGAGCTGGGTCTGGATGGTTTTGGTTCACCGATCCTGGCGCAAGCCATCAGCTGTGGGTCGCTGACAGCTTCCAGCTCTGGTGCTGGGAGGCGCGCCTTCGCCTCCATAAACGATATAGCATTGAGAGTAACCTTAGGAAGAGGGTAATAGAATCTTAGATGGTGAGACTTTGTAAGGTTTGCAAGAGCAGTCATCATCAATATCATCACTTTTATTGTCATCATCATTATCTTTATCATTATGATCATTATTATCATCATCGTCATCCTCAGCATTATCATAATAAATATCATAATCGTTATCGTCATCATCATCATTTTCTTCACCCTCATTATCTTCATCATCATCATCATCATCATCATCATTATCATCATCACCATCATTATTATCATTAATATCATTATCATCATTATAATCATCAGCATCGTTGTCTTCGCCAATATCATTATCAACATCATCGTCATCAGCGTCATAATTATAATCATCATTATCATTATCATCATCATTATCGTCATCGTCGTCATCATCATCATTATAATAATCATCATCGTTATCATCATTCTTGTCATCATCGTCATCGTTATAAGTATCATCAACATTATCATCACCTTCAACATTATTATCTTCATCATCATTGTCTACGCCATCATTATTATCATCATCATCATCATCATCATCATCATCATCATCATCAGTCCCCTTACCTTGACAGTCACTGGGACACTCTTCGTGACTCCTTTACAATCCTCCCCACCCACCACCACCCAAACATCCCGACTAACCGCAGGTTTCCAAGATCCTGTCGACCCTGTCATGACGTCTTACCGCCTCTTCCTCTGTTCATCATGTCTTCATTTGCCATAGAATCATGTCCTTTAGAAGAAAGTTAGGAATGCCTGTATTTCTTGTAAACTATCCGTACCCTTTTATTTTATTTGTTTTTCTTGTACCGTTGACCGTCAGCATAACTAGGGAGTCGTGATAGCTCAGTGGTTAGTAAACTGGACTACAAATGACAAAGGTCGGGTTCGATCCTAATCGATGGCTTCCAGGTTCACCCAGCCTTAAATGAATACCGGATTTTTTTTTTCTGGGAAAATAAAGAGGAATGGAATTAATACCGACCACATTATCCCAAAAATCATGCGCCGAAGGTCTGTAAAAATTATGGTCACTAACACCATATTCCCTGTACGCCACTTGGCGTGACGGGGGCTCTTGTCTGTGTCTGTCTGTAAGTACTTGCTTGCTTGAGTTTGCCCGATGACTAAAGGAGTACACCTCTTCATCATCCGCCCTTAAAAGGACGTTAAGTGGGCGTGTCTGCGTTGTGTTGTGGTTTGCAGGATAACTGTGATATTTGCGTCTCTCGGCCCTACACATCCAACTTCAGCACGTCTGCAAGTGTTACTCCTGTGGATTGTTGGATGTCATAGCACACTTCCTCATTGCTGATATTGTCTATATCATCATCATCAGGTACCGTGCCTGCTGGCGTAGGTGATCATGTCTCTCAGCAAAATTTCGATCACAGCAGTTATTTATCATTTGTGTTGTTGACCTTCTGCCAAGCCATTCTCTTAAGCTGCCTGGTAATTTTTTCTTTGCTTTTCTCTTTGCTTTTCTTTTTGCTCCTTCTATCTCTTCGTTCCTTAATGTTCCCAGTTGTTAAAATATATTCCAGCTGGACACATTACCTGGCCAGGTAAATCTCATTATTTGGTCTATTTAAATGGTCTATATAAGCGCAAGATTTTGTCTACATATCCCATTTTCAAAGCCTGTATTTTTACAAGATCACCAGTGAGAGTCCATGTCTAGAAAGCATATAGAAATACGGATATCACTTCGGTTCGTAAAGAAAACGGTTGGTAGAATCGATAATGTGTCGGTTGTCAAACCAAAAGAACATGGGTTCGAATCGTGGTAGGGGCAACAAGTTTTTTTTTTTGGGGGGGGGGGGTGAAATTAAAAACGCATACCCGAACACCTCGCGACGTCTGTACTGGACTTGCGGCCTTTGTTCTCCAGTCCTATAAGTTCTTCCCACAAGATCCCAATAATGGGAAAATGTAAATATGGTTTTTAACTCTGTTGGTAATAACCTGTCCTTTGTTGCTTTGTTGATGTTTTAACTTCTGTTGGTAATAACATGATCTTTGATAGAGAAAGGTTTGTGATAGAAAGCTTCGGTGCTGGATATTTAGATACCTACCTGAATGGCCCGGGTTCATTTCTTTTTGAGGACATTTTTTGCCTCAGACCAACATGGCTTCTGAGTTCACCCCGCCTCTACAAGTAGGTACCAGGATTTAGTTTCTGGAAAGTGAGGGCAGCCTAAAGTGTAATCAACCACGTCACCCTCAAAAATGTGTATTTGGTCATGGAGACCAGCTATTGAATACATACAGCGACCGTAGATGAGACCAGCTATTGAATACATACAGCGACCGTAGATGAGACCAGCTATTGAATACATACAGCGACAGTAGATGAGACCAGCTATTGAATACATACAGCGACCGTAGATGAGACCAGCTATTGAATACATACAGCGACAGTGGATGAGACCAGCTATTGAATACATACAGCGACAGTAGATGAGACCAGCTATTGAATACATACAGCGACAGTAGATGAGACCAGCTATTGAATACATACAGCGACAGTAGATGAGACCCGCTATTGAATACATACAGCGACAGTAGATGAGACCAGCTATTGAATACATACAGCGACAGTAGATGAGACCCGCTATTGAATACATACAGCGACAGTGGATGAGACCAGCTATTGAATACATACAGCGACAGTAGATAAGACCAGCTATTGAATACATACAGCGACAGTAGATAAGACCAGCTATTGAATACATACAGCGACAGTAGATGAGACCAGCTATTGAATACATATGCGACAGTAGATGAGACCAGCTATTGAATACATACAGCGATCGTAGATCAAGTGGCTCGGGCATGTGATAAGACACAAAGAACTAAATCTAATACAACGAGTTACCAACAAGCGATACGAGAAGACTAGGCCAAGAGGTCGACCAAGAAACAGGTGGATACACGGAGTACTAGAAACACTAGGAGGTATAACAGCAGAAGAGGCTTATAGAAGAGCAAGAAATTGCGAACCAAATTTCCTATTGACGCCGAAAGGCAACTGAAGAAAGAAAGAAAGAAAGAAAGAAAGAAAGAAAGAAAGAAAGAAAGAAAGAAAGAAAGAAGGAAAGGAAAGAAAAAGAAGAAGGGAGTGAGGAAGATAGAGAGAGAGCGAGAGAGAGGGAGATAGAGGGAAACAGAGGGAAATAGAAGGACGGGGAAGAAATGAAAGAGAGAAAGAAAGAAAGACAGACATAAAGAAAGAAAGAAAGAAAGAAGGATGGAAAGAAAGAAGAATGGAAAGAAAGAAGGATGAAAAGAAAGAAAGATGGAAAGGGAAGGAGTGATTGATAGAGAGAAAACTTGGCACCCTGTACCAAGATAAGTTCCAGCGGACCCAACACCGTAAACACGAAACTTGTGTTTATCAACTCGTTACCTGCCTGCACTGGATTTTCTCCATGAAATTATGCCACTAAAACAAGAGGAAGTAAGAATCAGTGCCAATAAGGGACTGGAACAAAGTTATCACCCTTGTTAACAACTACCACCCTAACCCCTACTCCAGCGTGCTTAATGGCTATTTCAGTGGTCGTCAAACTGTGCTCCGCGGAGCCCAACACGCGCCTGCTAGGGGCTTCGCATACATCATTAATCATCATCGTGCCATGTCGAATATGTTTCTCAACTAACATCCACAGTGCAACTTATCAACTTCGCCGCTGTTGTAAGTAAGTAAAGTAAAGAGCCCCCGTCACGCCAAGTGGCGTATAGGGAATATAGTGTTAGTAACCATAATTTTTCCTGCGTAAATTGTTTACACAGGATAAAAGGATGGAAATGGCAGGACAAAATCACTAACATAGAATTAATGGAAATGTACCAATCAAACACCAGTGGATAAAGAGATACAGCGAAGATGATGGCGCTGGATAGGACACACACTACGGAAGCCAACTGAGAGTATTACAAAACAGGCCCTTTTTTGGAATCCCCAGGGGAAAAGACAAAGAGGAAGACCAAGGAATTCTTGGAGAAGACAGATAGAAGCAGAGATGAAGATGATGGGGAAGACATGGAAAGATCTTAAAAGAATGGCAAAAAACAGAACGACTTAGAAAGTGTTTGTTGAAGACCTATGCTCCACAGGGAGCTAAAAAAGTAGAAGAAGAAAAAAGAAGAACCATAATCTTTACAGACCTTCGGCACATGATTTTTGGGGTAGTGTAGTCGGTATTACGCCCGTGCCACTTTGCTTTCCCAGAAAAAATCCGGTACCAATTTAATACTGGGTAAACCCGGAAACCGTCGATTAGGATCAAACCAGACCTCTTGTTCTTTGTAGGGAATCATAGTAGGAAGAGGTATGTATGAGAGGCACTCAGAAAAAATGACAAAATAAACAACAACAGAAAAGAACAAAGAACAAAGAACAATATATGGTCCGAAGCAGGATCGAACCCGTACTTCATGGCACGGCGTCTTGCCACGAGAAGCCGAACGCTAGGGAACACTGCCACTCAGCTAACTAAAAAATAATAGCTATCGTGGATAATGTCTTACGCGCAGGCGTTCTCATGACTATAGCATAGGGTTACGATCACAGCTCGGGATAGTAGTACCACTTTGTAGTCCAGTTCACTAACCGCTGACCTATCGCGGCTCCCTCGCCGCTGTTGTACCACTATATTAACATCTAATATTATGTATTACCTGTGTGTTATCGGGGCCTCATTATGAGGGAAGTAAAGAATAGTGACACTATGACCTTCCAGGCATGTCGTTAGAGGCGACTAAGGAGGTTGATCGATGGCTTGACAAGCTGTCATTGTAAAAAGTATTGTTATGGAAACAGAGCCATAGATTTTAGAGCAGTGATCTCTACAATATGTGCCATTTTGACACGCAAGGTTTCTGTTTTTGAGATTGTGGTTCTGCCCTATGTGCCGACTTCGGCTCGAAAGGACAATACATAGAGAGACAGACAGACAAACAGACAGACAGGCAGGCAAGCAGTCAGGCAGACAGATTATTATTGCTCTATGTCGTCAGAGATCTCTCTTTCCCTCTTGTTAGTGGAGCTTTGTCAATCGAGAATATCCAGAAATAGACAAGAAGGCCTACGAGTTTTAGCTCCTTTCACGACGACCTACTTATGTGAGACAAAGTTGTCAGCATAGGCAGACACTAACAGCAGATACAGGTCACATGTGGACGCTGAGAAAGAGATTAGAATAGCAATTTCTAAAACTAGTGCCCAGATTTGAAGGCCTAATGTGGATTAAACAAGCTCATTCTTCCCAGTATCTTTTTTACAGAATAAAAATCATCAAGTGCCATGCCTGCTGGCGTAGATGACCATATCTCTCCACAATTTCGATCTCGACAGTTATTTATCATTTCTGTTGTTGACCTTCTGTCAAGCAATTCTCTTATGCTGTCTGGTATTTTTTCTCTTTGCTTCCCTTTATCTCTTCGTCCTCAACTTTTCCAGTTGTTACAATATATTCCAGCTGTTGTTTTCTCATTACATGGCCAAAAAATGATGATTGTTTCTTTCTAATTTTTTAATTAGCTGTCTTTTTTTTTTCGTTGGCCTCTTTCAGAACGTTTTCATTACTCTTCTTAGCTGCCCATTGTATTCTCAATATTCATCTGTAAAACCACATTTCAACAACCTCCAGTAAATTTCATGTTTGTTGTCCTATTGTCCATGATTCACATCCAAATGTTAAGACTGGCTCTATAACATTTAATAACTCCTTTTCTTGTTTGTATTGTCAAAAGTGGATTGCATGGAGGATAAAAATATCATAATGTAAGGAAAAGTACAAGTAAAGTACATCCGTCACGTAAAGTGGCGCATAGGGAATATGGTGTTAGTGATCATAAATTTTAAAGACATTCGGCACATGTGGTCGGTATTACGCCCGTGCCGCTTTACTTTTCCAGAAAAAAAAATTCGGTACCCATTAAAGGCTGCGTGAACCGGAAGCCGTCAGTTGGGTTCTAACCCTACCTCTTGTCCTTTGTAGTCCAGTTATAATGTAAGTAGATTCAGTTCACCAAGCTTGTTCAATCTATACACTGAGCAAATCTTTAAAAACATCATAGAGATGCCAGGCCTACAAATTAATGGAAAGATAATTAATAACCTAAGATATGCTGATGATACTGTACTACTAGCAGAAAATCCTAAAGATCTACAACAATTACTTAATGAAATAAACACAAGCAAAAAATATGGACTAGATATGAATATCAAAAAGACTAAAACTATGATCATCAACAAAGAAAGTACTCAAAACCCAGAAGTGGATTCAAAATTGAAGGAATAGACCTGGAGACAGTTCAGAACTACAACTACCTTGCACATACTATAACCAGTGATGGAAAATGTACAACTGAAATAAACAAATGAATAGGAATGGCAAAAAGTAATTTTAATGTCATGAAGAACATACTAACATCAAAACAAATAACACCAGGGCTAAAACTAAGAATAACACAATGTTATGTCTTCTGAACATTCCTATATGGTGCAGAAACATGGCCATTAGACAAGAAAACAGAACAGAGAATTGAAGTCTTTGAAATGTGGATATATAGAAGAATAGGTAGAATTGGATGGAAAGAAAAGAAAACAAACGATGAAGTTTTAAAACAACTAAACATAAAAAGAGAACTGCTAAACACAATTCAAACAAAACAAATGCGATTTTTGGGCCATGTTGGAGACACAACAGACTACTAAAAGTAATATTGGAAGGGAAAATACAAGATAATAGAGGCATAGGCAGACCAAGATTAACATGGACGATCAACATCAAAAGATGGACAGGCCAGCCTATGACAACCTGTACCATCAAAGCAAGAGATAGAGTAGAATGGCGCTCCATGGTAGCCAACCTTCGTTGCGGAGATGGCACTCGATGATGACGATGAGAGTCAGTTATTTTTTAAAATAAATTTCAATTACAAAAATAACACTCATCTATTTCATTTATACCCAAAACGTTAGTTTAATTTACCCCCGCAAACAATATAACGCGTTAAATATGCCGTTAAAATGCTATTAAATTATGTTGTTTTTTTTCTTCACAATGTTGATATATAAAGTCCTGCTTATGTGATTTGTAGTTAAGAGTCAGGCCTCCATTGACAGAGAGTTTGATGACCGCTGGGTTATTTCATACCTTACATTTACTGGTCTTATTACTATAATAAACACGAGTGTTTTCCCCTTCTGAAAACATGACGATATGTTGTGTTTCTAGTGTTTTCTACTGTTTACATTTTGATTGATGGCGCTCCCTGGATGATTAGAATGAAAAGGGACTTGGTAAGCAGTGGCGTGTTCTGGGAAGGAAGGTCGTAGGACTGTTAGCCCCATCGCACAATTTAAAATGAAACTTTGAAACAGGGGCGTAGTCTTGGAAGGACGATCGTAGGACTGTTGGCCCCATTGCACAATTTAAAGTGAAACTTGGAAACAGTGGCGTGTTCTGGGAAGGATGATCGTAGGACTGTTGGCCCCATTGCACAAATTAAAGTGAAACTTGGAAACAGTGGCGTAGTCTTGGAACGAAGGTCGTAAGACTGTTGGCCCCATCGCACAAGATACAATGAAACTTGAAAGCAGTGTCGTAGTCTTGGAAGGAATATCGTAGGACTGTTGGCCCCATCGCACAATTTAAAATGAAACTTGGAAACAGTGGCGAAGTCTTGGAAGGAATATCGTAGGACTGTTGGCCCCATTGCACAATTTAAAATGAAACTTGGAAACAGGGGCGTAGTTTTGGAAGGAATATCGTAGGACTGTTGGCCCCATTGCACAATTTAAAATGAAACTTGGAAACAGGAGCGTAGTCTTGGAAGGAATATCGTAGGACTGTTGGCCCCATTGCACAATTTAAAATGAAACTTGGAAACAGGAGTGTAGTCTTGGAAGGAATATCGTAGGACTGTTGGCCCCATTGCACAATTTAAAATGAAACTGCATCGTCTGGGAAGAAAGGCTGTAGAGAACTATTGGCCCAAACGTACAATTTAAACAGAAACTTTTAAAGATAGTAGTATTTATATTTAAAAGAAGAAGAAAACAAACAAAGGTGCTTTAAAACAACTAAAAATAAAAAGAGAACAACTAAATACAATTCAATCAAGACAGAAGAGATTTAGGGGGTCATGTTAAAAGACTCAATAGACTATTAAAAGTAATATTGGAAGAGAAAATACAAGGTAAAAGTGGCAGACCAAGACTAACATGGACGAGTAGTATCAAAAGATGGACAAGTCAACCTATGACAACCTGCGCCATCAAAGCAAGAGACAGAGCGGAATGGCGCTCCATGGTAGCCAACCTTCGATGAAGAGACGACATTCAATGATGATAATTTATAAAAGAAATAATGTGTTTGGGGCGCAATATTTATCTTACTCTAGCAATCCAAAATTCATGCCTTTCCCCAGACGCTAGCAACCTACGCCACTGCTGTAGTACGCCACGCCACTGCTTGGAAGTACGCCACGCCACTGCTTGGAAGTACTTTTCACCAGTAATATTTTTGTTTGGGGATTAGTTTGAAAGTCGCTTACGTTGAGCTAGTAATAGCCTCAAATCTCGCGGTAATTTGCGGGAGACAAGCAATCAGAAACCTGTGAAACAATCTTGTGAAAATTTGGTTAAAATTGTGTAGCCATTGAAACATGTTAAAATAGCGAATGGAGCGAATTAAATGTCTTAGAGACTGTAGAAATATACCAGGGACACTCAAACAATGTGGATTTTGCTTAATTTATCATTTTTGAAGAAGTGTTTAATAGATAAACATTTTAATTTAACGATGGGTTTAGAAGAACTTGCCAACAGAAGAAAGAAAGAAAGAAAGAAAGAAAGAAAGAAAGAAAGAAAGAAAGAAAGAAAGAAAGAAAGAGGAGGGAAAGGGGAGCAGGGGAGAATAGAACAGTGGAGAAGAGAAAAGGAGAAAGTATAACAGGAGAGAAGAGAACATGAGAGGAGAGAACAGGAGAGGAGAGGAGAGGTAAAGGGAAGCGAAGGGAAGGAAAGAAAGAAAAGAAATGAAGGAGAGAAGGAAGTAAGGAAGGAAGGAGGAAGGAAGGACGGAATGGAGGGAGAAAGGAAGGGAGAGAGGGAGGAAGGAAGGGAGGGAGGAATGAAGAGAGGAAGGGAGGGGGAAGGAAGGAAGAGAGGCAGTGAGGGAGGGACAGGCGGACGGAAGAGAATTAAAGAAGCCAAAGTAAAGAGAGAGCTAATTTTAAATATTAGGAAGAAACAATCATCATTGTTTGGTCATGTAATGTGAAAGGAACAGTTGGAATATATTGTGACAACTGGGAAAATTGAGGGACGAAGAGCTAGAGGGAAGCAAAGAGAAAATATACCACACAGCTTAAGAGAATAGCTTGGCAGAAGGTCAACAACAGAAATGATAAATAACTGTCGAGATCGAAAGTTGTCGAGAGACATGAGCATGACTACGCCAGCATGCATGGTACTTGATGATAATTATGATGATGATGACGATGATGACGATGATGATGATGCAGAAATTCAGGGAGTGGAGTAAAGTAGGGGGAATTTGTCAAGCACGACAGACGTGCTTTTGTCCTGACTAAAGTAGTACGAGAGTAGAAAGCCTTGACAGTATCTACATCAAAAGTTTGTTTAGAGTCATTGACTCACGTCTTACGTTTGCTTTATCAGTGACTCAATAGAAAACCGAAGAAGACTGGTAAATAAGCACAGAACTGGCGTCGGTTGCTACACACTGAGGGAAATATTTAGGAGAATATCTTAGCACTTATCGAGTGTGTGGTGGTGATGATTTGTCGACCCTTTTAAATGATGTAATATAGATATACCTATTAACTAATAATTGATCTGTCCACTAACTGAAGTGATATACTTACTTCTTAACAAATGATCTGTCCACTAACTGAAGTGATATATCTACCTGCAAACAAATGATCTGTCCACTAACTGAAGTGACATATCTACCTCTAAACAAATGATCTGTCGACTAACTGAAGTGATATATCTACCTCCAAACAAATAATATGTCGACCCTTTTAAATGATGTAATATAGATATACCAATTAACTAACAATTGATCTGTCGACTAACTGAAGTGATATACCTACCTCTTAACAAATGATCTGTTCACTAAATGAAATGATATACCTCCTACCTCTTAACAAATGATCTGTCCACTAACTGAAGTGATATACCTCCTACCTCTTAACAAATGATCTGTCCACTAACTGAAGTGATATACCTCCTACCTCTTAACAAATGATCTGTCCACTAACTGAAGTGATATACCTCCTACCTCTTAACAAATGATCTGTCCACTAACTGAAGTGATATACCTCCTTCCTAACAATACTCAAACTGTCACCTCTAAGTTCATCTCTCTAAACATTGCGAGCCACTTGAAGCCCACAACCCTCAGATGTGACACATTTTGTTACAACTTCATAATTATGGCCCGTTCTCACCTCAGCAGCCATTTTGAAACGAAGTCGTTTGTTGACAAATTGCTAACATTTTGAAATTGTAGTAATGTAGAAATTCTTTCCTATGTCACTTATAGCATTCTTCAGCATCATTAGTAGAAGCGAATTGGGTTCCGTGCATTTGAAGTGGCATCATGCATTTTCTATGGCCGGTCTAGGGATATACAATGAACCATTTGAAGGCTATGAATGAAATGTGTTCCTTGTTGCAGTTTCCTCATATTCCTAGTCCGGCTTGTTGTAGGAGCTACTGAGTTAAGTGCTCTGTGTACACCGTGATCTGTGTGTCTCATTTGTTTTGATTGAGTTATTGAGTTATTTGCGGGTCATCATCATTGCACTTCGAACATGTCCATAGGTGCTCAGATCCCCTCCTTAGCAATTCCCTCAGTGTCCAGCGACTGACGACTCCAGTTCTATGTTGGTTGATAAGTCTTCTTACACGGCCACTAAGTTTCTCATTTCTGGCTGTGCCTAACCTCCCATTTCCATCATCTGTAGAAGTGACGTGGATCTGTGTTTGTCGAAGTCATGTGCTCTTCCAACATCTCGGAGGGCATTGATGATGTCCGCCCGATCCATTGGTTGTCCGTCCTCAACGACAGCGCAGCTAGCCAACCTGTCCGCTCTTTCATTTCCCCGTACTCCCGCATGTCCAGGGACATAGACAAAGGTGACCTTACGTATTTTGGATTTCTGCAACGACCGTTTTGATTATGTTTCGATATTTCAACTGTTTACGATGAATGATGATATCGTATGACAGGGAACAGTTGGCTATGTTCACTTTCTGTGCGGTTTCGTCTTATGTCTTTTGGCGTGTGCTGAGACTGCTACGATGGGGATTACTGTTACCTTTCTTTGTTTGGGAGATGAGATATTAATTCGGATGATTCCGCTGGCACGGACGGTTGAGCAATTCTGGATTTTAATTCGTTTGCAATGATACCGGGGCCTTCCATAGCCAAATAACCAAATTTTCTATGGATGTGTCCAACTTTTATTGCAAAAGAAAATATGTTTGCGCCCCATTACGACGTTTTGATTCACTGAATGCCGAGGCTAGTCATCATGCTATGTCGTCTTTGTGTCAAGGATTAGCAGCCCTGGAGCGACACTTTTATTTCCTCCTTTCAGGAATTATACAAAATTGTTGTTGATTAACAATTTACGCTTTTAATCTTTGTTGTGATTTTACGGCTCATTTCTTTTTGTCCCAAACTCTTTTAGTTTTCTCATCGTATTTATTTTCATCATTACGTTTATGACCACGTCTATTCATTTTATAACAACGAATTTAATTTTCCTTCTTTAATGCTCTTTTATTAAAAAAAAAAATGCTTTCCCTCCTTTCTCTCCATCTCTTTCTATCTTTCTTTTTTCATCCATCTCTGTATCTCCTTCAGCCCTTTCCATCTCACGCCATCTCATTCTCTCAATCTGTCTATCTCTTTAATCCCTTTCCATCTCACTTCATCTCTTTCTCTTTATGTCTCTCGATTGCTTTTTCATCTCTTTCTATCTCACTTCATTTCTTTCTCTCTCTATGTCTCTCCATTTCTCTTTCATTTCTTTCTATCTCACTTCATCTCTATCTCGCTATCTGTCTCACCATCTCTTTCTCTCCATGTCTCTACATTTCTCTTTCATCCCTTTCTATCTCACCGTCTCTCCATCTCTCTTACCAAGCCTTTCTCCACATCTCTCACTTCAAAGCTTTCTCTCTCTCCATCTCTCTTACCAAGTCTTTCTCCGCATCTCTCACTTCAAAGCTCTCTCTCTCTCCATCTCTCTTACCAAGCCTTTCTCCACATCTCTCACTTCAAAGCTTTCTCTCTCTCCATCTCTCTTACCAAGTCTTTCTCCACATCTCTCACTTCAAAGCTCTCTCTCTCTCCATCTCTCCCCAATTCCCTCTCCTTTTCTTTCTCTCCATCTTTCACTCTCCATCTCTCTCTCCACCTCTCTCAATTTTTCTCTCTCCATCTTTCTCTCCATCTCCCTTCCATTCCATCTCTCTCCATCTCTCACTCTCTATCCATTTCTTTCTCCATTCCCCCCTCTCTCTATTCATTGCACATATTCCTTCCTTTATTCCTATATTATTCTACTCGCAATCTGTAAAATCTGATCGGATCCTGCGATTATTGTGTCTTGAATTGCCCCCCTTTTCATAAAACGACGTTTTTAACGGGAAACTTTCATTTCTGTAGTATCATAACCAAGAGGACAAACTCTGCATTCCTCCAAATCCCCATTCTTTGCCAGCCATAGATAGAAAGATTTATCCATATATGTATTCCATATGTCATCATATAAAATCTTTGTGGATTTTGTCCCCGATTATAATGTCTGCCCTTAGGATATTTCTCTTTCGGCTGGTAGTCTGTCTCCGTTGTCTGTCTATATTTGTCTGTCTCAGTGAGTGTAGTTTGTGTGGAGTTCTTGATGTTTTAGCCTTTTTGTCTGTTAGGTAGCGCCAGCGGCTGACCGGTGGGTTTGAAACTTGAGGTGGCCAGGACGTGAGAATGAACTTTTACTTGACCTTTAACCTGATAAGGGAGCCGCGATAGCTCAGTGGTTAGTGAACTGGACCACAAAGGACAAGAGGTAGTTTTCGATCCCAGCCGACGGCTTCCGGTTCACCCAGCCTTTAATGGGTACCGGATTCTTTTCTGGGAAAGTAAAGCGGCACGGGCGTAATACCGACCACAATACCCTAAAAATCATGTGCTGAATGTCAGTAAAATTTATGGTCACTAACAATATATTCCCTAAACGCTAACAACATATTCCCTAAATTGACAATCATGAAGATACAGACTTTCATTAATGGATGCTTACGCAGAATAAAAGGATGGAAATGGCAGGACAAAATCACTAACATAGAATTATGGAAATGTACCAGTCAAATACAAGTGGATAAAGAGATACAGCGAAGACGATGGATAGGACAGACACTACGGAAACCAACTGAGAGTATTACACAACAGGCACTTTTTTGGGATCCCCAGGGGAAAAGACAAAGAGGAAGACCTAGGAATTCTTGGAGAAGACAGATAGAAGTAGAGATGAAGATGATGGGGAAGACATGGAATGATCTTAAAAGAATGGCAAAAAACAGAATGACTTGGAAAGTGTTTGTTGAAGACCTATGCTCCACTGGGAGTTAAAAAGTTAGAAAAAGAAGAACAACATATTCCCTATACGCCACTTGGCGTGACGGGGGCTATTCAATTTTTTTTTTAACCTGATAATTTGCAATACATACATTACTGCAATTAGCTCTGTAAAATAACGCCTAATCGTAAATCCATAGACCGGCCATACGCGAACCTTACGGTCTGTTGTTTGATGTACGACGGGGATAATCTGGCGACTAACTGTATGTCTATATGTTCAAAATTGGAGTCAACAACGATGGCCTAACATCATCAAGCGCTATACATTAAAAATAAATGCAACGATCATCATTTTCAGAAGGGCGTGAACTTCCGGTATATGGTGGATAGGCAGGGGGGAAGAATTGCAGGCTATGCATAAAAAGTGTTCCTTGTTGCAGTTTCCTCATATTCCAAGTCCAGCTTGTTGTAGGAGCTACTGAGTTAAGTGCTCTGTGCACACCGTGAGATGTGTGTCTCATCCGTTTCTTAATCATGTTTCGATATTCAAATTGTTTACGATGAATGATGATATCGTATGACATGGAACAGTTGGCTGTGTTCATTTTCTGTGCGGTTTCGCCTTATGTCTTTTTGCGTGTGCTGAGACTCCTACGATGGGGACTACAGCTACCTTTCTTTGTTTGGGAGATGAGATATTAATTCGAATGATTACGCTGGCACGGGTGGGTGAGAATTTATAGATTTTAATTGGTTTGCAATTATACCGGGGCCTTCCATAACCAAATAACCAAAATAACGCCTTCAAATTATTGTCCTAAATTAGCATAATTAAATCATAATATCTTAGCTATTTGCATTATAAGTTATGAAAAAGACATGGTTTTGCTACTTTAAACATTTTACAGTTTTTTTTTAAAGTACTACCACGGACAAGGGGTAGGGTTCGATTCCAACCGACGGCTTCCGTGTTCACCCAGCCTTAAATGGGTACCGGATTTTTTTCTGTGAAAGTAAAACAGCACGGGCGTAATACCGACCACATTATCCCAAAAATCATGTGCTGAAGGTCTGTAAAATATAGGGTCACTAACACCATATTTCCCTATACGCCAGTTGGCGTGACGGGGGTACTTTACTAGATAAGATTGCCTCCTGTTCTAACTACTTCTAAATGTGTTATAGGAGAATGCGATTTATTTGTTCTTTATATTTCTTTTGTTATTATTGTTGGAGCAACATCACAACGTAATCAACACAATTACCACAGACTATTTTCATCATCATTATCAAGTACCGGGCCTGCCTGCGTAGGTGATCATGTCTCTCCACAGCTTTCGATGTGGACAGTTATTTATAATTTCTGTTGTTGACCATCTGTCAAGCCATGCTCTTAAGCTGTCTGGTATTTTTTTCTCTTTCCTTCCCTCTATCTCTTCGTCCCTAAATTTTTTCCAGTTGTTACAATTTATTCCAATTGTTCTCTTCTCATTACATGGCCAAAAAAATTATGGCTCCTTCATAATATTGGAAATTAGCTCTTTTTTTGCTTTGGCCTCTGTTACAACGTTTTCATTACTCTTCATAGCTGTCCATGGTATTCTCAACATTCTTCTGTAAAACCACATCTCTGCAGTCCAGTGATTTTCTTGTTTGTTGTCCTATTGTAAAAGGCATATACAAGAACCAAAATATTTCTATACTAACAGCGTCGAGATACCACCAAGAGCGACACTCCATCTAAAAGGGAAGTGGCTGAAATAACAACGATACATCTACAGACATTTGATTAACCATTATATATTCCATTTCTTCTCCTGTGACGATTCAATACAGCAGCAGATGGACAAGAGAAAGAAGAATTAACTTCAATGTTCATTTGATTTGTGGTGGACAATTGAATAAACCACACACTCGAAAATGTCAATGAGACAACCGTTAGGAAAAGTTGTTGACTTTATGAGTTTTAATATTCTCAATTACTATTCAAAGCAACAAAAAAAGGAACTGAAGTCAACGGTAACAACATAAATAATTTGCGATATGCGGATGACATAGTCTTAATAGCAGAGACAGAGAAGAAATACAAGAAATGATAGACATAATAGTAGAAGAAAGCAACAAGAAAGGTCTCAGTCTGAATAATAAGAAAACAGAAGTAATGGTCATATCAAAGAAACAATCATCACCATCATGCAGTATACAAAATAAACAGGACAAATCTGAAACAAGTGCAACGCGTCAAATACTTGGGCACAATAATAACATCAGATGGAAGATGCACCACAGAAATAAAAAGCAGAATAGCTCAGGCCAAAATAGCATTTCAGAAAATGAAAAATATCTTATGCAGCAAATCTATGTCAATAGAAATGAGAAAGAGAGTTCATCGGTGCTATATAGAACCAATTCTGACCTATGGAAGCAAATCATGGACAATACACAAACAAATGAAAAGAAGATTAAAGGCCACAGAGATGGGATTTCTCAGAAGAATGTTGTAAGTTCTCTGGACAGCTAAAAAGACCAATTAGCAAATTCGCAAAGAGGCCAACACAAAAAGGGAGCTCCTAAACAAAACAGAAAGAAACAATCAACATTTTTCGGGCACACCCTGAGAAGAGGAAAGTTGAAATACTTGGTCATAACTGGCAAAATAAAAGAAAAGAGAGATCGCGGACGACAAGGAGAGAAAATACTGGATAACTTGATGTCATGGCATGGAAAACAGCCAACAACAGAACTGATGCTATGCACTGTAGATAGAAGATTGTGGAAGGACATGATCGCCTACGCCAGCCGGTATGGCACATAATGAAATTACTATTAACCCAAGTAATTAATTCATTTATATCTTTTTTTTATTCTTAAGTATTTAATTTTCAGTATTTTCTTTATTTTTTTTGTTGGCTTCTCCTGTTGCTATGTTTCCTAGTATTTTATTTCTCAATAAATCAATCTTTTTCATATTCATTTCCTGAGTCTACCGTTTGTTGGATGCCCTTTGTTTTGTGTTTTGATTTTTCTCCTTTGTCACGTGGCCAAATCATTGTATCTGATGTGTCTTTCTATGTTTTATGTTGGGAATTATTCCTAACTTTTTTCTCAGTTCTTTGTTACTGATCTTATCTCCCTGGCTGTTTCCTGTCATGCATTAAATACATTTTGTGACGGTTGTGATTGTTTTTTCTGATTGTTCCTGAGTTTAGCGTCCAGGTCGGTCTTTGTTAGCACAACGTTTTGTTGATGGTACATGACTGGGCTGGTTGTTTGATTAACTGTTTCTTTATTTAGTTAGGAAAAATTGAAAAAAAAAAAGAAAAAATGGTATGTTAGAAGCTTTACGTGATTAGTAGACGACACAGATTCGAACGACGTTTCGGCTCAATAGGCCTTCAGCAAGAACAAACAAACAACATACACACACAGATATGTGAATAAATAAAACGAATCCTACATAGCTAACTAGTAATGAAACATCAAAAACAAAATAATCGAAATATGTTGACTTCCCTGTGTGTAGTGGACTGTGGTCAGGCTAAGTTAGCTATGTAGGATTAGTTTTATTTATTCACATATCTGTGTGTGTATGTTGTTTGTTTGTTCCTGCTGAAGGCCTATTGAGCCGAAACGTCGTTCGAATCTGTGTCGTCTACTAATCAAGTAAAGCTTCTAACATACCATTTTTTCCTTTTTTTTCAATTTTTCCTCGCATTCAGCTTTACTGCAGCTTCGCATTTTTATGCATTCACTTGCATTTCTTTTCCCTTAACCTCTTTATTTAGTTAGTTGGTTGGTTGTTTTGCTGGTTATATGTTTAACTGATTTCTTGGTTGTTAGACTTATTTCTTGATTAGTTGTTTGGCTGATTTCTTGGTTAGTTGTTTGACTGATTTCTTGGTTAATTGTTTGACTGATTTCTTGGTTATTTGTTTGACTTATTTCTTGGTTATTTGTTTGACTTATTTCTTGGTTAGTTGTTTGACTTATTTCTTGGTTAGTTGTTTGACTGATTTCTTGGTTAGTTGTTTGACTGATTTCTTGGTTAGTTGTTTGACTGATTTCTTGGTTAGTTGTTTGACTGATTTCTTGGTTAGTTGTTTGACTTATTTCTTGGTTAGTTGTTTGATTTATTTCTTGGTTAGTTGTTTGACTGATTTCTTGGTTTGTCGTTTGACTGGTTAATGGGCTGCTAACAATTGGTTTGATGCTTTATGGATTGTGTTCAGTCACCAAAAAAAAGAAAATCATTTAAAACCTTAAGAGCCACCCATCAATCCTGCTTTGCTTTTCAGCGTCAAGGAGAAAAATAGTTGTGGTTTTTTTTGCTCTTTGTTTACCAACTTCTGCATTTATGTTTTTGTATTTCTTTGTTTGCCATGTCACATGTTCCCTTGATTTGCTGTTTTGTCAATTATTCTACCTCTGATACAATCTGTAACTTTATTATTATTTCTTCATTTGTAATTGTATCTCTCAATCTTTTTAGTTCTTCTTCACCCTCTTCTTCTTCTAAATCTTCGCATTCTTATTATACGTACACATATAAACATCATAATTAATACGTTGGAAGAGAGCTTTCGTCAGCTCAAAGTTGGTGACATCACCATTCAGCTTGCTTGGGTATGGTACCGGTCTTCCTTCTTCATCATCTTCTTCTTCTTCTCCTTCTTTTTTTCTTCTTCTTCTTCTCCTTCTTTCTCTTCTCCTTCTTTTTCCTCTCCTTCTTTTCTTCTCCTTCTTTTTCTTCTTCTTTTTCTTCTCCTTCTTTTCTTCTTCTTCTTTTCTTCTCCTTTTTCTTCCCCTTCTTTTTTCTTCTCCTTCTTTTTCTTCTCCTTCTTTTTTCTTCTCCTTCTTTTTCTTCTTCTTCTTCTTCTTCTTCTTCTCCTTCTTTTTTCTTCTCCTTCTTTTTCTTCTACTTCTTTCTCTTCTCCTTCTTTTTTCTTCTCCTTCTTTTTCTTCTTCTTCTTCTTCTTCTTCTCCTTCTTTTTTCTTCTCCTTCTTTTTTCTTCTCCTTCTTTTTCTTCTTCTTCTTCTCCTTCTTTTTTCTTCTCCTTCTTTTTTCTTCTCCTTCTTTTTCTTCTTCTTCTTCTTCTTCTTCTCCTTCTTTTTTCTTCTCCTTCTTTTTTCTTCTCCTTCTTTTTCTTCTTCTTCTTCTCCTTCTTTTTTCTTCTCCTTCTTTTTTCTTCTCCTTTTTTCTTCTCCTTCTTTTCTTCTTCTTCTTTCTCTTCTCCTTCTTTTTTCTTCTCCTTCTTTTTTCTTCTCCTTCTTTTTCTTCTTCTTCTTCTTCTTCTTCTTCTCCTTCTTTTTTCTTCTCCTTCTTTTTCTTCTCCTTCTTTTTCTTCTTCTTCTTCTCCTTCTTTTTTCTTCTCCTTTTTTCTTCTCCTTTTTCTTCTTCTTCTTCTTCTTCTTCTCTCTTCTTTTTTCTTCTCCTTCTTTTTTCTTCTCCTTCTTTTCTTCTTCTTCTTCTTCTTCTTCTCCTTCTTTTTTCTTCTCCTTCTTTTTTCTTCTCCTTCTTTTCTTCTTCTTCTTCTTCTTCTTCTCCTTCTTTTTTCTTCTCCTTCTTTTTCTTCTACTTCTTTCTCTTCTCCTTCTTTTTTCTTCTCCTTCTTTTTCTTCTTCTTCTTCTTCTTCTCCTTCTTTTTTTCTTCTCCTTCTTTTTTCTTCTCCTTCTTTTCTTCTTCTTCTTCTTCTTCTTCTTCTTCTCCTTCTTTTTTCTTCTCCTTTTTTCTTCTCCTTCTTTTCTTCTCCTTCTTTTTCTTCTTCTTCTTCTTCTCCTTCTTTTTTCTTCTCCTTCTTTTCTTCTCCTTCTTCTCCTTCTTCTTCTTCTTCTCCTTCTTTTTTCTTCTCCTTCTTTATCTTCTCCTTCTTTCTCTTCTCCTTCTTTTTCTTCTCCTTCTTCTTCTTCTTCTCCTTTTTCTTCTCCTTCTTTTTCTTCTCCTTCTTCTTCTCCTTCTCTTCTCCTTCTTTTTCTTCTCCTTCTTCTTCTCCTTCTTCTTCTCCTTCTTTTTCTTCTCCTTCTTCTTCTCCTTCTTTTTCTTCTCCTTCTCCTTCTTTTTCTTCTCCTTCTTTTCCTTATCCTTCTTTTTTCTTCTCCCTCTTCTCCTTCTTCTTGTTCTCCTTCTTTTTCTTATCCTTCTTCTTCTTCTTCCTCTTCCTCTTCTATCCTTCCTCCATCTCCGCTGGCGTCAAGGGGAGATACAATCTGCGATTCTTTGCTCTTCTGTTGGCCTCTTCTGATGTTATCCCTCCTAGAGTCTGGCAGGTCTTCATAGTGAGAGTTAAGTTGCACTGGTGTGTTAGGCATGTAGCCCAGTGCATCCAATGTCTCTCAATCTCACTCCCACTTTACATCTAACACATTTTATTACCAGTTCCAAGGTGTGCGAGAACAATTAACATTTGTCGGGCACATCATGAGAAAAGGAAAGTTGGAATACTTGGCTATAACAGACAAAATACAAGGAAAGAGAGATCGCGGACGACAAAGAGAGAAAAAACTATATATAGATAGTTTGGTGTCATGGCATGAAAAACAATCAACAACAGAACTGATGCGATGCACGGTAGATACACGATTGTGGAAGGACATGATCGCCTACACCAACCGGTACGGCACACGATGATGATAATGATGATGGTGTGTTAGGCATGTAGCCAAGTGCATCCAATGTCTTTCAATCTCACTGCCAGTTTACATCTAACACATTTTATTACCAGTCCCAAAGTGTGAGATGTCTGTTACACCCCCATACACTAAGCATCGCATCCAGAGCTATCAAAGGGTTCCTGTTGGGCATTTTTATTTCTGATTTCTCTCTGCGGCAACCACCCCTGGTCTCAGCAGCGAGGCGCCTGGCCTGAAACGTCAATTACTCATCGAAGGAAAAAAAAAATATGAGTACCTCCGAAGTCGGAGTTATCTGCCTATGCGGCGAGGGACCCCTGTGCTCACGGCTGCCCGCTAAAAATGGATTCACACACAAAATTCAGTTCCTACTTTCTATGGACTTCGTCAGAGGTCAAAGCTGGCGAACGCAAATAAAAAAAGGGTTCCTAAAAACAATTAGACACGATAATTGCCTAATTCAATCGTTTCGTTAAAATCCTCAGAAAGCAACATTGTTACTGTATTTATACATTTTTTTAGAATCTCCCGGAGGAACTAAAGGACAGTACATTAAAGCTCGAATGTCTAAAGTGAACCATTATTTATTTCAATTTACGTTCGATAATTATACAGCAATGTGGACAAAATAAACCTGATTTATTCTGCAATGATTACGCCGAACAAGTCCTTTCAGAAAACACAGACAATCAATCCGAAATACTGAAACAATAAGACACTTCTTAGGGAAACATAAAAATGTTATTTTCAAGCTGCGTTAGGCAGCCAACGAAGTGTAAATAGGAGCTTTCATGGCTCGGTGGCTAATCTGAGCGTACGAAGTCACCTGTTTCCGTGTTTATCTAATTAAATTCACTAAGATGGCGATTTCGTTACCTGAGGCGTGAGTGGTTTTGAAGAATCGGATACACCGGGTTCTTATGTTTGCTTGTCTGTGATTGTTTTCAAAGATGATTTATCTGGTTAATTAGTGTGTGTCTGCTAATCACTTTGTATGGCTCAAGAAAACTGCCAGCGGCGCAGCGGATGCAAGCATGTAAAGAATGGAGACCGCTGGCCAAACACAGAAGTGAGTTCACGCTTTAGAACTGGACCACCCTCTTTGATTAGCCTGTAATCGTTACATTCACGTCTTAAATACACTCAATGAAAATGATGGCAGTGCAAAGTAAAGAGCTCCGTCACGCCAAGTGGCTCATAGGGAATATGGTGTTAATGACTATAATTTTTACAGAACTTCAGCACATGATTTTTGGGGGGAATGTGGTCGGTATTACGTCCGTGCCGCTTTACTTTCCCTGAAAAAAATTCGATACCCATTTAAGGTTGGGTCAACCTGGAAGCCGTCGATTGTCCTTTTTAGACAACTAACATCTAACCTAACAGTTAATAATATAACCTAAGAGTAAACACTCTTTAACCTAAGAGTAAACATTCTAACCTAACAGTTAATAATATAACCTAAGAGTAAACATTCTAACCTATGAGTTAATAATATAACCTAAGAGTAAACATTCTAACCTAAGAGTTAATAATATAACCTAAGAGTAAACACTCTATAACCTAAGAGTAAACATTCTAACCTAAGAGTTAATAATATAACCTAAGAGTAAACACTCTATAATCTAAGAGTAAACATTCTAACCTAAGAGTTAATAATATAACCTAAGAGTAAACACTCTATAACCTAAGAGTAAACATTCTAACCTAAGAGTTAATAATATAACCTAAGAGTAAACACTCTATAACCTAAGAGTAAACATTCTAACCTAAGAGTTAATAATATAACCTAAGAGTAAACACTCTATAACCTAAGAGTAAACATTCTAACCTAAGAGTTAATAATATAACCTAAGAGTAAACACTCTATAACCTAAGAGTAAACATTCTAACCTAAGAGTTAATAATATAACCTAAGAGTAAACACTCTATAACCTAAACGCAATGATATAGCTTTCAGTTAAAAACAAAGAAAAGCAAAACGTTTTATTTCAAAAATATTTTTTTTCTTGTACAAGTAGTGAGGCAATGAGAATGAATGCGCTTATATTGAATACTTGATTTAATGTGATAAACATCTGGCAGAACTCACACCGTATAAAGGCGGACATCTCTGACGATATCCTGCCCACTAATAACCCAACCCAACACGAGTCCTGCTTCTGAGCCAGAATTGACGATGTCACTCACATATCCAACCGTTCTCTACTGAGAACATAAATTGTTACTGGCTGTTATTAAAATGATATTTGCTAACTAAATGATCACATTAGAAATTAGGTTAAATACTAAAATCAAAATTGTCAACTCCAATGTTAGGTCTGTCTTATTACTATGGCTGTGAAACATGGAGAACAACACAAATAACAATCATGAAGATACAGACCTTCATTAATGGATGCTTACGCAGAATAAAGGGGTGGAAATGACAGGACAAAATCACTAACGTGGAATTATGGAAATGTACCAGTCAAATACCAGTGGATAAAGAGATATAGCGAAGACGATGGCGCTGGATAGGACACACACTGCGGAAGCCAAATGAGAGTATTACACAACAGGCACTTTTTTTTAATCCCCCCCGGAAAAAGACAAAGAGGAATACCAGGGAATTCTTGTAGAAGACAGATGGAGTTAGAGATGAAGATGATGGGGAAGACATGAAATGATCTTAAAAGAATGGCAAGAAACATAATGGCTTGAAAAGTGCTTGTTGAAGTCTTATCCTCCAAAGGGAGCTGAAAGGTAGAAGAGGAAGAAATGATCATATTTGTTTGTTTTTTTCTTCTAAGAAACGCGCATTATTGATTGGCTGTGATCTCTCTCTTCGTGGGGGGTCAATTTGTCATTTGTGCTTCCTGCTGGAACTGCCGAAGATAAGAATGTGCAACGTTCTGCCAGGTAGTAATAATGTCAACATAATAGAAGTCCAAGCAAGAGACAACTAAAAAGCCAATAATATAACCATAACACGACATCATTATATCTCACTCCCATCACATCAATCTATCTCAATCTGCATCACTATATATCACTCCCATCACATCACTCCATCTCATTCTGCATCACTATATATCACTCCCATCACATCACTCAATCTCATTCTGCATCACTATATATCACTCCCATCACATCACTCCATCTCATTCTGCATCACTATATCTCACTCCCATCATATCACTCCATCTCATTCTGCGTCACTATATATCACTCCCATCACATCACTCCATCTCATTCTGCTTCACTATATATCACTTCCATCACATCACTCCATCTCATTCTGCATCACTATATCTCACTCCCATCACATCACTCCATCTCATTCTGCATCACTATATATCACTCCCATCACATCACTCCATCTCATTCTGCATCACTATATCTCACTCCCATCACATCACTCCATCTCATTCTGCATCACTATATATCACTCCCATCACATCACTCCATCACATTCTGCATCACTATATATCACTCCCATCACATCACTCCATCTCATTCTGCATCACTATATCTCACTCCCATCACATCACTCCATCTCATTCTGCATCACTATATCTCACTCCCATCACATCATTCCATCTCATTCTGCATCACTATATATCTCACTCCCATCACATCACTCCATCTCATTCTGCATCACTATATCTCACTCCCATTACATCACTCCATCTCATTCTGCATCACTATATATCACTCCCATCACATCACTCCATCTCATTCTGCATCACTATATCTCACTCCCATCACATCACTCCATCTCATTCTGCATCACTATATCTCACTCCCATCACATCACTCCATCTCATTCTGCATCACTATATCTCACTCCCATCACATCACTCCATCTCATTCTGCATCACTATATATCACTCCCATCACATCACTTCATCTCATTCTGCATCACTATATATCACTCCCATCACATCACTCCATCTCATTCTGCATCACTATATCTCACTCCCATCACATCACTCCATCTCATTCTGCATCACTATATATCACTCCCATCACATCACTCCATCTCATTCTGCATCACTATATCTCACTCCCATCACATCACTCCATCTCATTCTGCACCACTATATCTCACTCCCATCACATCACTCCATCTCATTCTGCATCACTATATCTCACTCCCATCACATCATTCCATCTCATTCTGCATCACTATATATCTCACTCCCATCACATCATTCCATCTCATTCTGCATCACTATATCTCACTCCCATCACATCACTCCATCTCATTCTGCATCACTATATCTCACTCCCATCACATCACTCCATCTCATTCTGCATCACTATATATCACTCCCATCACATCATTCCATCTCATACTGCATCACTATATATCACTCCCATCACATCCCTCCATCACACATCACATCACTTTATCTCGTTCACCATCAAATCACTTCACCTCACCTCATATCACATCTCACTCTCTCTTATATGACATCACTTTATCTCAATCCCGACCACATAACTCCATCACACCCTACATCACATAACTCCATCTTACACCATACAACACAACTACATCTCCCATTACATCACAATGTCTCACTCCCAATCACATCGCTCAATCTTACTTCACATCAGATCAATATATCTCACTCCCCATCACACCACTATATGTCACTCCCCACCGCAACACTATATCTCATCTCACATCATATCATCTCACCCCACATCACATCACTATATCTCACCTCAGATCACATGCACTCCTCACATCACATCACTCAATCTCACTCTATGTCACCCAATCTCGCCTCACATCATATCACTGTCTAACTTCAAATTACATCACTATATCTCTAATCTAACATCAAACCACATCACTGTATCAAACCCCACATTACATCACATCAGAAACATTACACGTTGCTTCATCTCATCTCCCATCACATCACATTATTCCATCACACCCCACATGAGATCACCTCATTACACATTACTTTATCTCACCTCACAACACATCTCATCACTCCATCACACCCCACTTGAGATCACCTCATTACACATTACTTCATCTCATCTCACATCACACCCCACTTGAGATCACCTCATTACACATTGCTTCATCTCATCTCACATCACACCCCACTTGAGATCACCTCATCACACATTACTTCATCTCATCTCACATCACACCCCACATGAGATCACCTCATCACACATTACTTCATCTCATCTCACCTCACATCACACAACTCCATCATACCCCCATGAGATCACCTCATCACACATTACTTCATCTCATCTCACCTCACATCACACAACTCCATCATACCCCACATGAGATCACCTCATCACACATTACTTCATCTCATCTCACATCACACCCCACATGAGATCACCTCATCACACATTACTTCATCTCATCTCACCTCACAACACACAACTCCATCATACCCCACATGAGATCACCTCATCACACATTACTTCATCTCACCTCACATCACACAACTCCATCATACCCCACATGAGATCACCTCATCACACATTACTTCATCTCATCTCATATCACACCCCACATGAGATCACCTCATCACACATTACTTCATCTCATCTCACCTCACATCACACAACTCCATCATACCCCCATGAGATCACCTCATCACACATTACTTCATCTCATCTCACCTCACATCACACAACTCCATCATACCCCACATGAGATCACTTCATCACACATTACTTCATCTCATCTCACATCTCACCCCACATGAGATCACCTCATCACACATTACTTCATCTCATCTCACCTCACATCACACAACTCCATCACACCCCACTTGAGATCACCTCATCACACATTACTTCATCTCATCTCACATCACACCACTCCATCACACCCCACATGAGATCACCTCATCACACATTACTTCATCTCATCTTACCTCACATCACACAACTCCATCACACCACACGTGAGATCACCTCATCACACATTACTTCATCTCATCTCATCTCACCTCATTGTCTCTGAATGCCCAATACAGCAATGATCTCTGTTAGATTCTAACCCTTCACTCACTGATATGAAGATTACAGCAACAACGTAACAAGAACATTCGAGAAAATTAACAGTGTACGTAAAACATTGTTAATAGGTACCTTCAGAGAATTACTGTAAAATGATATTCTATCTATCTATCTATCTATCTATCTATCTATCTATCTATCTATCTATCTATCTATCTATCTATCTATCTATCTATCTATCTATCTATCTATCTATCTATCTATCTATCTATCTATCTATCTATCTATCTATCTATCTATCTATCTATCTATCTATCTATCTATCTATCTATCTATCTATCTATCTATCTATCTATCTATCTATCTATCTATCTATCTACATATCTATCTATCTATCCATCTATCTATCCATCTATCTATCCATCCATCCATCCATCCATCCATCCATCCATCCATCCATCCATCCATCCATCCATCCATCCATCCATCCATCCATCCATCTATCTATCTATCTATCTATCTATTGTCCTTTCGAGCCGAAGACGGCACATAGGGGAGAACCACAATCTCAAAAACAGAAACCTTGCGTGCTAAAATGGCACATATTACAGAGATCATTGCTTTCAAAATATATGGCCCTGTTTCCATAACAATACTTTTTACAATGACAGTTTGTCAAGACATCGATCCATCTCCTTAGTCGCCTCTTACGACATGCCTGGAAGGTCACAGTGTCACTATTCTTTAGTTCCCTCATAATGAGGCCCCGGTAACACACGGGAATATTCTATCTACTAGTGGTAAAATGGGAGCCGCGAAAGCTCTGGTTAGTGAACTGGACTACAAAGGACAAGAGGTAGGGTTCGATCCCAACCGACGGCTACCGGATTCACCCAGCCTTTAATGGGTACCGGATTTTTTTCTGGGATAGTGAAGCGACACGGGTGTAATACCGACCACATTACCCTAAAAATCATGTGCCGAAGGTCTGTAAAATTTATGGTCACTAACACCATATTCCCTTACGCCACTTGGCGTGACAGGGGTACTTTACTTTTTTTTTTTACTAGTTGTAAAATGGCTCAGGCAAAAACAGCTTTTCAAAAAAATGATGAAGATACTGTGCAATCAATTTTTGACAACAGAAACAAGGAAAGGAGTTCTTAAATTGTTATGTAGAGTAAGTCTTTACAGATGAATGTGAATCATGGACAATAGGATAACAGATAGGAAAATCACTGGAGGCTTTAGAAATGTGGTCTTACAAAGGATTGTTGAGAATACCATGGGCGGCTAAGAAGAGTAATGAAAACGTTCTGAAAGAGGCCAAAGCAAAAAGAGAGCTAATTTCCAATATCAGGAAGAAACAATCATCATTTTTTTGGCCATGTAATGAGAAAGGAACAGGTGGAATATACTGTAACAACTGGGGAAATTGAGGGACAAAGCGATAGAGTGAAGCAAAGAGAAAAGATATCAGACAGCTTAAGGGAATAGTTTGACAGAAGGTCAACAACATAAATGATAAATAACTGTCGAGATCGAAAGTTGTGGAGAGACATGATCACCTTCCCCAGCAGGCATGGTTAATGATGACGATGATCAACTATCTGGAATGTTTTGGAAGTATTTTAGTTGAAAGCCACACGGAAGAACAGTTAGCGTTTCTGACTAAAACGCCTCTACTGATTGTTACAGTAACTATACAAATAAAGCTGCCAGGTTGCTATTTTCGATTCCTTCACGTCTGAATTTGAACGGTTAGAGCCGCCGTGGATGTAGCGTGTTGGTAATAGGTTTGAGATGGAATCCTGTCTTGGAAATGAATCCTTCTTTCCGTGCTGTCTGCCGGCTGGTGTTGTTAATCACAGACACCGGGCGGATGTAACATAATCCAGGAACGACAACTAAGGCTGTTCTTGCTGTCTAATTTCTGATAAAATGGAGTTATCCACGGTGGGGATGAAACTTGAATGGTACAGAGAAGACAGCAATTTTTACGGTTTGCTGGTTATTTTTTGTGTAAGGGTTCGTTAGTGTGCAGCGAAGACTTGGTAAATGTTTCGTTTGGATTACCGCAAATGTGCTGGGAAAAGTTAATAAATGTGTAGTGAATAGCGCATACATTTATATACACAAGTAGGTCATAAGTGCACGGTGAATAATTTATAAGTGCACCGTGAATTGTTCATTAGTGTACAGTGAATAGTTCATAAATGTGTAGCATGTTGTTTATAAGTGAACAGTGAAAGTGTCATAGTGCACAGTGAAAGTGTCATAGTGCACAGTTAAAGTCTCATAGGGCACATTGAAAGTGTCATAGTGCACCGTAAAAGTCGCAAAGTGCACAGTGAAAGTCTCATAGTGCACAGTGAGAGTCTCATAGTGAACCGTGAAAGTCTCATAGTGCACTGTGAAAGTCTAATAGTGCACAGTGAAAGTCTCATAGTGCACAGTGAAAGTCTCATAGTGCACAGTGAAAGTCTCATAGTGCACAGTGAGAATCTCATAGTGCACAGTGAAAGTCTAATAGTGCACCGTGAAAGTCTCATAGTGCACTGTGAAAGTCTCATAGTGCACAGTGAAAGTCTCATAGTGCACAGTGAAAGTCTCATAGTGCACTGTGAGAGTCTAATAGTGCACAGTGAAAGTCTCGTAGTGCACAGTGAAAGTCTCATAGTGAGCCGTGAAAGTCTGATAGTCCACAGTGAAAGTCTCATAGTGCACCGTGAAAGTCTCAAAGTGCACAGTGAAAGTCTCATAGTGCACAGTGAAAGTCTCATAGTGCACCGTGAAAGTCTCATAGTGCACAGTGAAAGTCTCGTAGTGCACACACAGTGAATTGTTTATCATTGCACAGCGAATAGTTCACAAATGTACTGTGAGTAGCTAATAAGTGTACAACTAATCGCCACCAAGTACCGGGCCTGCTGGCGTAGGTGATCATGTCTCTTCACAATTTTCGATCTCGACAGTTATTTTATCATTTCTGTTGTTGACCTTCTGCCAAGCCATTCTCTTAAGCTGGCTGGTACTTTTTCTCTTTGCTTCCCTCTATCCCTTCGTCCCTCAATTTTTCCAGTTATTACAATATATTCCAGTTGTTCTCTTCTCATTACATGGCCAAAAAATGATGATTGTTTCTTCCTAATATTGGAAATTAGCTCTCTTTTTGCGTGACCTCTTTCAGAATGTTTTCGTTACTCTTCTTAGCTGAATAGTTCATAAATGTGTAGCATGTTGTTCATAAGTGCACAGTGAAAGTCTCATAAGTGCACAGTGAAAGTCTCATAAGGGCACAGTGAAAGTCTCATAAGTGCACAGTGAAAGTCTCATAAGTTCTCATAAGTGCACAGTGAAAGTCTCATAAGTTCTCATAAGTGCACAGTGAAAGTCTCATAAGTGCACAGTGAAAGTCTCATAAGTGCACAGTGAAAGTCTCATAAGTTCTCATAAGTGCACAGTGAAAGTCTCATAAGTTCTCATAAGTGCACAGTGAAAGTCTCATAAGTGCACAGTGAAAGTCTCATAAGTTCTCATAAGTGCACAGTGAAAGTCTCATAAGTGCACAGTGAAAGTCTCATAAGTGCACAGTGAAAGTCTCATAAGTGCACAGTGAAAGTCTCATAAGTGCACAATGAAAGTACAGCGAATAGTTATTAAATTGACATTCATCAAACGACGAGAAGTAAATCTCGAGAACGAAACAACTGAATGAAACAAAGCATGAAGAAAGTCAAAGACGAATGAATAACGAAATTGTGCCAAGAAAAAGATAATAATAAAGCTAAAAATTGTTCTGAAAAGGCATACAGAATCGTCAAGTAACGCACATCAACAAGAAATCAACAATGATTCTTTTCTTCCTCTTTTTTCCTCTTTCTCACTGGTACCTAAAAGGTGTCGTGGTTTATATCATTTGTCGTTCTTGTGCTGCACGAACCGTCTGAATTAGTAATTTCCCTTTGTTGTTACATGTCTCTGTTACTGCATCTATCCATCTTCTTCTGGGTCTTCCTCTTGGTCTTTTTCCATGCATTCTCGAGAAGAACGCCCTTGATGGTGATTGGTAAGGATTCATTCTGACCAGGTGGCCAAACCATTTAAATTGTTGTTCTATATATTCTTGGCAGGGTTTTGTTCCTACTATTTTTCTTATGGTTTCATTTGGTATTCTATCTCTTCTTGTGTTGTTTGTTACTTTTCTCAAGCAACGCATCTCACATGTATTGATCTTTCCTAAATGTGATTTAGAAAGGGTCCATGTCTGACTTTCATAGCACAAAGTTGGTATGAAGATGCTATTTATTATTTGTTGTTTAGCTGGCATAGAAATGTGTGGATGTTTTAGCAATGGTGAAAGCTGGTATGTAACAGCATTTGCTTTTTGTATTCTCATGTCAATTTCTCTGTCTAGTTTTCCATCTTCTGTGAACATTGTGCCTAAATACTAAAAACAATGATTACCATTTATTGAAAGATGGGTAAATGATTAAAGTTGGAACAACTAATTATTGAATGGTGGATGATGTACTGGTTGGAACTGTACCGACACACTTAAAACACGATCTAGCAGTTCTGACCTGTCTTCCAGTCACTGACAACTAAATGTCTGTCTTTAGAGAGAGCTAGTGGCTGCAGTTAATGCACAACATACTAGTATCAGAACTTAGACAAGGAGGAGGTGAACATACGGTCAACGAGTGGTGGACAATTCGATCAAATTGAGGTGAACATTTGATCAACAGGAAGTGAACATATGATGAATAGGAGGTGAACATACGATCAACGGGAGGCGAACATACGATCAACAGGAGGTGAACATACGATCAACAGGAGGTGAACATACGATCAACAGGAGATGAACATATGACCAACAGGAGGTGAACATACGATCAACACGAGATGAACATATGACCAACTGGAGGTGACCATACGATCAACAGGAGGCGAACATACGATCAACGGGAGATGAACAGACGAATAACGGGAGGTGGATATATGATGATCGGGGGTGAACATACGATCAACGGGAGGTGAACATACGATCAACGGGAGGTGAACATACGATCAACGGGAGGTGAACATACGATCAACGGGAAGTGAACATACGATCAACGGGAGGTGAACATACGATCAACGGAGGTGAACATATGATGAACGGTAGGTGAACATACGATGAATGAGAGATGAACCAACGATCAACGGGAGGTGAACATACGATCAACGGGAGGTGAACATACGATGAATGAGAGATGAACCAACGATCAACGGGAGGTGAACATACGATCAACGATATTAAAAAAAATATGTCAAATAAAATTTCCTAGACAGTAATCTGACATACGTCACCTACAACTCAGTAATCATCACGATTCTTAAAATAGGAAACCTACAACTTTGGGTAAAATTATCGTACCTATTCTATTCTATTCTATTCTATTCTATTCTATTCTATTCTATTCTATTCTATTCTATTCTATTCTATTCATGGCATCAGTTTCATTGAAGCCAGGGCTTCTCCATGTCCATCTCCATCACACGTTCCAGCATTTCTCGTAGCGTATGCAGACCGGCTGTCCCAGGCAGATTACTGTTACGATTACTGTTAGTCGAAGGCCCCGGTATCACTGCAAACGAATTCAAATCCATAATTGCTCAACCACCGTGCCAGTGGAATCATCCGAATTAAAACTTATCTTATTGAATAATCCAAACAAAGAACGGCAGCGGCAGTCTCCATCAAAGCAGCTACAGCACACGCCAAAATACATAAGGCCAAGCGGCACCGAAAGTGAACACAGCTGAACTCTCCTTCGTCATACGATGTCATCATTCAGCGTAAGCAATCGAAATATCGAAACAGGATCCGGATTAAAAAAAAAAACACAGCTCACGATGTGCACAGAGCACCAAACTCAGTAGCTCTTGCAGCAAGCCAGACATCTAATATGAAGAAACTGCAACAAGGAACACTTTTCAGCCTCTATGGTTCCTGCCGCCCATCCACCATATTGATCAGAAGTCCCAGTCTGATAGAAACAGCATTAATATTACGGGTTCGATCCTGCTTCTGACAATCCTTGGTTCTTTGTTGTTTTTTTTCTTTTGTTGATTATTTGTGATTTTTTTTCTAAATATTTTAAACATACTTCACCCCCTGAAAGTATTCGCTGATCTTTCACATCGGAAGTTTCCCTCTATATTAATATTCATTTATTATCATTTGTCTCCAGTCTAAACCCTGGAAACTAATATTCGTGCCGTTTCGTTCTATAAATGTTTGTCTGCAACGCAAGTATTCAATCTCACTGGAGATACTTACTTGATTTAATATGAAAATACAGATACACAATTTATTCCCGAGTTGTGTTTGTAACCCTATGCTACAGTCATGAGAACACATGCGTGAAAGACATCGCCAATGATATCTACATTTTTAGGTAGCTGAGTTGGGCATGTGCTCTAGCGTTTGGTTATCGTGGCAAGGCGCTGTGACGAGGAGTACAGCTTCGATCCTGCTATGAGCCATCAATTCCTCTTCCTTTTTTTCGGTTGTCGATTATTTGTGATATTTTTCAGAATATTGTTAACATACTTCCTCCCCAAGTATGACACACTAATTAATATGAATCACGCTCCCCAGTATTAAGCACACTCCCCAGTAAGAGGCACACTCCCCAGTATGAAGCACACTCCCAAGTATGGAGCTCACTCCCCAGTAAGAAGCACACTCCCCAGTAAGAAGCACACTCCCCAGTATGAAGCTCACTCCCCAGTAAGAAGCACACTCCACTATAGGAAGCTCACTCCTCAGTAAGAAACTCAATCCCCAGTAAGAAGCTCACTCCCCAGGAAGCACACTCCATAGTAAGAAGCACACTCCCCAGTTAGAAGCTCACTCCCCAGTAAGAAGCACACTCCCCAGTAAGAAGCACACTCCCCAGTAAGAAGCGCATTCCCCAGTAAGAAGCACATTCCCTAGTAAGAAGCACACTCCCCATTAAGAAGCACACTCTCCAGTAAGAAGCTCACTCCCCCTGTAAGAAGCACACTCCCCAGTAAGAAGCACACTCCCTAGTAAGAAGCTCACTCCCCATTAAGAAGCTCACTTCCCAGTAAGAAGCTCACTCCCCAGTAAGAATCACACTCCCCTATAGGAAGCTCACTCCTCAGTAAGAAACTCAATACCCAGTAAAAAGCTCACTCCATGGTAAGAAGCACACTCCCCAGTTAGAAGTTCACTCTCCAGTAAGAAGCACACTCCCCAGTGTGAAGCTCACTCCCCAGTAAGAAGCACACTCCCCAGTAAGAAACTCACTTCCCAGTATGAAGCTCACTCCCTAGTAAGAAGCTCAATCCCCAGTAAGAAGCTCACTCCCCAGTAAGAAGCACACTCCCCACCCAGTAAGAAGCTCACTCCCCAGTATGAAGCTCACTCCCTAGTAAGAAGCTCAGTTCTCAGTAAGAAGCACACTCCCCAGTAAGAAGCTCACTCCCCAGTAAGAAGCACACTCCCCATTAAGAAGCTCACTCCCCAGTATGAAGCTCATAAGAGGAGGTGCGCGTGGTCGTGCGGCTAAAACCACTGTTCCGCTAGCTGAAAAGCCGACGTACGGTGTTCGAAGCCCGCGATAGACAGAAAGGATTTTTCTCTATAGGGGTGAAAAAAAAATCCCGAATCTCACACGTCGTGGCGACTGCTTGACCAAGCGGCCTTTATCCCTCAGGTTCTATCGTTGCCCCCCCCCCCGACATACACCAGTAATGGTACTATGTGTCGTAAAGATAGTTTTTAGAAGCTTCAATTCTCTGTTCTGTTTTCTTGTCTAATGTCCATGTTTCTGCACTATATAGGAATGTTAAGAAGATGTAACATTTTGCTATTCTTAGTTTTAGCCCTGGTGTTATTTGTTTTGATGTTAGTATGTTCTTCATGACATTAAAATTACTTTTTGCTATTCCTATTCTTTTGTTTATTTCAGTTTTACATTTTCCATCACTGGTTATAGTATGTCCAAGGTAGTTGTAGTTCTGAACTGTCTCCAGGTCTATTCCTTCAATTTTGATATCCACTTGTGGGTTTTGCGTATTTTCTTTGTTTATGATCATAATATAAAAAATCTTTCCTAAATACATGACAGTAGGGAATAAAATCAGACTGAAGGTCGGTGAAAAAAATAAGATTTCACGAAAAAGAATTACAGAAATTCATCAAACAGTTTCATAGATAATTGATAAACTCTGTGGGTACGAGTTTCTGAACGAACTAGCAAGGTCTGTTAGTTATTAGCGTCAACAATGGAATGGTTCCAAGCTGTCCTTCCTGGCAGCTCGTACAGTAACGCTAATGGCTCTCTTAATCTATGGCTACTAACTACAGTCCAAATAAGTTGAAATAAAAGAATAAATATTCAAATTGTGGAGTACTATACAAGAAAACAGAATAGAGAATTGAAGCCTTTGAAATGTGGATATATAGAAGAATAGGTAGAATTGGATGGAAAGAAAAGAAAACAAACGACGAAGTCTTAAAACAACTAAAAATGAAAAGAGAACTACTAAACACAATTCAAACAACAGATGCGATTTTTGGGTCATGTTAAAAGACACAACAGCCTACGAAAAGTAATCCTGGAGGGGAAAATACAAGGTAAAAGAGGCAGAAGCAGACCAAGACTAATACGGACGAGTAACATAACAAATGTACAAATCAGCCTATGACAACCTGCACCCCCAAAGCAAGAAACAGAGCAGAATGCGCTCCATGGTAGCCAACCTTCGTTGCGGACATGGCACTCGATGATGATGATGATGGAGTACTAATTGCCAGTCTTTATCTTCTGGGCCACTCTACCTAAACGAGCCAGAATCGAAAGTGGGTCACGTAAATATGCGAGTCGACGACGGCCATCTTTTGTCCGGAATTCCCATTACGACATATGGGAAGGTAATGTGTTCCAGTGATTGTCCTAATTCTCTGGTCTTGAACTTAATTACCAACTATTACTGTTTCTTTCAAGACTCGAAAGTTCCAGATTCAAGTGTCCTACATTACATTCCTACGCCTTAACGTCGCTAAATGTCTGTGTTTGTATGTTTGTCTACACTACAATACAGAAAGATCCACAACGTTACAAAAAGATCCACTACAATACAGAAAGATCCACAACGTTACAGAATGATCCACTACAATACAGACAGATCCATAACGTTACAGAAAGATCCCCTACATTACACAAATATTCACTTCACCATCTCTCAGGCCGTTTCCTGTCATTCGTCTGACACATTTCATCTTAACAGAAGTTTTCGTATTGTTCTTGCATCTAGGGTCCAGGATTGGCATTGGTAGCACAACGTTGGGGTGAAGATTGTATTGTAGGGTGCCTGTTTTGCCCTTAGAGTGATTTCCTTGTTGGACAATAGTGGTGATAGCTGTCCAATGATTTGACAAGCGTTGATGCATCTTTCGTCTATATCTGCTGTTTGGTGTTTGTCTCATTTCTGGGATTGGTATCAGTATTGCAATATTTTACATCTGTTCTCCTGTCTGTGACTACAATTTCTCGTTGCTGACTTGTCTGTATCAGTGAGCTATGACATGAGAAGATTATTCATATAATACATCACATTACGATTAGCACTTTCAATGGAACTGATAACTCACGATGTTTGGAACAAGCTCAACATCAGTCTTTATTCCCATGTCTACAAGTCTGAAGGTAATAAATCGCACAGAATTGGAATCATATCTCTGCTATGCTACATTAGAATTGGAATCATATCTCTGCTATACTACATTAGAATTGGAATCATATCTCTGCTATACTACATTAGAATTGGAATCATATCTCTGCTATACTACATTAGAATTGGAATCATATCTCTGCTATACTACATTAGAATTGGAATCATATCTCTGCTATACTACATTAGAATTGGAATCATATCTCTGCTATACTACATTAGAATTGGAATCATATCTCTGCTATACTACATTAGAATTGGAATCATATCTCTGCTATACTACATTAGAATTGGAATCATATCTCTGCTATACTACATTAGAATTGGAATCATATCTCTGCTATACTACATTAGAATTGGAATCATATCTCTGCTATACTACATTAGAATTGGAATCATATCTCTGCTATACTACATTAGAATTGGAATCATATCTCTGCTATACTACATTAGAATTGGAATCATATCTCTGCTATACTACATTAGAATTGGAATCATATCTCTGCTATACTACATTAGAATTGGAATCATATCTCTGCTATACTACATTAGAATTGGAATCATATCTCTGCTATACTACATTAGAATTGGAATCATATCTCTGCTATACTACATTAGAATTGGAATCATATCTCTGCTATACTACATTAGAATTGGAATCATATCTCTGCTATACTACATTAGAATTGGAATCATATCTCTGCTATACTACATTAGAATTGGAGCCGCGATAGCTCAGTGGTTAGTGAACTGGGTTACGAAGGACAAGAGGTCGAGTTCGATCCTGACCAACGGCTTCCGGGTTCACCCAGCCTTAAGTGAGTACTATATTTTTTCTGGGAAAGTAAAGCGGCTCGGGCGTAATACCGACCACATTACCCCCAAAATCATGTGCAGAAGATCTGTAAAAATTATGGCCACTAATTCCATATTCCCTGTACGCCACTTGGCGTGACGGGGCGCTTTACTTTACTTACTACATTAGAATTGCGTGGGTTGATGCCGCCACGATGTGATATTTGCAGTGATACCCTACTATTCTTAACTTTGGTTCTTTAATTATGGAAGGCCTCGGAATCACTGCAAACGAATTAAAATCCATAATTGCTCAACCGCCCGTGCCAGTGGAATCATCCGAATTGCTGTCTCATCTCCCAAACGAAGAAAGGTAGCTGTAGTCCCCATCATGGCAGTCTCAGCACACCCCAAAAGACATAAGGCGAAACCGCACAGAAAGTGAACACAGCCAACTGTTCCCTGTCATACGATATCATCATTCATCGTAAACAATCGAAATATCTAAACACGATCAAACGGATGAAACACACAGCTCACGTTGTGCACAGAGGACCTAACTCAGTAGCTCCTGCAACAGTAGCTCCTCTTTTGATGTTACTCATCCATGTTAGTCTTGGTCTGCCTCTGCCTCTTTTACCTTGCATTTTCTCCTCCAGGATTACTTTTAGTATGCATTTGTGTCTTTTAACATGGCCCAAAAATCTCATTTGTCTTGTTTGAATTGTGTTTTGTAGTTCTCTTAACATTTTTAGCTGTTTTAAGACTTCATCGTTTGTTTTCTTTTTCTACCATCCAATCCTACCTATTCTTCTATATATCCACATTTCAAAGGCTTCAATTCTGTTTTCTTGTTCAATGTTCATGTTTGTTCCAGAACTATTACTCATTAATCACGCTTCTCTCTCTGGTCATATATCACCAACGAGACACCAAATATACATCATTATTACAACTCTATATCGACATTTCTGTTTGTTAAAATTCTAACTCAAAGTGCAGCTGACGGTCTCCCTTTATCAAAGCTTGTTTGTTTACTCATCCTAACTTTTGTTTATTCGTTATTTGGATTGTTCACACTATACCATTACCTCAGTTATCCACTTTTGTTCAAGAGATCATTTCAAAAACTGTAACTTGAGCTTCGATTGTATTTCTCAATGTTTTATTTGAAAAGTTCCGATCACAGCAAAGTCGTTTCTCCTAGCACGCAGACAAATATTGATGATTCGGGAAAACGCGCTAGAATGTTGATAAGATAATACCATTATTTATCCATCATCATCACCAAGTTCCATGCCGGTATTCCGGCTGGAGTAGGTGATCATCTCTTTCCACATCTCTCGGCCTTTCCTGCATGTCATAAGTCCAGTCGGTGATCTTTTACTACGCCATTTGGATAAGCTGTTCAATATTTTTTTTCTTTGTTTTCTTCTGCTTTTCTTTCCATTTATTCTTTCTGTTGTTATAGTATTCTCAATGCCTTCTTTTCGCATCAAATGCCAAATAAATGTAGATTGTCTCTTCCATATGATTTTAATTATATTTCTGGTTTCTCCAGCTCGTTTTTAACATTCTTCATTTGTAATTTCTGCTATCCATGGAATTTTTAGCATTCTTCTGATAAACCACATCTCATCTGCCTCTTATGTTTATTGTGTTGTCTTACTTATCGTCCATGATTCATTTCCATATAGTAGAACAGATTCAATGTAACACCTTAGTACACGTTTTCAAACATTAATTAACAATGATTTGTTACATAGGAGATTTTTCATTCGATGGAATGCTGACTTTGCTTGTCCTATTCTGCTTCTAATTTCTGTAGTGCATCTGCAAATGATGTTATTATTTATCACAGGTATTTGAATCTATGCGCTTGTTTCGGGATTTTTCCATTTAGTTTTACTCAACATTCTTGTGTGTTTTCTTTGTTATTATCATATTTTATATCTGTTTGATATTAAGTGTCAGGTCTTTTTGTTAAACTTTCAGTCACAATTTCATCTAATAGATTTTGTAGATCTTGTTGAGTTTTCTGCTATTATTTATTAATCAATTAAGAAGAAAAAGTTAAAATAGATTCTTTCAGACGGGCTGTGTTGAATGCAACGTTCTGTGGGAGATCTGGGTAGAGACAGAGATGCTTTTAGACGTGTTGTGTTGAATGCAACGTTCTGTGGGAGATCTGGGTAGAGACAGAGATGCTTTTAGATGGGCTGTGGTGTATGCAACGTTCTGTGGGAGATCTGGGTAGAGACAGAGATGCTTTTAGACGTGTTGTGTTGAATGCAACGTTCTGTGTGAGATCTGGGTTGAGACAGAGATGCTTTCAGATAGGCTGTGGTGTATGCAACGTTCTGTGGGAGATCTGGGTAGAGACAAAGATGCTTTTAGACGTGTTGTGTTGAATGCAACGTTCTGTGGGAGATCTGGGTAGAGACAGAGATGCTTTCAGATGGGCTGTGGTGTATGCAACGTTCTGTGGGAGATCTGGGTAGAGACAGAGATGCTTTTAGATGGGCTGTGGTGTATGCAACGTTCTGTGGGAGATCTGGGTAGAGACAGAGATGCTTTTAGATGGGCTGTGGTGTATGCAACGTTCTGTGGGAGATCTGGGTAGAGACAGAGATGCTTTTAGATGGGCTGTGGTGTATGCAACGTTCTGTGTGAGATCTGGGTAGAGACAGAGATGCTTTTAGATGGGCTGTGGTGTATGCAACGTTCTGTGGGAGATCTGGGTAGAGACAGAGATGCTTTTAGATGGGCTGTGGTGTATGCAACGTTCTGTGGGAGATCTGGGTAGAGACAGAGATGCTTTTAGATAGGCTGTGGTGTATGCAACGTTCTGTGGGAGATCTGGGTAGAGACAGAGATGCTTTCAGATGGGCTGTGGTGTATGCAACGTTCTGTGGGAGATCTGGGTAGAGACATAGATGCTTTTAGACGTGTTGTGTTGAATGCAACGTTCTGTGGGAGATCTGGGTAGAGACAGAGATGCTTTCAGATGGGCTGTGGTGTATGCAACGTTCTGTGGGAGATCTGGGTAGAGACATAGATGCTTTTAGACGTGTTGTATTGAATGCAACGTTCTGTGGGAGATCTGGGTAGAGACAGAGATGCTTTTAGACGTGTTGTGTTGAATGCAACATTCTGTGGGAGATCTGGGTAGAGACAGAGATGCTTTTAGACGTGTTGTGTTGAATGCAACGTTCTGTGGGAGATCTGGGTAGAGACAGAAATGCTTTTAGATGGGCTGTGGTGAAAGCAACGTTCTGTGGGAGATCTGGCTAGAGACAGAAATGCTTTTAGATGGGCTGTGGTGAATGCAACGTTCTGTGGGAGATCTGGCTAGAGACAGATAATTCCTACAAACTGGATCTCGTGAATGCACATTTTTACAAAGGATGTGCGACCTGATGATGATCAAACTAAACGTAACAACCAATTTTTACATGACCGTCAAATTAAACCGAACTACAATTGTGTGCATGACCGTGAAATTAAACTTAACCACCATTTTTCCACGACTGTCACATTGATGATAATTCTTGTTTCTGGTTACCAGATGGACCAACCAAAGCCTACTTCTAGGATCTCATCCTTTCAGCTTCGACATCGACTTCATAGTGTCACTCTACCACGAGGGGAACTTCATCGCTTTGGATGACATTGAGTTTGTGAACTGTGAGCCAGGTAAGATGATCCCGTTGTAGCATCTTGGTCGGCTGGCTGGTTGGTTGGTTGGTTGGTTGTTTGGTTGGCTGGCTGGTTGGTTGGTGGGCTTGCTATTTGGTTAATTGTCTGGCTGGTTGGTTGGCTTGCTATTTGGTTAATTGTCTGGCTGATTGCTTGCGGTTGGTTGGAAAGCTGGTTGGCTGGCTGGTTGGATGGTTGAGTGGCTGTATGACTGACTGATTGATTGGTTTGTTGGTTGGCTAGCTGGCTGGCTGGCTAGCTGACTGGTTTGTTTGTTTATTGGTTGGTTGGTTTGTTCGTTGGTTGGTCCGCTGGCTGGTTGGTTGGTTGGCTAGCTGGCTGGCTGGCTAGCTGACTGGTTTGTTTGTTTATTGGTTGGTTGGTTTGTTCGTTGGTTGGTCTGCTGGCTGGCTAGCTGACAGGTTTGTTTGTTTATTGGTTGGTTGGTCCGCTGGTTGGTTGGCTAGCTGGCTGGCTGACTAGCTGACTGTTTTGTTTGTTTATTGGTTGGTTGGTTTGTTCGTTGGTTGGTCCGCTGGCTGGCTGGTTGGTTGATTGACTTTCAGCTCGTGAACTGTGAGTCAGGTAAGATGTTCACATTGTAGCATGTTCGATAGTTGGTTGGTTGGCACTTTTGTTGGCTGGCTGGTTGGTTGGCTTGCTGTTTGGTTAATTGTTTGGCTGGTTGCTTACGGTTGGTTGGGTAGCTGGTTGGTTGGATTGTTGGTTGGCTGGCTGGCTAGCTGACTGGTTTGTTTGTTTATTGGTTAGTTGGTTAGTCCGCTAGATGGCTGGCTGATTGGTTGGTTGGTTGGTCCGCTGGCTGGCTGATTGGTTTATTGGTTGGTCCGCTGGCTGGCTGATTGGTTGGTTGATTGGTCCGCTAGCTGGCTGGCTGATTGGTTTGTTGGTTGGTCCGCTAGCTGGCTGGCTGATTGGTTGGTTGGTTGGTCCGCTGGCTGGCTGATTGGTTGGTTGGTTGGTCCGCTGACTGGCTGATTGGTTGGCTGGTTGGTACGCTGGCTGGTTGATTGGTTGGCTGGTTGGTCCGCTGGCTGGCTGATTGGTTGGTTGGTACGCTGGCTGGCTGATTGGTTGGTTGGTTGGTCCGCTGGCTGATTGGTTGTCTGGCTAGCTTACTGGTTTGTTTGTTTATTGGTTGGTTGGTTGGTCCGCTGGTTGGCTGGCTGATTGGTTGGTTGATTGGTCCGTTGGTTGGCTGGCTGGTTGGTTGGTTGGTCCGCTGGTTGGCTGGCTGATTGGTTGGTTGATTGGTCCGTTGGTTGGCTGGCTGATTGGTTGGTTGGTTGGTCCGCTGGCTGTCACGTTGATTGACTTTTAGCTCGTGAACTGTGAGTCAGGTAAGATGTTCACATTGTAGCATGTTCAATGGTTGGTTGGTTGGCTCGTTTGTTGGTTGTTTGATTGGTTGGTTTGTTGGCTGGATGGTTGGTTAGTTGGCTGGCTGGATGGTTACTTAGTTGATAGGCTGGGTGATTGGTTTGCTGGTTTATTGGTTGACTGTCTGGCTGGCTGGTTGGTTTGCTGGTTTATTGGTTGACTAGTTCGTTGGCTGGTTGATTGGCTGCTGTATTGGTTGTTTAAGTGGTTGATTAGCTGGTTTGTTCGTTTGGTTGGCTGGTTAGTTGTTTCGTTGGTTGGCTGTATTGTTAGTTGATTGGTTTATTTTTGTTTGGCTGATTGATTGGTTGTCTAGTTGCTTGGCTGGTTTTTGGTTGGTTGGCTGGATGGTTGGTTGGCTGGTTAGTTGGTTGGCTAGATGGTTAGCTCGTTGGTTGCCTGGCTGTTTGGTTGTCTGACTGGCTGGACGGTTGGTTTGCGGTTTTGTTAGTTGGTTGTTGGCTGGTTTCCTGGCTTGCTGGTTAGTGTGTTGTAGGTCTATCAGTGTTATTGCTCTCTCGGTGTTGTTGGTATCTCGGTGTTGTTGGTCTCTCGGTGTTGTTGGTCTCTCGGTGTTGTAGATCTTTGGTCTCAATGTTGTAGGTCTCTCAGTGTTATTGCTCTCTAGGTGTTGTTGGTCTCTCGGTGTTGTTGGTCTCTCGGTGTTGTTGATCTCTCAGTGTTGTAGGTCTCTCGGTGTTGTAGGTCTCTGGTCTCAGTGTTGTAGGTCTATAGGTGTGGCTGTGTATGAAAACGACATGAGTTGATCTCTAGAACAAGTCACGGAGGTTTGATGGCACTGGTAGATATACAAGTGACGTGACATTAGCAACATGGGACGATGCAAATTATCAAAAGCAATGACCAATATATCAGTTTAATTACGGCGTCTTCCCATTTGTCTGCATCTTCCTACATAATAATTAGTTAGTCACTTTCACGCTTATATAATAATAGTTGCACGGACATAAAGTATGTGGTATTAGATATAAGATGACTAGTCTATCGAATCAAAAATACACACACACACTCACTTCTCAATTGGTAAGTAAAATAAAGTAAAATACCCCCGTCACGCCAAGTGGCATATAGGGAATATGATGTTAGTGACCATACATTTTGCAGACCTTCGGCACATGATTTATTTTTTGATGGTAGGTGTTCAACAGAAGTGAGATGCAGAATGGCTCAGGCAAAAGTAGCTTTCCAAAAATGAGTAAGATACTATGCAATCCATATTTGACAATAGAAACAAGAAAAAGAGTTCTTAAATGTTATGTACAGCCACTCTTAACATATAGATGTGAATCATGGACAATAGGACAACAGACAAGAAAATCACTGAAGGCTGTCGAAATGTGGTTGGCTCTTTAAGAATCACAATAAAAGCACTTCTAAAAATGTCGATTATGTCTTTAGAACGAATTCTATTTCATTGATCGTTTCCATCATCATTATCATCATGTGCCATACCGATTGGCGTAGGCGATCATGTCCCTCCACAATCTTCTATCCACAGTGCATCGTATCAGTTCTGTTGTTGACTGTTTTCCATTTCATGGCACCAAGCTATCCAGTGTTTTATCTCTTTGTCGTCCGCGATCTCTCTTTTCTTTTATTTTGCCAGTTGTAACCAAGTATTCCAACTTTCCTCTTCTCATGATGTGCCCGAAAAATGTTGATTGCTTCTTTCTGGTGAAGTCCCCATTAACGTCGTTAGCTGTAAATATAAGGTTGTGATTTGCCATGATTAGTCCAGGCAATATAAGAAGGTAGTTTGCCATTTCTTTCCTTCTAGGCAGTGACTGTACTAGTCGGAGATCGCAGCCATTGTCTCTACCTTCCTTATTTTGCTTCTAAGTTTTTAACCTTGCCTTATTAACCTTGTCTGTCTGTCGTCAAATCTTATTTGCGTGATCTGATTGATAGTATGAATCCTTTCGTTTTAGGTGTTTTTCTGCTTAAATATGACCTCATTGACCCCTATAGGAATCAACCTAATTACTAATTTGTTGCTTATCTTGTTCTCAAGTTAATTCCTAATGATTTCTTGACGGATCTGATAACTGAGGCATCACTCTGGACACCAATAACACGTCAATGAATCATTCTTCTTCTTCTACCTTTCAGCTCCCTGTGAAGCATAGGTCTTCAACAAACACTCTCCAAGCCGTTCTGTTTCTTGCCATTCTTTAAAGATCATTCCATGTCTTCCCCATCATCTTCATCTCTGCTTCTATCTGTCTTCTCCAAGAATTCATGGGTCTTCCTCTTTGTCTTTTCCCATGGGGATTCCAAAAAAGGACCTGTTGTGTAATACTCTCAGTTGGCTTCCGCAGTGTGTGTCCTATCCAGCGCCATCGTCTTCGCTATGATGTGAATGAATCATGAAAGTCCCAAAATAATTCTTCCGAAGTGGCGTGCGAAAGTCTATGTTTTCTGTTGTGTTTGCATTTTAGGTCAGCGTTTTATAACTCTGACGGAATTCATACTTGACCTCTTATTCAAACTTTCTCTCTGAGTTTATGTTTGTCAAAGTTTGGGTAGTTCAAACTACTTCTGGAATATTCTCTTTAGTTTCTGTATGTATATATATATATCTTCATCCCAACGTTGTGCTAACAATATCAGATCTGGACCTTAGATGCAGGAACAATAAGAAAAGTAACTTCTACTGAGATGAAATGTGTTAGACGAATGACAGGAAACAGCGTGAGAGATAGGATCAGAAATGAAGAACTGAGAAAAAGTTACGAATAACTTCTGCCATATAATACATAAAGAAACAACAGATAAAATGGTTTAGCCACGTGACAAGGCAGAGTGACCAAAACACAAGACAATGAGCCCTCAATAAACGTTGCAAGAATACCAGACCCAAGGGTCGACCACGAAAAAGATGGATTGACGGGAAATTAGAAACACTAGGAAACATAATGTTGAAATTTGAGACGAAATGTTGAAAGTTCCATGGACAGATAAAAAGACCAATGAGGAAGTTCTCAAAGAGGCCAACACAAAAAGGGAGCTCTTAAAAAACATCAGAAAGAAGCAATAAACATTTTTCGGGCACATCATGAGAAGCGGAAAGTTGGAATACTTGGTTACAGCTGGCAAAATAAAAGGAAAGAGTGATCGTGGACGGTAAAGAGAGAAAATACTGGATAGCTTGGTGTCATGAAATGGAAAACAGTCAACAACAGAACTGATACGATGCACTGTAGATAGAAGATTGTGGAGGGACATGACTGCCTACGCCAACCGGCAGGGTACATGATGATGATGAGGAAACATAATAGCAGCAGAGGCGAACAGAAGAGCAAACCGCCATAAATTATATATCCCCTCGACGCTGGAAGGCAAATGAGGAAGGAAAGAAGAATAAAACCACACTTGAGTACCGCTTTTCCCGCCCCCTTCTGTATCCAATCATTTTGCTGGAAAGCTTGTACTGTTGTCATAGCTACTGCGATAGTATAGGGCTTGTTGATAAGGAGGGAAACAAACGATCTGGACTAATTCTTGTGCACTGTTTCTCATGCAAACAGTCAGCTATGATTCGCTGAAACTTTCGATGAGTTTGAGCTCCCGGTTGGTGCAGTATGCAAGATGGCCGCTAAGTTGAACCGGGTGAAGGACTAGTGCTATTTTTGTTTCAATGTCTTTTCATGTAATTCTTTCTGGTTTAAATTTGTGTTGTGGAGCAGGTCCCTATCCCGGTTGTATTCCCTTAGCCATAAAGTCAACATGATTTTGGCGCCCGCGTGCTGAGATTGTGCTGGAGGCGACCGGCCGTTGATTTTAGTGGAACGGTGTCATCATCATCATCATCGAGTGCCGTCTCCGCAACGAAGGTTGGCTACCATGGAGCGCCATTCTGCTCTGTCTCTTGCTTTGATGGTGCAGGTTGTCATAGGCTGATTTGTCCATCTTTTGATGTAACTCGTTCATGTTAGTCTTAGTCTGCCTCTGCCTCTTTTACCTTGTATTTTCCCTTCCAGGATTACTTTTAGTAAGCTATTGTGTCTTTTAACATGGCCCAAAAATGGCATTTGTCTTGTTTGAATTGTGTTTAGTGGTTCTCTTTTCATTTTCAGTTATTTTAAGACTTCATCTTTTGTTTTCTTTCTCTTCCATCCAATCCTACCTATTCTTCTACAAATACACATTCCAAAGGGTTCAATTTTCTGTTCTGTTTCCTTGTCTAATGTCCATGTTTCTGCACCATATAGGAATATTGAGAAGATGTAACTTTTTGCTATTCTTAGTTTTAGCCCTGGTGTTATTTGTTTTGATGTTAGTATGTTCTTCATGACATTAAAATTACTTTTTGCTATTCCTATTCTTTTGTTTATTTCAGTTGTACATTTTCCATCAATGGTTATATTATGTCCAAGGTAGTTGTAGTTCTGAACTGTCTCCAGGTCTATTCCTTCAATTGTGATATCCACTTGTGGGTTTTGAGTATCTTCTTTGTTTATGATCATAGTTTTAGTGGAACGGTATCAGGTCCTGGCTTTGCTCTAGGGTGGCAGGTATGAATTGCCTGTTTTCGATTGACAATTTGCCGTCACGTGCCCTACCGAAGTGGAGGCCGGGCGTTATTTATTAGGACAGCGGTTATTGTTGTTGAACACTCACAGATCCATCAGTCCACGCGGATTTGACTCGGGTGTATAGAGATTATGTTGCTCGTGACGGCGACCGACACTAATGAATTGGTCATTATGAGTTGTGCGCCATTTGTTCAACGTGCAGCGCGTTTAATAGAACTGTGTGAACTTAAATGCGCACCATTTTCACAAAACGCAACCCGTTCAAAGGGACGATATGAACGATCTGGATGGATACTTTGTTATTTGCTGAAACGGGAGCTGAGGTTCTAGAATCTAAAGTCCCTAAATTTCAGATCACGCATTGTCACTGCATCCTGCTATTATTTCTAAATCTTCGTTGATTGTCAGTAAGAAGAAACTACGGAGGCGAAGGCGCACCTCACAGCAGCAGAGCTGGAAGTTGTCAGCGACCCACAGCTGATGGCTTGCGGCAGGATCGGTGAACCAGAACCATCCAGACCCTGCTTCACCTCTCCGCGGTGCCTCTAGTAACAGACTAACCTGTCTAGTCTGGCCAACCGAGTAGGGATCGCAGAGGGAAGACAACTCGGTACTCAAAAAATGTCGTGCTGAAGTCGGATGTTTTGGTCCGAAAGGCGCAAATATCAGAGTTATACTGCAAACCACAACACAACGCAGCCACGCCCGCTTAACATCCTTTTAAGGGCGGATGACGAAGAGGAATTCTATAGTCTACTATAATACTCTAGAATACTTTAGTCATTGGGCGAAAGCAAGCAAGCAGAAGAAACTACGCGACGACCATACTTGTTGTGATGCCTCTTATACCCAGCCGTTTTTATTAGACCCTAACCTATCCCAAGCAGATCCTCAGAAATGAGATAACACCACAGTGTGTAGTGTTTCTCCTTTATATTTTATATCTTTCAATTTACTGGTTAGTATCTGGCGTTGATGTTAAATGTCTGCGAACATTATCCAATACACAAAAATAGTAAATTGCCGCTGTCTGAGATAACTTAAAGGCTGTCCCGGAAATTGTATAAAAAGTCATGACGTAATACACAAAAATGCACAAGCATAATTTTGTTGTTATTATTCAAGCTGACCAAGTTAACATTTACAACCCTCGCTGATTGCTCGTAAAATACCTTATTCGGAACATGCGTAAAACGCCATCTAGTTTATTCCTCGCCGCTCCTCGCATACAGCCATACACGCGCGCGCGCACTGTAAGTCCTTATCTATAAATTAAATGTGATCCAGTCACTAACACTACGTAAATCTCACTACGAAACGTATGTAAAGTGAAGGTTCCCCGCACGACATGCTGGACGTAAAGGGGATATGATATAGGTTCCCATATTTTCTATGACCCACAGTACGTATTTTACGTTTAGTCGTTGGCATCACGCCAGAACGTCTTTACTTCCCAGAAGATTCTCACGTAACAATGTTACAGGCTGGGTAGTTGTAGGTGCAGTTGTAGTTTAAGTTGTAGGTGCAGTTGTAGGTGCAGTTGTAGTTGCAGTTGTAGTGGCAGTTGTAGTGGCAGTTGTAGTTTTAGTTGTAGGTGCAGTTGTAGGTGCAATTGTAGTTGCAGTTGTAGTTGCAGTTGTAGTTGCAGTTGTAGTGGCAGTTGTAGTGGCAGTTGTAGTGGCAGTTGTAGCTGCAGTTGTAGGTGCAGTTGTAGTTGCAGTTGTAGTTTTAGTTGTAGTTGCAGTTGTAGTGGCAGTTGTAGTTTTAGTTGTAGGTGCAGTTGTAGTTGCAGTTGTAGTTGCAGTTGTAGTTGCAGTTGTAGTTGCAGTTGTAGTTGCAGTTGTAGTGGCAGTTGTAGCTGCAGTTGTAGGTGCAGTTGTAGTTGTAGTTGTATGTGCAGTTGTAAGTGCAGTTGTAGTTTTATTTGTAGGTGCAGTTGTAGGTGCAGTTGTAGTTGCAGTTCTAGTGGCAGTTGTAGGTGTAGTTGTAGGTGTAGTTGTAGGTGCAGTTGTAGGTGCAGATGTAAGTGCAGTTGTAGTTGCAGTTGTAGTGGCAATTGTAGTGGCAGTTGTAGTTTTAGTTGTAGGTGCAGTGCAGTTGCAGTTGTAGTTGTAGTTGTATGTGGAGTTGTAGGTGCAGTTGTCGTTGCAGTTATAGTTGTAGTTAGTCGAAGTCACTGGAATCACTGCAAACGAATTAAAATCAATAATCACTCAACCGCCCTTGGCAGTGGAATCATCCGAATTAAAACTAATCTCATTGAAGGTCCAAACACAGAGAGGCAGCTGCTGTCCCTATCATAACAGCCACACTACACATCAAAAGACATAAGGCCTAGCCGCACCGAAAGTGAGTGCAGCTGAACTTTCCTTCGTCATACGATATCATCCTTCGTCGTAAGCAATCGCAATATCGAAACACGCTCCAGATGAAAAACACAGCTCACGGTGTGCACTGAGCATTAAACTCAGTAGCTGCGGCAACAAGCCGAACATTGAATATGAGGAAAATGCAACAATGAACACTTTTCAGACAGAGCCTCAAAGGTTCTTGCCGCCTATCCGCCATATTGACCGGAAGTCCATCAGACTGGGTGAACCCTGGACCATATTACCCCAAAAAGCATGTTCCGAAGGTCTTTAAAAATTATTGTCTCTAACACCATATTCCCTATACGCCATTTGGCGTGACGGGGCTTATTACTTGCTTTACTCACAAGATGAAGCCAGTAATGAAATATCAATTATAAGATTAAGAGTAATGTACTAGGATGATAACTTCTTCATTCATATATGCTGAAAAATTTCCAGGGGTGGAACTAAAATACCATTTTAGAATGAAGGCAAAGAGCTGTGTTATAACTTCTATCTTCTTCTTCTACCTTTCAGCTCCCTCTAGGTCTTCAACAAACACTTTCCAAGCCGTTCTGTGTCTTGCCATTCTTTTAAGATCATTCCATGTCTTCCCCATCATCTTCTTCTCTGCTTCTATCTGTCTTCTCCAAGAATTCCTTGGTCTTCCTCCTTGTCTTTTCCCTGGGGATTCTAAAAAAAAGGCCTGTTGTGTAATACTCTCAGTTGGCTTCCGCAGTGTGTATCCTGTCCAGCGCCATCGTCTTCGCTGTATCTCTTTATCCACTGGTGTTTGACTGGTACATTTCCATAATTCTATGTTAGTGTCTTAGTCCTACCATTTCCATCCTTTTATCCTGCGTAAGCATTCATTAATGAAAGTCTGTATCTTCAGCATTGCGATGTCACCTTCAACAGCAACGAAATTCAACCTTACGAGTTGCATCTTTCTTGTGTGAGCGAGGCCCTAAAGTCCAGCTTCCCCACAGATTGGTTATGATTATGGAAGGCCCCGGTATCACTGCAAACGAATTAAAATCCATAATTTCTCAACCGCCGGTGCCAATAGAATCATCCGAATTACTAACTCATCTCCCAAACAAAGAAAAGTAGCTGTAATCCTCATCATAGCAGTCTCAGCACACGCCAAAAGATATAAGGCGAAACCGCACAGAAAGTAAACACAGCCAACTGTTCCTTGTCATACGATATCATCATTCATTGTAAACAAATGGAATGTCAAAACGGATGAGACACACAGCTCGCGGTGTGCACAGAGCACTTAACTCAGTAGCTCCTGCAATAAGCCAGATTTGGAATATGAGGAAACTGCAACAAGGAACACTTTTCGTACATAGCCTTCAATGGTTCCTGCCGCCTATCCATCGTATAGACCGGAAGTTCACGTCCTCCTGAAAATGATGATCGTCATATTTTTTTTAAAATGTATAGCGCTTGATGATGTTAGGATATCGTTTTTAACTCCAAATCCGAACATATAAAACACAGTTAATCGTCGGATTATCCCCGTCGCACATCAAACAACAGACCGTAAGATTAGCGTATCGCCGGTCTAGGGATTTACCATGAGCCATTGCGATGACGTAGCACACACAACTATATCGCAAACACAACAATGTCGCGCTCCTTAGATTCCGGATTACTCTAGTGAATGCAGCCTACGACGAACAAAACACGGTGCAAATTCCATAAAGAGATAAAACTGCGGCTGACGAAGCAGTTTACGTTAATGAGTATATTACGTTTTATTAACGTTCAAGAACTATGGTTATGGTTAGTCGAAAGCCCCGGTATCTCTACAAACGAATTAAAATCCATAACTGCTCAACCAGCCCGTGCCATTGGAGTCATCCAAATTAAAACGCATCTCATTGAAGGAACCAAACAAAGAAAGGCTACAACATACGCCAAAAGACATAAGGCGAAGCCGCACCGAAATTAAACGCAGCTGAAATGTCCTTCGTCATACGATATGATCATTCACTGTAATAAATCGGAATATCAAAACACGATCCGGATGAAATACATAGCTCACGACAAGAACTATATTTCTATTCTTGGTACATCTGGTTAACAAAAACTATAATGAAAACAGATACAACAATTGGAGTACACTATGATATTTTGACTATTGTTATGAAACGCAAAATAAAACTGTTTGAAGATGTATCTCGATCATCTAGCCTGGTAAAGATCAGTGTCTACGAAACTGTGAAAGATTAAAGAAGTGGAAGTTTAATAGAGAAAGAGATGGGATGATAACATCAAAGAGGGGACATCCCTCGACTTTGCAGCCTCCAAATTAAAAAAAAAAAAATTAATGAGGATAGAAAAGAATGCAGAAGGTAAATGAAGTGTGTCCGTTGTGTCCCAACTACACACGAGGAATACGAGTTGGAAGACACCAAGATGAATATTCTCACGTGCGTGACAGTGCCTGGTCAGATTTGGCCTTATGCAAACTGATTGTTGTAACCTTTCTGACCTTGCGTTTTCTTAGCCTGTCCGCTCTTTCATTTTCCCGTACTCCCGCATGACCAGGGTCTATACAAAGGTGACTCTACGCCACAACGTATCCATGCCCACTTTACGTGTAAACATTAAAAAGCATAACTTGATGATGTTAAGTACTTTACATGTAAACGCTAGAGAAGAAGCAGACCTTGATGATGTTAAGTACTTGATAGGTAAACGCTAAAGAAGAAGCAGACCTTGATGATGTTAAGTACTTGATAGGTAAACGCTAAAGAAGAAGCAGACCTTGATGATGTTAAGTACTTGATAGGTAAACGCTAAAGAAGAAGCAGACCTTGATGATGTTAAGTACTTGATAGGTAAACGCTAAAGAAGAAGCAGACCTTGATGATGTTAAGTACTTGATAGGTAAACGCTAAAGAAGAAGCAGACCTTGATGATGTTAAGTACTTGATAGGTAAACGCTAAAGAAGAAGCAGACCTTGATGATGTTAAGTACTTGATAGGTAAACGCTAAAGAAGAAGCAGACCTTGATGATGTTAAGTACTTGATAGGTAAACGCTAAAGAAGAAGCAGACCTTGATGATGTTAAGTACTTGATAGGTAAACGCTAAAGAAGAAGCAGACCTTGATAATGTCCTTGAGAGGAGGAGGAGGAAGAAGAAGGAGGAGAAGAAGAAGAAGTAGAGGTAGAAGAATAAAAAGTGAAGGAGGAGGATGAAGGAGAAGAGGACGAGGAGGACGAAGAAGAAGGAAGAGAAGAACAGAAGGATGAGGAACGAGAAAGATGAGGAAGAAGAAGGAGAAGAAGAAAAGGAGGAGGAGGAAGAAGAAAAAGAATAAGAGAAGGAGGAGAAAGAAGAAGGAGAAGAAGCAGAAGAAGGAGAAGAAGAGGAGGAGAAGGAGGGAGAAGGAGAAGAAAAAAGAAGAGGAGGAGGAAAAAGGAGAATAAGGAGAGAAGGAGGAGGATGATGTATAGGAGGAGGAAGAGAAAGGAGAAGAAGAAGATGAAGTAGAAGAGAAGATGGAGAAGATTAATAAGAAGGATAAGATAAAGATTAAATATTGCAATTTTGCCAAATGAAATATAATTGTAATGGAATAGTAATTTTTGCTCACACACAGAACAATTTGCGATATTCTGCGTGGTTGCGATCCATATGCTGGGAACAATAGCAATAATATAAATTCCAGGAACATGTATTGTAATAATACTGGCAGACATTCATAATTATAGCTATAAAAATAAGAGAAAATAAGAGAAAATAAGAGACGATTGGGAGTTTGGATTTGGTTGTTTGTGGGCAATCGCTTAAATATAGATAATGTACATCACCACAGTCATCATCATTATCGTTATTAATATTATCATCATCAGCCTCGTCTTTATCATTATCGTTTTCAACATTATTACTATCATCATCATCACTGTTATCGTTTTTATCATTATCAACATTATTATCATTGTCATCATCACTACAATCGTCTTCATCATTATCGTCATCACTATCGTCATCACTATCGTCATAAGTCATTATTATCATCAGCAGAATCATTATCGACATAAACATCAACATTATCGTCCGCGCTGATGTCGGATGTGTTGGGCCGTAAGGCGCAAATATCACAGTTATACTGCAAACCACAACACAACGCAGACACGCCCACTTAACGTCCTTTTAAGGGCGGATGACGAAGAGGAATTCTACAGTCTACGAATACTCTAGAATACTTTAGTCATCGGGCGAACGCAAGCAAGCACCAGCATCATTATCGTCATCATCATCATCATCATAATCATGATTGTCGTCATTATAGTCATTATTATTATTATCATCATCATCGCTATCGTCATCACCATCATTATCTCCGTTATTGTCATCATCAATTATTATTATCACCACGTGCACCATCATCATCATTATCATCACTATCGTTGTCACCATCATTATTCATCATTATTATCTATAACATCGTTATTAGTATGACAATCAATATAATTGATGTCATCATCATCATCATCATTATCAAGTTACCTCCCTGCTGGTAAAGGTGACCATATATCCCCCACAACTTTCTCCCTCACCTGTTTATACACGTTAATCCTGACTGCCTGACTGCCTGGCAAGTCCATCTCTTACAATCGCCTGGTATATTTTCTCTCTGCATTCCTTTGTCACTTCCTCCTTCATCTTCTCCAGCAGTCATAATCTGCTCCTTTCTCATTGCATGGTCAGCATCATCATGTGCCATACCGGTTGGCGTAGGTGATCTTGTCCCTCCACAATCTTCTATATTCAGTGCATCGTATCAGTTCTGTTGTTGACTGTTTTCCATGCCCTGACACCAAGCTATCCAGTATTTTCTCTCTTTGTCGCCCGCGATCTCTCTTTCCTTTTATTTTGCCTGTTGTAACCAAGTATTCGAACTTTTCTCTTCTCATGATGTGCCCGAAAAATGTTGATTGCTTCTTTCTGATGTTTTTTAAGAGCTCCCTTTTTGTGTTGGTGAAGTCCCCATTAACGTCGTTAGCTGTAAATATAAAGTTGTGATTTGTCATGATTATTCCAGGCAATTTAAGAAGGTAGTTTGTCATTCCTTTCCTTCTTGGCAGTGACTGTACTAGCCAGAGATCGCAGCCATTGTCTCTATACATGAGATCCTCTGCCTGCCATCGCGGTGTGGGGACCATAATCGGCACTACTTGTCGGCTGCTCCCACAACACCATCCACCACCTGCTCCAATGGCTTCACATAACCCTGATAGGGGGGCTAAACGGGAGCTCCACCTTGCCCAGGGGTGTCCCGAAGACAAGCGGAGGAAAGGAGACGTCTTACTCCTCCTTTGGTAGAGCAGAACTCTAACCCGCTACATGGTCATAGAAAAAAAATTATCTCCCCTTATTGTTCAAGCAAGCTCTCATTTTGCCCAGGCTAAATCTTTAACCATTTGAAAAGAGGTGAGATGCAGAATGGCTCAGGCAAAAGCAGCTTTCCAAAAAATGAGGAAGATACTATGTAATCCATTTTTGACAATAGAAACAAGAAAAAGAGTTCTTAAATGTTATATAGAGTTTGTCTTAAAATATGGATGTGAGTCATGGACAATAGGACAACAGACAAGAAAATCACTGGAGTCTGTAGAAATGTGGTTTTCCAGAAGAATGTTGAGAATGCCATGGACAGCTAAGAAGAGTAATAAAAACGTTCTGAAAGAGGCCAAAGCAAAAAGAGAGCTAAATTTTCAATATTAGGAAGAAACAATCATCATTTTTTGGCCATGTAATGAGAAGAGAACAACTGGAATATATTGTAACAACTGGGAAAATTGAGGGACGAAGAGATAGAGGGAAGCAAAGAGAGAAAATACCAGACAGCTTAAGAGAATAGCTTGGCAGAAGGTCAACAACAGAAATGATAAATAACTGTCGAGATCGAAAGTTGTGGAGAGACATGATCACCTACGCCAGCAGGCATGGTATTTGATGATGATGATGCTCTTATCATATCCTGCTACAATATTCTCAGATGCTTTGTTACCTAATCCATATGATTCTGTTCTGATATCATTATATATCTTCTTACAGTGTCCCTTCTCTTCTAATCTTATATTCCCTTATCTTCGTCATCTCATAAGTTATCTACACAAGTACCATTTTATCAAAATATTTGTTCTCCTAATTATCAATTTTATTTGCTCTATATTATCACTTGTATTTGCTCCATATTATCACTCCTATCTGCTCTGTATTATTACTTCTATTTGCTCTATATCATCATTCGTATCTGCTCTATATTATCACTTCTATTTGCTCTATATTATCACTTCTATTTGCTCTATATCATCATTCTTATCTGCTCTATATCATCATTCGTATCTGCTCTATATTATCACTTCTATTTGCTCTATAGTATCACTCATATCTGCTCTATATTATCACTTCCATTTGCTCTATAATATCACTTCTATTTGCTCTATATTATCACTTGTATTTGCTCCATATTATCACTCCTATCTGCTCTATATTATTACTTCTATTTGCTCTATATCATCATTCTTATCTGCTCTATATTATCACTTCTATTTGCTCTATATTATCACTTCTATTTTCTCTAAATCATCATTCCTATCTGCTCTATATTATCACTTCTATTTGCTCTATAGTATCACTCCTATCTGCTCTATATTATCACTTCCATTTGCTCTATATTATCACTTCTATTTGCTCCATATGACCACTTCCATTTGCTCTATATTATCACTTCTATTTGATCTATGTTATCACTTCTATCTGCTCTATATTATCACTTCTATTTGCTCTATATTATCACTTCTATTTGCTCTATATTATCACTTCTATTTGATCTATATAGATGCTCCGGAAAACGTTACCTGCCCTGACGGATATATTAAATGCGCGATTCTGCAAGAGTGTATATCACCTGATCGGCTGTGTGACCTTCGACAGGACTGTCTGTGTGGGGACGACGAAAAATTACCCTTGTGTGGTGAGTAGAATGTGTTGTTACGGAGAGACATGATCACCTACGCCAGCAGGCCTGATAATGATAATGATTTTGTTTTCTAATGATGATATCTTGTTTTCTGATGATGACGTCTTGTGGTCTGATGATGACGTCTTGTGGTCTGATGATGACGTCTTGTGGTCTGATGATGACGTCTTGTGGTCTGATGATGACGTCTTGTGGTCTGATGATGACGTCTTGTGGTCTGATGATGACGTCTTGTGGTCTGATGATGATTTCTTGTGGTCTGATGATGACGTCTTGTGGTCTGATGATGACGTCTTGTGGTCTGATGATGACGTCTTGTGGTCTGATGATGACGTCTTGTGGTCTGATGATGATTTCTTGTGGTCTGATGATGACGTCTTGTGGTCTGATGATGACGTCTTGTGGTCTGATGATGACGTCTTGTGGTCTGATGATGATTTCTTGTGGTCTGATGATGACGTCTTGTGGTCTGATGATGACGTCTTGTGGTCTGATGATGACGTCTTGTGGTCTGATGATGACGTCTTGTGGTCTGATGATGATTTCTTGTGGTCTGATGATGACGTCTTGTGGTCTGATGATGACGTCTTGTGGTCTGATGATGACGTCTTGTGGTCTGATGATGACGTCTTGTGGTCTGATGATGATTTCTTGTGGTCTGATGATGATTTCTTGTGGTCTGATGATGACGTCTTGTGGTCTGATGATGATTTCTTGTGGTCTGATGATGACGTCTTGTGGTCTGATGATGACGTCTTGTGGTCTGATGATGATTTCTTGTGGTCTGATGATGATTTCTTGTGGTCTGATGATGACGTCTTGTGGTCTGATGATGACGTCTTGTGGTCTGATGATGACGTCTTGTGGTCTGATGATGATTTCTTGTGGTCTGATGATGACGTCTTGTGGTCTGATGATGACGTCTTGTGGTCTGATGATGACGTCTTGTGGTCTGATGATGACGTCTTGTGGTCTGATGATGACGTCTTGTGGTCTGATGATGATTTCTTGTGGTCTGATGATGACGTCTTGTGGTCTGATGATGACGTCTTGTGGTCTGATGGCAACTGTGATTTTAAAAAAAATCTCACTTGTGATAATCTTTGTTTATGTAATTTAAAATTGTGATTTTAGGACCTGTGTCTACATGTGATAACAACTTGACTACAACTTGTGACTACAACTTGACTACAACGTGTTACCACATTAGTTTATCTAAGAATTATTGTAAGTTTTCCAGTTAAAAGCGATTTGGGAGAGACGGAGAAAGGAACAGACAAAAAGACTGAAAGAGACGTAGCGATGGACGGACAGAAAGACTTGAAGAGACAAAGAGAGTGTCAGACAGAAAGAACAATGAGACGTAGAGAATGACAGACTGAAAGGCTAAAAGAGACAAAGAGAGTGACAGACAGAAAGGCTAAAAGAGACAAAGAGAGTGACAGACAGAAAGGCTAAAAGAGACAAAGAGAGTGACAGACAGAAAGGCTAAAAGAGACAAAGAGAGTGACAGACAGAAAGGCTAAAAGAGACAAATAGAGTGTCAGACAGAAAGAACAATGAGACGTAGAGAGTAACAGACTGAAAGGCTAAAAGGGACAAAAAGAGTGACAGACAGAAAGGCTAAAAGAGACAAATAGAGTGTCAGACAGAAAGAACAATGAGACGTAGAGAATGACAGACTGAAAGGCTAAAAGAGACAAAGAGAGTGACAGACAGAAAGGCTAAAAGAGACAAAGAGAGTGACAGACAGAAAGGCTAAAAGAGACAAAGGGAGTGACAGACAGAAAGGCTAAAAGAGACAAAAAGAGTGACAGACAGAAATCTAAAAGAGACGTAGTGAGTGACAGACTGAAAGGCTAAAAGAGACAAAGAGAGTGACAGACAGAAAGGCTAAAAGAGGCGTAGTGAGTGACAGACTGAAAGGCTAAAAGAGACGTAGTGAGTGACAGACAGAAAGGCTAAAAGAGACGTAGAGAGTGACAGACAGAAAGGCTAAAAGAGAGAGTGACAGACAGAAAGGCTAAAAGAGACGTAGTGAGTGACAGACAGAAAGGCTGAAGGAGACTACAGACATAAAAGACTAAAAGACTTAAAGAGATGGACAAAAGAACTGATAGAGATGGAGCGAGAGATTGTGACACACATATTTCCAAATACAAAGAGACAGACGCAGAAGAAATTTGCAGAGACCGAGAGAGAGAGAGAGAGAGAGAGAGATAGAGAGAGAGAGATGGTAAGAGTAATGTAAAGAGATCTACATACATATTGAAAGAGAATGATGAAAACAGACAGAGCTGGAGAAAAAGACTACATTACTGAGAGAGAGACTGGGAGAAGACGATGGGAGAGGTGGTTGGATGAAACTGAAGAAAGAAATCTGTCAGTCTGAAGTAGATTGATTATCTTTCATTGTTACGATCGCCTATAGTTAACAATGGATGAACCGCTGTTTATCTTGTCCCCCAACACTTGTATAACTCTACGTCACGTTCAGTAATCTACATGCATTATGCAGCTGCTGAACTAAGCTATAAAGGGTGTTTGTGACTGATTAATGGTCTGGTAATTGTCATTTCTCCACAGATACGAGTAGGTTCTGAGCATTAAACAACATCACGTGCTGTCCTGTGTAAAACCCCAAGGCATAAGTTTGGAAACGTTAGTTTCAGTGCCTAGTTTACTTTCTTTGAATCCTTCTTATATAAAACTTATTCTATTCTTATTTAGAACTTCTTCTCTTCTTATTTAGAACTTGTTCTATTCTTATTTAGAACTTGTTCTTTTCTTATTTAGAACTTGTTCTATTCTTATTTAGAACTTGTTCTTTTCTTATTTAGAACTTATTCTATTCTTATATAAAACATGTTCTATTCTTATATAAAACATGTTCTATTCTTATATAAAACATTTTCTATTCTATATAAAACATGTTCTATTCTTAGATAAAACATGTTCTATTCTTAGATAAAACATGTTCTATTCTTATATAAAACATGTTCTATTCTATATAAAACATATTCTATTCTTAGATAAAACTTGTTCTATTCTTAGATAAAACATGTTCTATTCTTATTTAGAAATTGTTTTATTCTTATATAAAACATATTCTATTCTTATTTAGAAATTGTTCTATTCTTAGATAAAACATGTTCTATTCTTATTTAGAAATTGTTTTATTCTTATATAAAACATGTTCTATTCTTTTTTATAAATTGTTCTATTCTTATATAAAACATGTTCTATTCTTTTTTTAGAAATTGTTCTATTCTTATATAAAACATGTTCTATTATTATTTAGAAATTGTTCTATTCTTATATAAAACATGTTCTATTCTTAGATAAAGTTAATGTTCTATGTTCTTATTTGGTAGGTTTTGCTTTCTTTTTCTGAGTCTGAAATTTGCACTATGTTCTTGGTTCATATTTGTTCTTTGATCTTATTTGGAAAATCTCTTAATTATGAGTTTAAAAGATTGTGATTTGTTCTTAATTTAAAGATGATCCGGGTGCTTTGTACATAAACGATGACACTAATCCTATCTACATAAAAGATGACACTAATCCTATCTACATAAAGATTACACTAATCCTATCTACATAAAAGATTACACTAATCCTATCTACATAAAAGATGACACTAATCCTATCTACATAAAAGATGACACTAATCCTATCTACATAAAAGATAACACTAATCCTATCTACATAAAAGATAACGCTAATCCTATCTACATAAAAGATTACACTAATCCTATCTACATAAAAGATGACACTAATCCTATCTACATAAAAGATGACACTAATCCTATCTACATAAAAGATAACACTAATCCTATCTACATAAAAGAATACACTAATCCTATCTACATAAAAGATGACACTAATCTTATCTACATAAAAGATAACACTAATCCTATCTACATAAAAGATGACACTAATCCTATCTACATAAAAGATGACACTAATCCTATCTACATAAAAGATGACACTAATCCTATCTACATAAAAGATTACACTAATCCTATCTACATAAAAGATGACACTAATCCTATCTACATAAAAGATGACACTAATCCTATCTACATAAAAGATGACACTAATCCTATCTACATAAAAGATGACACTAATCCTATCTACATAAAAGATAACACTAATCCTATCTACATAAAAGATAACACTAATCCTATCTACATAAAAGATGACACTAATCCTATCTACATAAAAAAATGACACTAATCCTATCTACATAAAAGATGACACTAATCCTTTCTACATAAAAGAAGACACTAATCCTATCTACATAAAAGATGACACTAATGCTTTCTACATAAAAGATGACACTAAGCCTATCTACATAAAAGATTACACTAATACTTTCTACATAAAAGATGACACTGATCCTTTTTACATAAAAGATGACACTAATCCTTTCTTCATAAAAGATGACAGTAATGCTCTCTACATAAAAGAAGACACTAATCTTTTCTACATAAAAATGGCAGTAAAGCTCTCTATATAAAAGTTGACACTAATACTTTCTACATAAAAGAAGACACTAATCCTATCTACATAAAAGATGACACTAATACTTTCTACATAAAAGATGACATCCCGTGTGTTACCGGGGCCTCATTATGAGGAAGGTAAAGAATAGTGACACTGTGACCTTCCAGTCATGTCGTAAGAGGCGACTAAGGAAGTTGATCGATGGCTTGACAAGCTGTCATTGTAAAAAGTATTTTTATGGAAACAGCGCCATATATTTTAGAGCAGTGATCTCTGCAATATGTGCCATTTTGGCACGCAAGGTTTCTGTTTTTGAGATTGTGGTTCTGCCCTGTGTGACGTCTTCGGTTCGAAAGGACAATAGATAGATAGAAAAGATGACACTAATACTTTTACATAAAAGATGACACTAATCCTTTCTACATAAAAGATGACACTAATCCTTACTTCATAAAAGATGACACTAATCCTTACTTCATAAAAGATGACAGTAATGCTCTCTACATAAAAGGTGACACTAATACTTTTTACATAAAAGATGACACTAATACTTTTTACATAAAAGATTACACTAACACTTTATACATAAAAGATGACACTAATCCTTTCTTCATAAAAGATGACAGTAATGCTCTCTACATAAAAGATGACACTAATACTTTATACATAAAAGATGACACTAATCCTTTCTTCATAAAAGATGACAGTAATGCTCTCTACATAAAACATGATACTAATGCTTTCTACATAAAAGATGACACTAATACTTTATACATAAAAGATGACACTAATACTTTATACATAAAAGATGACACTAATCCTTTCTTCATAAAAGATGACAGTAATGCTCTCTACATAAAAGATGACAGTAATGCTCTCTACATAAAAGATGACACTAATCCTTTCTTCATAAAAGATGACAGTAATGCTCTCTACATAAAAGATGACAGTAATGCTCTCTACATAAAAGATGACACTAATACTTTCTACATAAAAGATGACACTGATCGTATTATCTCATACTGTTAACATCTGCCTATGAATATTGCATACTGTGAACATCACATGATGTGAATATTTCAAACTGTGAACATCTTGTACTGTGAACATCTCACACTCTGAATATGTCAACCCTTGAACGTCTCACATTGTGGACATTTCATATTGTGAACACCTCATATTCACTGTGAATATTTCAAACTGTGAACATCGCATACCGTAAACATCTGATATTGTGAATACTTATGCTGTGAAGATGTCATACCGTAAACATCTGATATTGTGAATACTTATGCTGTGAAGATGTCATACCGTGTACGTTTCATAATGTGAACATTTCATGCATGAACATTCCATGATGAGAACATCCTATTCTGTGGGCATCTCGTAGCATGAGTAGCTGACACTGCGAGCATCTCATACTGTATAATATGTTATACTGTAGACATTTCATACTGAACGTATCATATTGTGATCATTTCATTTGTGACGTATCATACTGTGAATATCTGATACTGTGAACATCTGATACAATGAACATTTCAGATTGTGAACATTTCATAATATAAACATTTTATGTTTTCACCATTTACTGACTGGACTTTATTTCACTTGAATTTTACAGCAACATTAATCAACACGCTGACTAACTCACAAGTACAGCAACATTAATCAACACGCTGACTAACTCACAAGTACAGCAACATTAATCAACACGCTGACTAACTCACAAGTACAGCAACATTAATCAACACGCTGACTAACTCACAAGTACAGCAACATTAATCAACACGCTGACTAACTCACAAGTACAGCAACATTAATCAACACGCTGACTAACTCACAAGTACAGCAACATTAATCAACACACTGACTAACTCACAAGTACAGCAACATTAATCAACACGCTGACTAAATCACAAGTACAGCAACATTAATCAACATGCTGACTAACTCACAAGTACAGCAACATTAATCAACACGCTGACTAACTCACAAGTACAGCAAAATCGCCTTCAAGGAATTAAACTCCTTTTTAAAAAACATGTAAAGAGCCACGTCACGACAAGTGGCATATAACGAATATGTTATTAGTGATCATCATTTTTACTGACCTTCGGCACGTAATTTTTGGGGTAATGTAGTCGGTATTACGCCCGTGCCGCTTTACTTTCCCAGAAACAAATCTGGTACCCATTTAAGGCTGGGTGAATCTGGAAGCCGTCATTCAGAATCGAACCCGTTCCCTTGTCCGTATTAGTCCAGTTCACTAACCACTGAGCTATCGCGACTCCCCCAAACTAAACTTCTTGTGTCGACATTATTAAACCGACAGCAAACGAGAAGAAGATGACAACGACAACGATGTCTGGGATATGACTGACGCGCGAGGACTGACTAATCAAAAGGAAAGAACTAGTGTCAATAATAAAGAAAAAAAAAACCTCAAACTAATAAATAGGGACATGAACGATATGAAACTGAATCCTGATATATTTTTATTTCTAAACCCTTTTTCTAGATATTCTTTTGATTATGTCTTTAATATTTACCATAAACCATCATGGCTGCCATAATCTGTGTTAGATGTCCGTAAATTTGCCGCCTGGTGCTCTGCTATCTCGTTCGCTGATCAACAAATACCTCGGACTCTGATCTGGGCTGTACAAACTTAATTACCTATGGCCATTACGAAGATGAGAAACATGAGTTATAGAAAAATATACGAGAAATAACGGCAGAGAAAAGGAATCTGCCGCGTCTCAATAAATCGAATATAACTGCGCTAAAAGTCTGCGAGCTCTATTTGTTATTTGTGGAAGAAGACATCTATGTAATGGGGTCTGGCAGTCGGGGAATTATTTCATTGGTTAACACCGTACCGGAACTTTTTAACTTTTTGCTGGCATTATATAAAGCAGTTGTGTATCCTTGGAAATGTAATAGGTTGTGTGCTCAACAAATAGGTTATGGTTTACAAACACATTATTTAGCATATGTAATATTTCATAATATTTTATTGCTTTCTCCATTATCATTGTCAACTATCGTCTCCACATCGAAGGTTAGCTACCATGAACCGCCGTTTCGCTCTGTCTGCTTTGATAGCGCATGTTGTCATAGGATGACATGTCCATCTTTTGACGTTTTACTTGTCCGTGTTAGTATTGGTCTGCCTCTGCCTCTTTTACCTTGTATTTTCCATAACAAGATTATTTTTAATTACCTTACCATAATTTATTGAATAGGAAGTGCACAACTGTTCAGCAATGATATTTTAGATTTTATTTCAGTTGCTCATTTCGGGTATATATAGATAGCATGTATATGTAGCTCTGAAACAGGTTTAGACAACGTCAAATACTTGGACATAGTAATAAGATCAGACGGAAGATGCACCACAGAAATAAGATCAGACGGAAGATGCACCATAGTAATAAGATCAGACGGAAGATGCACCACAGAAATAAGATCAGACGGAAGATGCACCACAGAAATAAGATCAGACGGAAGATGCACCATAGTAATAAGATCAGACGGAAGATGCACCACAGAAATAAGATCAGACGGAAGATGCACCACAGTAATAAGATCAGACGGAAGACACACCACAGTAATAAGATCGGACGGAAGACACACCACAGTAATAAGATCGGACGGAAGACACACCACAGTAATAAGATCGGACGGAAGACACACCACAGTAATAAGATCAGACGGAAGATGCACCACAGAAATAAGATCAGACGGAAGATGCACCACAGTAATAAGATCAGACGGAAGATGTACCACAGAAATAAGAGCAGACGGAAGATGCACCACAGAAATAAGATCGGACGGAAGATGCACCACAGAAATAAGATCAGACGGAAGACACACCACAGAAATAAAAATGTAGAATAGCGAAAGATAAAGTACCGTTTCAGAAAATGAAAAACGTCTTGTACTACACGCTTATATCAATAGAAGATTGAAAGAGAATTCATTTGTGTTATAATAGAGCTAATTGGGAGCTTCGAACAAGAATCATAGGCAGAAGACAGATAAATGAAATAAACGATTGTTGGTCACAAAGATTAGATTTCTGAGGAAAATAATGAGAGTTCCCTGGACAGCTTAAAAGACAAAACGAACAAATTCTCAACGAGGCCAACAGTGAGCTTCTTGAAAAAAATACAAGGAAGAAATGATCGATATTTTTCGGATATATCACAAGAAGAGGAAATTTGGAATACGTGGTTTCATCATCATTGAGTGCCGTCTCCGCAATGAAGGTTGGCTACCATGAAGCGCCATTCTGCTCTATCTCTTGCTTTGATGGTGCAGGTTGTCATCGGTTGATTTGTCCATCTTTTGATGTTACTCGTCCATGTTAATCTTGGTCTGCCTCTGCCTCTTTTACCTTTTATTTTCCCCTCCAGGATCACTTTCAGTTGGCTGTTGTGTCTTTTAACATGGCCCAAGAATCGCATTTGTCTTGTTCTAATTGTGTTCAGAAGTTCTCTTTTCATTTTTAGTTGTTTTAAGACTTCATCGTTTGTTTTCTTTTCTTACCATCCAATTCTACCTATTCTTCTATATATCCACATTTCAAAGGCTTCAATTCTCTGTTCTGTTTTCTTGTCTAATGTCCATGTTTCAGCACCATATAGGAATATTGAGAAGATGTAACATTTTGCTATTCTTAGTTTTAGCCCTGGTGTTATTTGTTTTGATGTTAGTATGTCCTCATTGACATTAAAATTACTTTTTGCCATTACTATAATACGTGGTTTACAACTGGCAAAATATAGAGAAAGAGAGATCGTGGACGACAAAGAGAGAAGATACTAGATAGTTTGGTGTCGCGACATGGAAAACAATCAACAACAGAATTGATACGATGTACTGTGGATAGAAAATTATGTAAGGTCATAATCATCCACACTAACCGGTATGGCACATGATGATGATATGTAAGTCAGCTTGAATATAAGAAAGGAAGTGGTACATAGACGTCATGCTGGCATTGAGCCAATTAAGCGAAGAGGTTATTGAGTACATTAAGAATTAAATATGGCGTTTATAGACCAGGGGAAAGCGTTTAATCGAGTTAAACAGAAATACACTAGCAGGAAAGATCGTGGAGTGTAATGTGAAAGGACAGCTATTGGGATTCTAGAAACAAAAGGGGGTAAGACAAGAATGTAAAATACAAATTTTCAACTCCAATGTTAAGTCAGTCCTATTATATGGCTGTGAAACATAGAGAACAACAAAACTGACAATCATGGAGATACAGACTTTCATTAATGGATGCTTACGCAGAATAGAAGGATGGAAATGGCAGGGCAAAATCACTAACATTTAGTGTTTCCGATTATGGAAATGTACCAGTCAAACACAAGTGGATAAAGAGATACAGCGAAGACGAGGGCTTTCGGTTCACCCAGCCTTTAATGGGTACCGGATTTTTTTTCTGGGAAGTAAAGCGGCACGGGCGTAATACCGACCACATTACCCCAAAAATCATGTACCAAAGGTCTGTAAAATCTACGGTCACCAACACCATATTCCCTATACGCCACTTGGCGTGACGGGTCATTAACACCATATTCCCTATACGCCACTTGGCGTGACGGGTCACTAACACCATATTCCCTATACGCCACTTGGCGTGACGGGTCATTAACACCATATTCCCTATACGCCACTTGGCGTGACGGGTCATTAACACCATATTGCCTATACGCCACTTGGCGTGACGGGTCATTAACAACATATTCCCTATACGCCACTTGGCGTGACGGGTCATTAACACCATATTCCCTATACGCCACTTGGCGTGACGGGTCATTAACACCATATTCCCTATACGCCACTTGGCGTGACGGGTCACTAACACCATATTGCCTATACGCCACTTGGCGTGACGGGTCACTAACACCATATTGCCTATACGCCACTTGGCGTGACGGGTCACTAACACCATATTCCCTATACGCCACTTGGCGTGACGGGGGTTCTTTACTTTTTTTTTAAAGATACCAAACACAGGACATCTCTCATAAATGCAGCATAAATGTTATGTGTTACACTAAAACACCATATTGTGATTAAAGCCACCAACCGTGAAATGAGCAATGTATATAATTTCAGGGGAGGTAACCACATTTTTCATGTTTAGAATCAATACCAGGAATCCTCTGTTATCTTGACATTCCTTCGGCCTCGTGTTATTGTACATGTAAAGCACTCACCCCGCCTTCCTTCAAGGAAACAGTTCGATTTACAAGTATCTCTGTACTCCATTGATTCATCATTTCCTGAATCTAGCGATAGGCGTAGTCTTGTATTACAGATCATTACTTAAGAGAAACTGGCTATAGTCGCAGGTCCTGTATTACAGATCATTACTTAAGAGAAACTGGTTATAGTCGCAGGTCCTGTATTACAGATCATTACTTAAGAGAAACTGGTTATAGTCGCAGGTCCTGTATTACAGATTATTACTTAGAAGAAACTGGTTATAGTAGTAGGTCCTGTATTACAGATTATTACTTAGAAGAAACTAGTTATAGTAGTAGGTCCTGTATTACAGATTATTACTTAGAAGAAACTGGCTATAGTAGTAGGTTCTGTATTACAGATCATTACACAGAAGAAACCTTTCAAGCTAAAAATCGTAAATGTAGGGTCTTTACGTCGCAGGTTTTGCTCAATTTCAATTGTATTAAATATATAGTTATTGCTGTAATTTTCATAAAATACTCGAATAATTCAAGTTGTTTGTTATGTAGTTCAGGTGGAATTCACATATTTGTTATGTAGTTCATGTGGAATTCACATTTTTGTTATATAGTTAATTGTGGAATTCACATTTTTGTTTTATAGTTCATTGTCGAGTTCACATTTTTGTTATATAGTTCATTGGGGAATTCATATTTTTTGTTATATAGTTCATTGTCGAGTTCACATTTTTGTTATATAGTTCATTGTGGAATTCACAATTTTCCTATGTAGTTCATGGTGGGATTCACATCTTTTTGAGGCGTAGTTCATGAACTGTGAATTTGTTGACTTCATTAACTTGTTAACTGTGAATCTGCGATCATGACTATTCTAACGCCTGGTGTCCACATGTTATGTAATATAATTCACGATCTATTTATGCTGAGAAATAACGTCTCATTAATTCTTGTAAATGATGATAACCTTGAACAAGCACAGAGTCTTAGACAATAGCGTGAACTTCATGACATTGCTTAGGATTACAAATTAATGTAATTCTTTAAATAAAAAAAAAGCGAAATAATTCCGGAGTTGGGTTAAAGTTTCAGTGCTGCTAACATCATCATCATCATCATTGAGTGCCGTCTCCGCAACGAAGGTTGGCTACCATGGAGCGCCATTCTGCTCTATCTCTTGCTTTGATGGTGCAGGTTGTCATCGGTTGATTTGTCCATCTTTTGATGTTACTCGTCCATGTTAATCTTGGTCTGCCTCTGCCTCTTTTACCTTGTATTTTCCCCTCCAGGATTACTTTCAGTAGGTTGTTGTGTCTTTTAACATGGCCCAAGAATCGCATTTGTCTTGTTCTAATTGTGTTGAGAAGTTCTCTTTTCATTTTTAGTTGTTTTAAGACTTTATCGTTTGTTTTCTTTTCCTTCCATCCAACTCTACCTATTCTTCTATATATCCACATTTCAAAGGCTTCAATTCATCTGCTAACAACTGACGTCATTTCCTGTGGAAACCGTTACGTGAAATCAACGTCTTGCCAAACAAAATAGTACTGTTGGCGTCCGTTCAACATTCGCCATTTTGGTTGATTTGGAATGAAATGAAAACACTGACCAGAATACGTTTCAGCAACTGCGCTGGACAAGCGACCTCTATTTTACGACCCCTTGAACGCTCTCGGGGCACTATATAATGTGAAACAAGAGGAAACGACAGCGCATTTTTACAGTACTAAACGTCATCACCTAATTTTATTTGGTTATTGTCTACTGCCTTAATTATTATAATTTTGGTCTTATCTCTATTTATTTTCAGTCCCATCTGTTGTAATCTCTCAAATCAAATATGCTCATTTTATCCTGCATCTGTTGATGGCTGTGTGATAGGAGAGCTATGTCATCAGCAAAGTCTAAATCATCAAGATGCTTGGTCAGTGACCACTGGATTCCATTTCTGTTGTTTTGAGTTATTTTCATAATCCAATCTATGGCCAGTAGAAAGAGAAATGGGGACAGAAGACATCCCTGTCTTACTCCTGTTCTTATTTCAAATGCTTCTGTAAGCTGTTCTTCATACACAACACTACATTTCATTCCTTCATACATTTTTCCCCAGGGGAAAAGACAAAGAGGAAGAACAAAGAATTCTTCGAGAAGACAGATAGAAGAAGATGATGGGGAAGACATGGAATGATCTTAAAAGAATGTCAAGAAACAGAACGACTTGGAAAGTGTTTGTTGAAGACCTATGCTCCACAGGGAGCTGAAGGGTAAAAGAAGTAGAAGAAAGGTCATCTACTATGTGGAATTGAGTCATGGACGACAAGCAAGAGACAACACAGAGAACGTGGGAGACAGATGAGACGTGGTTTATCAGAAGAATGTTACGAGTTCCATAGATAGCAAAGAATGCCTAATGAAGAATGCTTAACAAGAGCTGCAGAAACCAGGAATATCATAATTATAAGAAAGAGACAATGTACGTTTATTGAGCTTGGCTTGTGAAAAGAAGGCATTGAGAATACTGTAACAACGGGTAGAAGGAAGGAAAAGAAGGCATTGAGAATACTGTAACAACGGGTAGAAGGAAGGAAAAGAAGGCATTGAGAATACTGTAACAACGGGTAGAAGGAAGGAAAAGAAGGCATTGAGAATACTGTAACAACGTGTAGAAGGAAGGAAAAGAAGACATTGAAATACTGTAACAACGGGTAGAAGGAAGGAAAAGAAGGCATTGAGAATACTGTAACAACGGGTAGAAGGAAGGAAAAGAAGGCATTGAGAATACTGTAACAACGGGTAGAAGGAAGGAAAAGAAGGCATTGAGAATACTGTAACAACGGGTAGAAGGAAGGAAAAGAAGGCATTGAGAATACTGTAACAACGGGTAGAAGGAAGGAAAAGAAGGCATTGAGAATACTGTAACAACGGGTAGAAGGAAGGAAAAGAAGGCATTGAGAATACTGTAACAACGGGTAGAAGGAAGGAAAAGAAGGCATTGAGAATACTGTAACAACGGGTAGAAGGAAGGAAAAGAAGGCATTGAGAATACTGTAACAACGGGCAGAGGGAAGGAAAAGAAGGCATTGAGAATACTGTAACTACGGGCAGAGGGAAGGAAAAGAAGGCATTGAGAATACTGTAACAACGGGCAGAAGGAAGGAAAAGAAGGCATTGAGAATACTGTAACAACGGGCAGAAGGAAGGAAATGAAGGATTGCGAATACTGTAACTACGGGCAGAAGGAAGGAAAAGAAGGCATTGAGAATACTGTAACAACGGGCAGAAGGAAGGAAAAGAAGGCATTGAGAATACTGTAACAATGGGCAGAAGGAAGGAAAAGAAGACATTGAAATACTGTAACAACGGGCAGAAGGAAGGAAAAGAAGGCATTGAGAATACTGTAACAACGGGCAGAAGGATGGAAAAGAAGGCATTGAAATACTGTAACAACGGGCAGAAGGAAGGAAAAGAAGGCATTGAGAATACTGTAACAACGGGCAGAAGGATGGAAAAGAAGACATTGAAATACTGTAACAACGGGCAGAAGGAAGGAAAAGAAGGCATTGAGAATACTGTAACAGCTGGCAGAAAGAAGGAAAAGAAGGCATTGAGAATACTGTAACAACGGGCAGAAGGAAGGAAAAGAAGGCATTGAGAATACTGTAACAGCGGGCAGAAGGAAGGAAAAGAAGGCATTGAGAATACTGTAACAGCTGGCAGAAGGAAGGAAAAGAAGGCATTGAGAATACTGTAACAACGGGCAGAAGGAAGGAAAAGAAGGCATTGAGAATACTGTAACAGCGGGCAGAAGGAAGGAAAAGAAGGCATTGAGAATACTGTAACAGCGGGCAGAAGGAAGGTAAGGAAGGCATTGAGAATACTGTAACAACGGGCAGAAGGAAGGAAAAGAAGGCATTGAGAATACTGTAACAACGGGCAGAAGGAAGGAAAAGAAGACATTGAAATACTGTAACAACGGGCAGAAGGAAGGAAAAGAAGGCATTGAGAATACTGTAACAACGGGCAGAAGGAAGGAAAAGAAGAGCAGAAAAAAACCAAGAGAAGAAATATTGAACAGCTTATCCAAATGACATAAAAAAATCATCATCATCATCGTCATCGAATGTCGTCTCCGCATCGAAGGTTGGCTACTGTAGAGCGCCACTCCGCTCTGTCTCTTGCTTTGATGGTTCAGGTTGTCATAGGCTGGCTTGTCCATTTTTTTTATGTTACTAGTCCACGTTAGCCTTGGTCTGCCTCTGCCTCTTCTACTTGTATTCTCCCTACCAAGATTACTTTTAGTAGTCTGCTGTGTCTTTTTTAACATCCCTTAAACAATCTAATTTCTCTTGTTAGAATTGTGTTTAGTAGTTCTCTTTTCATTTTTAGTTGATTGAAGATAACATAATAAAAAGATCACTGACTGAAATTATAACAAGCAGGAAGGACCGACAGATGTGAAGAGAGGTGATCGCCTATGCCAATCGACATGACACCTCATGATGATGATGATGAAATGTTCTCGAAGAAAGAGCTTGACATCCACAAAAGCTCCAGATAGGAGACTAATTGTCTATTTAAAAAATAAATAAATAAATAAATAAAAATGTTCCGTAGACAGTCACCATCACTGAGTGCCTTATGTCTTTTGGCGTATGCTGAGACTGCTCTGATGGGGACTACAGCTACCTTTCTTTGTTTGGGAGATGAGTTAGTAATTCGGATTATTCCACTGACACGGGCGGTTGAGCAATTATGATTGTAATTCATTTGCAGTGATACCGCGGCCTTCTATGACAATAACCATTGAGTGTCATCTCCGCATCGAAGGTTGGCTACAATGGCGCGCCATTCCACTCTGTCTCTTGCTTTGATAGTGCAGGTTGTCATAGGTCTACTTGTCCATTTTTTTTATGTTACTCGTCCATGTTAGTCTCGGCCTGCCTCTGCCTCTTCCACCTTGTATTTTCCCTTCCAATGTTACTTTTAGTAGGCTGTTCAGTAGACCCTTCAACATAAATCAGAGAGATTGTGTACCGATTAAGCTATAAGAGAAGAAACTAAAATAAAAATACAAGTCTTGGGGGGGGGGCGCGCTCGGTAGCCTAGTTTGGAAAACCACCCCAATAGCTACAGACGCTCAGTTAGCACGTGTTCGATTCCCGCTGTGTCTGCCTGTGCGGCGAGGCACCCCTGTGCACACGGCTACCAGAGAAAAATGGATAAACACGCAAAATTCAGTTCCTAGTCTCTAGGGACTTCGTGAGAAGTAAAAGCTGGCGAACGGAAAAAAAAAACGAAATAAATAAAAATCCCGCTGGAAGATGTGTGAATTGTACTCGTGGTTAGAAATAATACCACTGAGGTCGACCCAGCCACAAACCGAATTGGGTACCAGGGTTCATGCTCTGGGAAGATGAATGGCGCCTCGCTCGACTCGAGAGGTACGATGCTTTAGGTGACACTAGACAGAAGTCTTCGAACATCTGTGGATAGGCGGCCGTGCTCATATAATTTAGAACCCGCGTGCTAAGACGCCGATTCACGTCTCGTACTTTCACCTTTAACACTTTCCGTACGTTTCGACGAACAGTGCGTCACTCTTAATTTGATTAGTGTAAACCGTCATCAAGTTTCTCCGGCTTGGTATAGAACCGTTGATCAGAGGTTTAACAAGCCGCTATCGTAAAAACGATGTTGTTAATGAAACGTAGACCTGATACAGAATGTGTAAATTAGCAGTAGATAGTAGTGGTAGTTTTTTCGGCCCTAAAACAACAACAAAAATAGGATTCTGGAATGTACGCACAATGGCCGCACCGACGAAACATGCACAGGTCGCGAGCGAGATGGACAGATACGATCTAGATATTTTAGGATTAAGCGAAATGCGCTGGCTTGGAACAGGTAGGAAATCTATTGAAAATTGGGCTTGAGGTCAATCATGAAAAGACTAAAGTCATGAAAAGTTTAATTCCAACAGATGACAAAATATACATGGAAAACAAACCAGTAGAAGAGATCGATCACTTTATCTATCTTGGAAGTCACATTGATCGAGAAGGGGATACAAGTAAAGAAATTAGAATCAGAATAGCTAAAGCAGCAATGTCTTTCAGAAGCCTTGAAAAGTTGTGGAAATCAAAACTAATCAGCACAAACACAAAAATTAGGATATTCAAATCAAATGTACTATCAACCCTTACGTATGCGTGTGAAAGCTGGAAAACAACAAGAGATATAGAAACAAAGTTGAACGCATTCGAAAATAAATGTCTAAGGAAAATACTTGGTATAGCGTGGAACGAATTGAAAACAAACGAGGAAATTAGAGAAATCGCCAATCAACCACTAATATCTTCAGTAATAAAGAAAAGACGATGGTCATATGTTGGACATGTGATGAGAAGAGATAATAACCGAATAGCAAAGCAGGCCCTCATATGGGAAACAACAGGTAAGAGAAAAGAGGAAGACCCAGGGAGACACTGAGAAGAACATTGATGAGAGAGGCAAGAGCAACAGGATTCGGCTCCCTCAATGAGATAGAGCTGCTTGCACAGAACAGAGACAAATGGCGAGATTTGATAAAATATCTTTAAAAGAAAACTGCTAAGAACAAAAAATTCAGATACGAGAAGGTGTATCTTGGTCTACGCCCTATGGGCTAGCTACAGCTCAAAAGGTCAATAGTTAGATAGAAACCGTCATGAAACCATATTCTTTTTATAGGTCTTGTACCACCTTGGTATTGCTGAAATCTAATTCTTTGGTTCATTAAAAATTCATATCTAATATGTTAAGTGTTAGATAATTATAAACATGTAGATTCATCATCATCATCGAGTGCCGTCTCCGCAACGAAGGTTGGCTACCATGGAGCGCCATTCTGCTCCGTCTCTTGCTTTGATGGTGCAGGTTGTCATAGGCTGATTTGTCCATCTTTTGATGTTACTCGTCCATGTTAATCTTGGTCTGCATCTGCCTCTTTTACCTTGTATTTTCCCCTCCAGGATTACTTTTAGTAGGCTGTTGTGTCTTTTAACATGGCCCAAAAATCGCATTTGTCTTGTTTGAATTGTTCTTAGTAGTTCTCTTTTCATTTTTAGTTGTTTTAAGACTTCATCGTTTGTTTTCTTTTCCTACCACCCAATTCCACCTATTCTTCAATATATCCACATTTCAAAGGCTTCAATTCTCTGTTCTGTTTTCTTGTCTAATGTCCATGTTTCTGCATTATATAGGAATATTGAGAAGATGTAACATTTTGCTATTCTTAGTTTTAGCCCTGGTGTTATTTGTTTTGATGTTAGTATGTTCTTCATGGCATTAAAATTACTTTTTGCCATTCATATTCTTATGTTTATTTCAGTTGTACATTTTCCATCACTGGTTATAGTATGTTTACGAGTCCCGTCTACCCGGAGCGATATCTAAAGATACGCCTTTGTCAGGCTCAAGTGCTTGGCTGGCAACCCGTCTAGAAGAAGGGAAACTTCGACCACAAAACCCTCCACTACCTTGTGGACTAGTTTCTAGTTAGAATCGAAGGTTATGGGAGTACACCCAGAGTAAAAATCCGGAGGGAGGGACCCTAAGGCAGTGGACGGCGTTAATCGTCTTTCTGGCATCCCCTGCACCTTCTTTCAATTCCGAACGTATGGACTTTGTCCCTCCTTCGGAAATCCTTGAAACGAAGTCGAGAGGGGGATAGTGCGACTGGGTAAAGCACTATCTCCATATTCCGTGCCCAGGCAGAGTAGGCAAAGTGAAATGAGGAAGAAAGCACCAATGTTTAAACTTGGCACATGGAACGTAAGGACCATGTGCCCTGGACTTACTAAAACAGAGGTGTTAGAAGGCATAGGCTGCCCTCCTAAACTACTTAGGCTGATAATTTCCTTCCATGAAGACATGAATGGCAAAGTCCATTTTGATTGGAGTCCATCAGAGAATTTCAAAGTCAACAAAGGAGTGAAACAGGGATGTGTCCTCGCCCCCCACCCTTTTTGGTATATTTTTTGCTGCCCTCCTAAATTACACCTTCGAAAACAGCTCAGGAGATATTTACATTCGCACTAGACCAGATGGCTCACTGTTCAACCTAGCACGACTAAGAGCAAAAACCAAAACAAATGTTGCCCTACTTAAAGAATTTTTATTTGCTGACGATGCAGCCCTAGTCGCTCATAGTGAGGCCACCCTACAGTCGCTGATCAACAACCTGGATAAAGCATGCGACCTTTTTTCACTGTCAATTAATGTTCAGAAGACAGTAATACTAAATCAAGGTGACTTCAAACCTCTATCTATTACTCTAAAAGACTGCCCACTAGAATCAGTACAGAAATTTACATATCTTGGATCCACAGTTACGCAAACCATCTCTCTTGATGAAGAAATAAACTGTCGAATTGGTAAGGCAGCTACGACCTTCGGCAAACTCACAAAAAGGGCATGGAACAACACGAAACTAACTCAAAAGACTAAACTCTTAATATATCAAACATGTGTGCTTAGCACACTACTATATGGATCCGAAACCTGGACAACATACTCAAACCAGGAAAAAAGACTAAATGTCTTCCACATGCGATGTCTCCGCAAAATAATGCACATCAAATGGCAGGACAAAATAACCAACTTAACTGTCCTGCAACGTGCTAAGACCCTAACAATCATGTCGATGCTCAGAAGTCGAAGGCTAAGATGGCTGGGGCATGTCCAACGGATGGAAGAAAAACGCATTCCTAGGCAAATACTATATGGCGAGCTAAAACACGGAAAACGACAAATCGGCAGACCTAAACTACGATATAGAGATATCTGCAAATCATCTCTGAAAGACTTCTCCATCTGTGAAAACGACTGGCAACATCTGGCAAGTGATCGCACATCATGGAGAGCACGTATAAGGAACGGTATAACAACATTTGAGACTGTTCTAAGACAGGACTTAGAAGAGAAGAGACTCATGAAAAAGGATGGTAAACCCTGTGGACCAGCGAGCCTGACCTGTTCATTATGTGACCGCGTGTGTTTGTCAAACATTGGTAGAATTAGCCACGAGAGAAGCTGTTCGGCAAAAACAATACCTCAAAAAAATACGCAATAGCCTCCACTAGACCGTCTGACAAGACGAAAAGGGCCATATATATTATAGTATGTTCAAGGTAGTTGTTATTCTGAACTGTCTCCAGGTCTATTACTTCTATTTTGATATCTACTTGTGGGTTTTGAGTATCTTCTTTGTTTATGATCATAGTTTTAGCTAAACATGTAGATTAATATTTAAAAGCATGAAAAATATTGTCTCTGAAATTTCTACCGCTAAATTGAGAAAAACTTTCCGTACTGAAAGAGTTAAACATCGAGCTATACGAAAAATTGACTAGAAGTGGACCGATTATTTTCTCCAAATTTGGGAAATAAAACTACAATGGCAGGTCTTTGTTTACACTTTGTGACAGAAACAAAAACTAGAAAGACCAAAAGAAACTAAGAAGAAAAATTAAAATAGAGCGCCTAACTACGGGCTTAAGAACAAGTATATATCATCATCATCATTATCAAGTACCGGGCGTGCTGGCGTAGGTGATCATGTCTCTCCACAACTGTCGATCTCGACAGTTGTTTATCATTTCTGTTGTTGACTTTCTGCCCTCTATCTTCCTCCCTCAATTTTCCCAGTTGTTACAATATATTCCAGTTGTTCTCTTCTCATTACATGGCCAAAAAATGATGATTGTTTCTTCCTAATATTGGAAATTAGCTCTCTTTTTGCCTTGACCTCTTTCAGAACATTTTCATTACTCTTCTTAGCTGTTTATGGTATTCTCAACATTCTCCTGTAAAACCAGAAGAACTATATATATATATATATATATAGGGACTTCCGGTCTATATGGCGGATAGGCGACAGGAACCGTTGAGGCAGTGTTTGAAAAGTGTTCCTAGTTGGAGTTTACTCATATTCCAAGTGCGGCTTCCTGCCGGTGCTACAGAGTTTAGTTCTCTGTGTACACCGCGAGCTGTGTTTTTCATCCTGATGGTGTTTCTATATTCAGATTGCGTACGATGAATGATGATATCGTAAGACGAAGGACAGTTCAGATGCTTTCACTTTCAGTACCGCTTAATATTATGTCTCTTGACGTGCACTGCAGCTGCTATTATGGGAACTGCACCTGGTTTTGTTTGTTTGGATATTCAATGAGATGTTAATTCGGATGATTCCACTGGCACTGACGGTTGAGCAATTATGGACATTCATTCGTTTGCAGTGATACCGGGACCTTTGAATAACTGTAACTATAACTGTAACTATAACTGTAACTATAACTGTAACTATAACTGTAACTATAACTGTAACTATAACTGTAACTATAACTGTAACTGTAACTGTAACTGTAACTGTATCTATAACTGTAACTATAACTGTAACTGTAACTGTAACTGTAACTATAACTGTAACTATAACTGTAACTATAACTGTAACTATAACTATAACTGTAACTGTAACTGTAACTGTAACTGTAACTATAACTATAACTGTAACTGTAACTGTAACTGTTACTATAACTGTAACTATAACTGTAACTATAACTGTAACTATAACTGTAACTGTAACTATAGCTGTAACTGTAACTGTAACTATAACTGTAACTGTAACTGTAACTGTAACTGTAACTGTAACTATAACTATAACTATAACTGTAACTATAACTGTAACTGTAACTATAACTGTAACTGTAACTATAACTGTAACTGTAACTGTAACTATAACTATAATTGTAACTATAACTGTAACTGTAACTATAACTGTAACTGTAACTATAACTGTAACTATAACTGTAACTGTAACTGTAACTGTAACTATAACTGCAACTGTAACTGTAACTGTAACTGTAACTGTAACTATAACTGTAACTATAAATGTAACTATAACTGTAACTGTAACTATAACTGTAACTGTAACTATAACTGTAACTGTAACTATAGCTGTAACTATAACTGTAACTATAACTGTAACTGTAACTATAACTGTAACTGTAAATGTAACTATAACTATAACTGTAACTATAACTGTAACTGTAACTGTAACTATAACTGTAACTGTAACTATAACTGTAACTATAACTGTAACTATAACTGTAACTGTAACTATAACTGTAACTGTAACTGTAACTGTAACTATAACTGTAACTGTAACTATAACTGTAACTGTAACTATAACTGTAACTGTAACTGCAACTGTAACTGTAACTATAATTGTAAATATAACTGTAACTATAACTGTAACTATAACTGTAACTATAACTGTAACTATAACTGTAACTATAACTGTAACTATAACTGTATCTATAACTATAACTGTAACTATAACTGTAACTATAACTGTAACTATAACTGTAACTATAACTGTAACTATAACTGTAACTGTAACTATAATTGTAACTATAACTGTAACTATAACTGTAACTATAAATGTAACTATAACTGTAACGGTAACTATAACTGTACCTATAACTATAACTATAACAATAACAATAATTATAACTATAACTGTAACTATAACTGTAACTGTAACTGTAACTATAACTGTAACTGTAACTGTAACTATAACTGTAACTATAACTGTAACTGTAACTATAACTATAACTATAACTATAACAATAATTATAACTGTAACTATAACTATAACTATAACTATAACATAACTGTAACTATAACTATAACTATAACAATAACAATAACAATAACAATAATTATAACTGTAACTATAACTATAACTATAACTGTAACTATAACTGTAACTATAACTATAACTGTACCTATAACTTATTGATGTTATTCCTTTGCCATTAAATAAAGATATGAACGCGGATATGAATTAACCAACCTGCAAGCTAATGTGGCCGTCTATACTCAAATAGTAACCCCCAGTTAGCCAATTTGGCCGTCAATATTCAAACTAACTTCCGCTTAATAAATGAGTTATCTGTACTTAATAAATATTCCTACAGTAAATCAATCAGACCTTCCTTTGTTTCGCCATATAATGTAATCAATATAATCGTTTGGACAACATTGAGTATTACCTACAGACAATCCCCTCTATTATTTTTTATTTTCAGTTACTTATCATGAATTTATGAAGTTTATGTATGTCCTTTGTCTAATATTGTATTTTTCCCCTCAAATTTTGACATTTTGTCCAATATTGTATTTCTTCCCCTCTAACTTTAACATTTTGTCCGATAGTGTATTTCTTCCCCTCTAACTTTAACATTTTGTCCGATGGTGTATTTCTTCCCCTCTAACTTTAACATTTTGTCCGATGGTGTATTTCTTCCCCTCTAACTTTAACATTTTGTCCGATGGTGTATTTCTTCCCCTCTAACTTTAACATTTTGTCCGATGGTGTATTTCTTCCCCTCTAACTTTAACATTTTGTCCGATGGTGTATTTCTTCCCCTCTAACTTTAACATTTTGTCCGATGGTGTATTTCTTCCCCTCTAACTTTAACATTTTGTCCGATGGTGTATTTCTTCCCCTCTAACTTTAACATTTTGTCTAATGGTGTATTTCTTCCCCTCTAACTTTAACATTTTCTCTAATGGTGTATTTCTGAACTGTCTCCAGGTCTATTCTTTCAATTTTGATATCCATTTGCAGATTTTGATTATTATCTTTGTTTATGATCATAGTTTTATTTTTTTTTATATTCATATCTAATCCATATTTTTTGCTTGTCATGTTTTTTTTTCCATTATTTATTTTAGTATTTCAGTATTTAGTTTTGTTTCAGTAATTGTTGTAGATCTTTAGGATTTTCTGCTAGTAGTACAGTATCGTCAGCATATCTTAGGTTATTAATTATCTTTCCATTAATTTGTAGGCCTGGCATCTCTATGATGTTTTTAAAGATTTGCTCAGTGTATAGATTGAACAAGCTTGGTGATAGGATGCATCCCTGTCTTACTCCTATTTTTATATCAATGGGTGTAGAGTTCTCTTTGTTATATTTTATTAAGCTGCTTGCTACCAGTATAAATTACATATTAGTCGTATGTCCATGTCATCTAGGTGTATCTCTTTTAGGCATTCTATAAGTTGTTTGTGGTGTACTCTATCAAAAGCTTTGGTGTAGTCTATGAAGCAGGCATATATTGGTTTGTTTACTTCTGTGTACTTTTCGATTAATGTTCTCATCTAGAATGTGGCTTCTTTTGTCCCACTATTTTTCCTAAATCACAAATTGCTGCTCATCTAATTCAGTATTGATTTTATTCTGAATCCTTCTTTGTATAAATTTTAGCAAGATTTTTGTAGCATGGCTCATTAGGCTTATCGTTCTAAAGTCACTGCATTCAACTGCACCATTCCTTTTAGGCAATGCAATGAAAGTTGATGGTTTTAGTTCATTTGGTATGTATCCTATATGGTATGTGTCATTGTATAAGACTGTAATCACTTCAATGCCAAAATCTTCTAGTGCCTGTATCATCTCTATCTGTATGCTGTCAGGTCCTACTGTTTTTCCCTTTTTCGTTGTTTGTATAGCTTTTTCCACCTCAGATTTTAGGATTTTCTAGTCTGATGTGCATTTTATAATTGGTTTCATGTTCCTTTGATCATGAAATAGTTTTGTTATATATTCCTGCCATCTATCTATATTTTTATTGTCTGTTAGCATTTTTCCTTTTTTGGCTGCAATGCATCCGCTTTTTGTGGTTTTTTTATTTTTATTAGTCATTCTCTTTATTTCTGTGTGCATTCCTCTTGTGTTCTGTTTGCTTTCCATAGTTTCGGTTATTGTCTATAATATTATCTATATTATCATCTATATTATTATCTATATTATCGTCTATATTATCGTTTATATTATTATCTATATTATAGTCTATATTATTGTCTATATTATTGTCTATATTATCGTCTATATTATTATCTATATTATCGTCTATATTATCGTCTATATTATTGTCTATATTATTATAGGCAATTATTGTCTATATTCTTGCCTATATTATTGTCTATATTGTTATTGTCTATATTATTGTCTATATTATTACCTATATTATTGTCTATATTATCATTGTCTATATTATTGTTGTCTATATTATTATTGTCAATATTATTATTGTCTATATTATTGTTGTCTATATTATTATTGCCTATATTATTGTCTATATTATTATTGTCTATACTCTTGCCTATATTATTGTCTATATTGTTATTGTCTATATTATTGTCTATATTATTACCTATATTATTGTCTATATTATCATTGTCTATATTATTGTTGTCTATATTATTATTGTCTATATTATTATTGTCTATAATATTATTGTCTATATTATTGACTATATTATTATTGTCTATATTATTGTCTATATTATTATTGTCTATATTATTGTCTATATTATTGTCTATATTATTGTCTATATTATTGTCTATATTATTATTGTCTATATTATTGTTGTCTATATTATTGTTGTCTATATTATTATTGCCTATATTATTGTCTATATTATTATTGTCTATATTATTATTGTCTATATTATTATTGTCTATATTATTGTTTATATTATTATTGTCTATATTATTGTCTATATTGTTATTGTCTATATTATTATTGTCTATATTATTATTGTCTATATTATGATTGTCTATGTTCTCCTACCTTTTCTTCACTACATCCATGAACCTTTAGTTTGATAACTACTTAGATATTTCTCTCTTTCTTTGTTTCGTTCGTCTTCTATTTCACCCACCCGTCCATCAACATTTTGAGAACCCTTCTGAACCTATAATACAAGCTACATTTGTCTCCCAGGAGCCAACCTTTAATAAACTTTATTATAAAGCCGTTTATGACCCCGCATATAAACATTAATGGAAAGATAATCAATAACCTAAGATATGCTTATGATACTATTTTACTATCAGAAAATCCTAAAAATCTACAACAATTACTTAATGAAATAAACATGACAAGCTAAAAATATGGACTAGATATGAATATCAAAAAGACTAAAACTATGATCATAAACAAAGAAAATTCGCAAGACCTACAATTAAATATCAAAGTTGAAGGAATACATCTAGAGACAGTCCAGAGCTACAACTACCTGGGACATACTATAACCAGTGATGCAAGATGTACATCTCAAACAAACAAAAGAATAGGAATGGCAAAAAGTAATTTTAATGCCATGAAAAATATACTAACATCAAAACAAATAATACCAGGACTAAAACTAAGAATAGCAAAATGTTACATCTTCTCAATATTCATTTATGGTGCTGTAACACATTAGACCAGAAAACAGAACAGAAAATTGAAGCCTTTGAAATGTGGATCTATAGAAGAATAGGTAGAATTGGATAGAAAGAAAAGAAAACAAACGATGAAGTTTTAAAACAACTAAAAATGAAAAGAGAACTACTAAACACAATTAGAACAAGACAAATACAATTTTTGTGGCATGTTAAAAGACATAACAGCCTAATAAAAGTAATATTGGAAGGGAAAATACAAGGTAAAAGAGGCAGACCAAGACTAGCATGGACGAGTAACAACAAAAGATGGACAAGTCAGCCTATGACAATCTGCACCATCAAAGCAAGAGACAGAGTGGAATGGCGCTCCATGGTAGTCAACCTTCAATGCGGAGACGGCACTCAATGATGATGATGATATAGCCGTCCATATTTTGAATATCTACCGCCTGATACTATCAGCCGTCCAGTCGTCAGCCATGATAATATTAACCTGTTGTTTTTCGTTTTTTTCCCCCCTATATTTATACAAAAAGATACAAAACAGATGGAAACGACAGCTGTGAGATCCGTCTCAAATAAACAAAATCTCTGTGGAATATCTTCACTGAGTGAATGTGATAGATAATTGTGATTTGTTGTGAAGTGATTGCAGCATCACAAAGAGAACTCCCGTCAAGGAATGAATGATAACCAACAGGAAATCCGGTTTAATGTATATGTGCTTACAAACTCAGATGACGTATCGTCTGGCCATTAGGATTGTCTGCAACATTTGTTTTCCTGGTACAGAGTGTCTCACTCGTTACCGAACCGAGAATTTCTTCAATAGTTCTAACACCATTGAAGATGGAGCCTCGGTGGCTGAGTGGTTAGTGTGCTCACCTCGGTGGCTGAGTGGTTAGTGTGCTCACCTCGGTGGCTGAGTGGTTAGTGTGCTCACCTCGGTGGCTGAGTGGTTAGTGTGCTCACCTCGGTGGCTGAGTGGTTAGTGTGCTCACCTCGGTGGCTGAGTGGTTAGTGTGCTCACCTCGGTGGCTGAGTGGTTAGTGTGCTCACCTCGGTGGCTGAGTGGTTAGTATGCTCACCTCGGTGGCTGAGTGGTTAGTGTGCTCACCTCGGTGGCTGAGTGGTTAGTGTGCTCGCATCCTTAACAGACGGGTTCGGGTTTAATCCCCAGCATTGGTTGATTTTGTTTTGGACTGACAAGGCTCCAGGGTTCACCCAGCATCTAAAAATGGGTAGCAGAGGTTTTTCTGGGAAGTAAAGGCGGCCTGGCGTGATACAGACCACATCTCCCGAAAATGTGCCGTTAAAAAAAAAGTAAAGTACCCCCGTCACGCCAAGTGGCGTATAGGGAATATGGTGTTAGTGACCATAAATCGTACAGACCTTCAGCATATGTTTTTTGGGGTAAAGTGGTCGGTATTACGCCCGTGCCGCTTTACTTTCCATAAAAATCAGGCACACATTAAAGGCTGGGTGAACCCGGAAGCCGTCGGTTGGGATCGAACCCTACCTTTTGTTCTTTGTAGTCCAGTTCACTAACCACTGAGCTGTCGCGGCTCCCGAAAATGTATCGTGGTCATAGAAAAATATGGTCTTCTTCATTCTTCTTCTTTCCTTCCTCATCTGCCTTTCAGCGTTGAGGAGAGATATAATTTGCGGTCTTTTGCTCTTCTGTTCGCCTCTGCTGCTGTTATGTTTTCTAGTGCCTCTAATATTCCATCGACCCATCTTTTTCGTGGTCGACCCTTGGATCTGGTGTTCTCATAACGTTTGTTGAAGGCTCGTTGTGTAGTGTTTTGTTCTTTCTGCCTTGTCGCGTGGCCAAACCATTTTATCTGTTGTTTTCTTATATATTCTATGGCGGGGGCTATTCCTAGCTTTTTCCCACATGAGAGCTTGCTTTGCTATTCGGTTATTATCTCATCGCATCACATGTCCAACATATGACCATCGTCCTTTCTTGATTACTGAAGATATTAGTGGTTGATTGGCGATTTCTCTAATTTCCTCGTTTATTTTGAATTCGCTCCGCGCTATACCAAGTATTTTCCTTAAACATTTATTTTCGAATGCGTTCAAGTTTGTTTCAATGTCTCTTGTTGTTTCCCAGCTTTCACACGCATATACGTAAGGGTTGATAGTACATTTGATTTGAATAATCTAAGTTTTGTGTTTGTAATAATGAGTTTTGATTTCCACAACTTTTCAAGGCTTCTGAAAGACATTGCTGCTTTAGCCCTTTTAATTTACAACCAAAAAATTTCTCAAAGCAGGCCTTCAAATGTAAAGTAGACGGTACAAGAAAAAGAGGCGGACCTACGGAAACACTAAAATTAACACTAAGTTGAGGGGCAGCAACAGTAGGCACCTGCTCCCTCGCTGAGATTGAACAACCCGCCAAGAACAAAGGCGTGTTGAGACACAACAATGCGGGTCCTGTGCAAGGTCTGATGTTTGCTAACAAAGATAGCCGAACACGAAGAGTCTAACATTTCTGCCATATGTGATATCTTCGGTTCAAAAGGACAATAAATAAATGAAATTGATTGAGTCGGGTGTATCTGTTTTTTCTGTGTCAGTATGAGGTATTCAGTGATTTGATCGTGGATGAAAGGAGAAACAAAGCTATTCCAATAGAAGTGAGAAAGAGAGATCATCAATGCTATATAGAGCCAATTCTGATCTATGGAAGCGAATCATCGACAGTAAACAAACAAATGAAAAGACAATTAGAGGCCAGAGAGATAGGATTTCTCAGAAGAATGTAAAAAGTTCCCTGGACAGATAAAAGGTCAACTGATAAAATTTTCGAAGAGGCCAACACAAAAAGGGAGCTCGTAAAAAACACCAGAATGAAACAATCAACATTTTTCGGGCACGTCGTGAGAAGAGAAAAGTTTGAATACTTGGTTACAACCGGCAAAATACATTGAAAGATAGATCGCGGACGACAAAGAAAGAAAATACTATAGCTTGTTTCATAAGTCGTGCCCAACTTTTAAAATCAATATCTTTTAAACCGCTTTTTGTATTTTTTTCAAAATTTGCATGTAAAGTTATAATGATTAGAACCCAACAAGGAATTAATTTCATTTAAAAAAAACATTTGGTTATTATTATTGCTTATTTGATTTATATAAATTTATAACGACCCATTGATGTAGTCAAAACTTAGAGTTTACAGTATTTAAGTTAAAAATAGCGATTACAAATCTATACACGGTCAAATTTACGATTTTTCACGCTTTAAACGTGAGTTGTCTGACACAATTAGACACTTGTAGAAAACACGAGGCATTGTGTGTTCCATTTCCGTTCATTCATAGGTGTAGACGTGGAACGCTAACATTTATCATGAGTCTTAAAATGAAATTCTGCAGTTTACAACACATCGTAATAAAAATGTATGACTATTTTTGCAAAGAGGCTAAACGAGGAAGATTATTTCATTCTTTATAAAACCCTGAGAATAGGACAAGACACATTTTGGATTTATCTAAACGGTCATTTAATCGCTGGATTCAAGCACGTGACCGTCAATGTTCCAAATATACAAAATCACAAGGAAGAGCAAAAATGTTGGATAATTTCGACAGTGAACTTATTAGAAGTGAAATTCGCAAAATGTTGGGTATGAATGAAACTGTTACAATAAGAAAATTAAAAGTATCGCTGAAAAAGAACAACAGTATTGAAATATCAAAGTCTACATTATGGAGGAATGTGAGAGCTGCAGGCTGTACATTCAGAAAGTATTCCAATGGACGAAACATCATCTGTGAGAAGCCACATATAGTAGTCATGAGAAGCAAGTACTTACGTGAAGTAAAAGAGGTGCGCAAGCAAGGTTATGATATTGTGTACTTGGATGAAACATGGATCAATGCTCACCACACTAACCAAAGGGAATGGCAGTCATCAGATGGAAAGATTAAGAGATTAATACCTAGCAGCAAAGGACAGCGCTTGATAATTGCTCATGCAGGTAGTCGACAACATGGACTAATACAGAATGCAGAGCTCATTTTTCTTTCAAAATCCATAGACAATCGGGATTATCACTCTGAGATGAATGGTCACATATTTAGACACTGGATTGAAAATTCTGTTCTCCCATCACTAGATCGACCATCTTGCCTAATAATGGACAATGCAGCGTACCACAACATTGTTGCACTTGAAGATAAAGTCCCGACGTCATCCAGTACAAAAGATGCTATTAAGATATGGCTCACAAATGAGCACATACAATTTAATAACATGTACTTAAAACCTGAATTACTATCTCTAGTAAAGCCAAAACAGAGGACAAAGATTTTTCAAATAGATAAGATTATCCAAGAGCACGGTCATATAAGTTTGAGGCTGCCACCTTACCATGCTCATTTAAATCCAATAGAACTAATCTGGGCAAAATTAAAAGGACAAGTGGCAGATGAAAATACAACATTCAAAATATGCGATGTAAAGACTCTTGCTAATCTCGCTTTATTAAATATAGACAAAGATTATTGGGCTAAATGTGAAGACCACGTCTTAAAACAGGAAGAGGAATATTGGAAAAATGATGGTTTGTGGAATGTTCAACCCCAAACAGTTATTAATCTTTTAGACTCGTCTGATTCAGAATGAAAGTATATAGCCCCCACAATGTTGGCTCCTATATTACCTTAAATTATTTCAACAAACGGTCCTTTTCAGGACCACACAACTATGAAAATTGGACATACAGGTATACCTTGATATTATCGTCCGTCCTCGAACTGAGCAGACAATAATTATCCTGGTGTTTTGTTTTATCCAGTTATTTCCCCATTACGGCCACGCCTTTACCTAGTGAAAATTAATCGTAGACCAGCAACTACGGTAATTTCTATTCTTTAGGGCTTCACAATTTACAATTTTGACAAACATCAAAGAAATATCGCCGCTTTAAGAAAACTGCAGCTGCAAGATATTTGTTAAATATACATTTAAAGGGTCTTTTGCATTCTAATAACATTTGGAAAATTTCAAAAGTATTTAACAAACGGTTAGAGAGTAATAGCGTTTTGAAGTTGGGCAGATGATTTGAAACGAGCTATAGATAGCTCGGTGTCATGGCATGGTAAACAGTCAACAACTGAATTGATGCGATGCATGGTGGATAGAAGATTGTGGAAGGACATGATCGAATACGCCAATCGGTATGGCACATGATGATGATGATGATGATGATGATGATGATGATGAAAGTAGAGGCGGACAGCTGTTTGCATTAATCCAAAAAATGTTGATATTGTGGAAACATTTCTGATATTTCTCCTTGCCTCAATCCAACATTTATAATTTATGAATGCTCATCCAACATGACACATGACCCAGACACGGTCCACTCTGAGTGGGACAGCCACGGGTCCCCAGGGACTGGGCAAACCTGATTGTTCCTTTACAAGGTGACACGAGCCGTATAGGAAATGGCTGCTTTTTTCACACTTCTGTTTGTTGACGATACTTTAGAAGCCTTGGTACATCAGGTCTGAAACACGATTGGTGTATTATTCTGCTATCATCATCCTTGAGTGCCGTCTCCGCAACGAATGTTGGCTACCATGGAGCGACATTACACTCTGTCTCTTTGTTCTGATCGTGCAGGTTGTCAAAGGTTGACTTGTCCATCTTTTGATGTTACTCGTCCACGTTAGTCTTGGTCTGCTTCTTTTACCTTGTATTTTCCCTTCCAACATTACTTTTTAGTAGGATGATATGTCTTTGGAAACAGTCTGAGAGATAAGATCAGAAATGAAGAACGGTGAAAAAAGCTAGGAATAGCCACCGCCACAGAATATATAAGGAAACAACAGATAAAATGGTTTGGCCACGTGACAAGGCAGAAAGAACAAAACACTACACAACGAGCCTTCAACAAACGTTGTGAGAACACCAGACCCAAGGGTCGACCACGAAAAAGATGGGTCGATGGAATATTAGAAGCACTAGGAAACATAACAGCAGCAGAGGCGAACAGAAGAGCAAAAGACCGCAAATTATAGCTTCCCTCGACGCTGAAAGGCAGATGAGGAAGCAAAGATGAAGAAGAAGTTATGTCTGTTAATATGGCCCACAAATCGCATTCGTCTTGTTTGAATTATATTTAGTAGTTCTCTTTTCGTTTTTAGTTGTTTTAGGACCTCATCGTTCGTTTTCTTTCCTTTCCATCCAATTCTTCTATAAATCCACATGTAAAAAGCTTCAATTTTCTGTTCTGTTTTCTTGTCTAATGTCTATCTTTCTGAACCACACTGGAATGTTGAGAAAAATAAACATTTTGCTATTCTTAGTTTTAGTCATGGTGTTATTTGTTTTGGTGTTAGTATATTTTTCATGACAGTAAAATTACTTTTGCCATTCCTATTCTTTTGTTTCTATGGAAGCGAATCATGGACAGTTGACAAACAAATGAAAAGACGATTAAAGGCTACAGAGATGGGATTTCTCAGAAGAATGTTGAAAGTTCTCTGGACAGCTAAAAAGACCAATGAGGAAGTTCTCAAAGAGGCCAACACAAAAAGGGAGCTCTTAAAAAACATCAGAAAGAAGCAATCAACATTTTTCGGGCACATCATGAGAATAGGACAATTGGAATAGTTGGTTATAACTGGCAAAATAAAAGGAAAGAGAGATCTCGGACGACAAAGAGAGAAAATACTGGACAGCTTGGTGTCATGGCATGGAAAACAGTCAACAACAGAACTGATACGATGCACTGTAGATAGAAGATTGTGGAGGGACATGATCGCCTACGCCAAACGGTATGGCACATGATGATGATTCTTTTGTTTTTTTTCAGTTGTACATTTCCCATCATTGGTTATAGTATGTCCAAGGTAGTTTTAGTTTTGCTACAGTACATTTAAAAAGATCATAATAGACACTATAACTTATATTGTTACAGTATTTGTGGTAAAAGTTGTATTACTTTACATTAGGAAGGATTACATTCGTACACTGTTTAAATGTTTACTCTCATAAATGTTATTGGACTAAGATATCAATAACATCCAAGTTAACTATTCTAGACTTTTCATATTTTTATACAGTGTTACAAAATCGAACCACACCAATCATAAAAAAGGGTATAAATCTCAAGAATAAGGGGAATGTGATTACATCAGGACACTTTCATTACTTCTCAACTATCGTAGCCTTCTCACCTATCGTAGCCTTCTCAACTATCGTAGCCTTCTCACCTATCGTAGCCTTCTCAACTATCGAAGCCTTCTAAACAATTGTAGCCTTCTCAACTATCGTAGCCTTCTCACCTATCGTAGTCTTCTTAACTATCGTAGCCTTCTCAACTATCGTAGCCTTCTCACCTATCGTAGCCTTCTCAACTATCGTAGCCTTCTCACCTATCGTAGCCTTCTTAACTATCGTAGCCTTTTCATCTATCATAGCCTTCACATTCTCGCCTATCGTAGCCTTCTCACCTATCATAGCCTTCTCACCTATCGTAGCCTTTTCATTCTCACCTATCGTAGCCTTCACATTCTCGCCTATCGTAGCCTTCTCACCTATCGTAGCCTTCTCATCTATCGTACCCTTTTCATTCTCACCAATCGTAGCCTTCTCACCTATCGTAGCCTTCTCATCTATCGTAGCCTTCACATTCTCACCTATCGTAGCCTTCTCAATTATCGTAGCCTTTTCATTCTCACCTATCGCAGCCTTCTCAATTATCGTAGCCTTTTCATTCTCAACTATCGTAGCCGTCTAAACATTTGTAGCCTTCTCAATTATCGTAGCCTTTTCAGTTATCGTAGCCTTCTTAACTATTGTAGCCTTCTAAACATTTGTAGCCTTCTCTCCTATCGTAGTCTTCTCAATTATCGTAGCCTTCTAAACAAATGTAGCCTTCTCTCCAGTTGTAGCCTTCTTAACTATCGTAGCCTTCTGAACTATCGTAGCCTTTTAAATTATCGTAGCCTTCTGAACTATCGTAGCCTTCTAAATTATCGTAGCCTTCTAAATTATCGTAGCCTTCTGAACTATCGTAGCCTTCTAAATTATCGTAGCCTTCTAAATTATCGTAGCCTTCTGAACTATCGTAGCCTTCTAAATTATCGTAGCCTTCTCAATTATCGTAGCCGTCTAAACATTTGTAGCCTTCTCAATTATCGTAGCCTTTTCAGTTATCGTAGCCTTCTCAACTATTGTAGCCTTCTAAACATTTGTAGCCTTCTCTCCTATCGTAGTCTTCTCAATCATCGTAGCCTTCTAAACAATTGTAGCCTTCTCTCCAATTGTAGCCTTCTGAACTATCGTAGCCTTCTAAATTATCGTAGCCTTCTGAACTATCGTAGCCTTCTAAATTATCGTAGCCTTCTAAACAAACGTAGCCTTCTCAACTATCGTAGCCTTCTCAACTATCGTAGCTTCTAAATTATCGTAGCCTTCTTAACTATCGTAGCCTTCTAAATTATCGTAGCCTTCTTAACTATCGTAGCTTCTAAATTATCGTAGCCTTCTCAACTATCGTAGCTTCTAAATTATCGTAGCCTTCTTAACTATCGTAGCTTCTAAATTATCGTAGCCTTCTTAACTATCGTAGCTTCTAAATTATCGTAGCCTTCTTAACTATCGTAGCCTTCTAAATTATCGTAGCCTTCTCAACTATCGTAGCTTCTAAATTATCGTAGCCTTCTTAACTATCGTAGCTTCTAAATTATCGTAGCCTTCTTAACTATCGTAGCTTCTAAATTATCGTAGCCTTCTTAACTATCGTAGCCTTCTAAATTATCGTAGCCTTCTCAACTATCGTAGCTTCTAAATTATCGTAGCCTTCTCAACTATCGTAGCTTCTAAATTATCGTAGTCTTCTGAACTATCGTAGCTTCTAAATTATCGTAGCCTTCTGAACTATCGTAGCCTTCTAAATTATCGTAGCCTTCTAAACAAACGTAGCCTTCTAAATTATCGTAGCCTTCTAAACAAACGTAGCCTTCTCAACTATCGTAGCCTTCTCAACTACCGTAGCCTTCTAAATTATCGTAGCCTTCTAAATTATCGTAGCCTTCTAAACAAACGTAGCCTTCTAAATTATCGTAGCCTTCTAAACAAACGTAGCCTTCTAAATTATCGTAGCCTTCTCAACTATCGTAGCCTTCTCAACTACCGTAGCCTTCTAAACAAACGAAGCCTTCTCAACTATCGTAGCCTTCTCAACTACCGTAGCCTTCTCAACTATCGTAGCTTCTAAACAATTGTAGCCTTCTCAACTACCGTAGCCTTCTCAACTACCGTAGCGTTCTCAACTACCGTAGCCTTCTAAACAATTGTAGCCTTCACAACTATCGTAGCCTTTTCAACATGACAATGCACATGTAGCTTTAGACCAATTCTTGTTTTCATTTACTCATAAGAAAAGTTGCACGTTTTTATAAAATCCTAAAGGTGTGCCGTTCCGTCTCAAATAAAAGTCCCTGGTTATATTTGTAAACATAAAATGAAATGGTTTGGTCACGTATCCCGGCCACGTCGCCTGGGAAGATAATTAACAAGGAACTGCGAAAAGATGGAAATTGAGAGGTAGTTATCATGAAAGAATGGACAGGTCTCGACTTTGCAGAGTTCCAACAAATGACTGAAGGCTAAAGCAAAATGGAGAAGGTTGACGAAATCTGTCAGTGGCGACACCCACGACCTTCAGGGATACGGAATGGTGAAGAGATGGAACACAATTCAATTCATTCCATTTCTTACTAAAATGTGTTGACGAATTAATTTTCGTACACAATGTGTTTACTGTTAATGACTTAAAGAGACAGTGAATATGACGAGAGAAGTAGTTAGAGATCTGGCTAAAGACAGATATTCGCCATACGGATTGAAATGAGATCAATTTTCTGCAAAGGACCTGCGAGCTGATGATAATGTTGATTAGTTGAGTCATGCTTCCCAAAGGAGCCTTCAATTCAACTGATGTTTTCAGTGTGAAACCTTTAATCGTATTCATGTTTGTAAAAGACCAACAGACAACATTGTTTACCCGTGTCTAGAGAGTCAACTTTATAGTAACAAGTTACAACATTTGAGCTCCGAGGCAGAACGTGTTGGCTTCGATGGTACTACCAATTACACACTTGAAAACGTGCCCATTATACAGTCTGGTCTGGTCGGATGTGATGTTTAATAATAGAAAGTGGTTTAAATTAGATGGGAAAGTACCAGCTATGGAAATTAGGTTTTCTTATTAGATCATACAGCCTATCTTACAGAGAGCACTGCACGGATAGCAACGGTTGTAACAGCATCTCCAATACCATATGTCACTTGACTTTATATCATAGGCACTCGAAATGACATGAAAACTAACATAATAAGACTGAAGTCATGAATATCGTACAGGAAAAACAGATGGTTATTGTTATGGTTATGGAAGGCCCCAGGTATCATTGAAAAAGAATTAAAATCCGTAACTGCTCAACCGCCCGTGCCAGTAGAATCATCCGAATTAATATATCATCTCCCAAGTAAAGAAAGGTAGCTGAAGTCCCAATCGTAGCAGCTAAAGCACACGCCAGAAGACATAAGGCGAAACCGCACAGAAAGTGAACACAGCCATCTTCCCCGTCATATGATATTGTTCATCGTAACCAATCGGAGTATCGAAACACGATCCGGATGAAATACACAGTTCACAGTGTGCACAGAGCACTACTCGGTAGCCCCGGTAGCCAGCCGGACTTGGAATATGTGGAAACTGCAATAAGGAACACTTTCCAGACTAAGCCTCAATTGTTCCTGCCACCTATCCGCCATATTGACCGGAAGTTCCAAGAAAAACAGAACATCAACATAACGACAATAGGGCAGACAATTAGAACAAGTGGAAAAAATGTAAATACTTAAGAAGTCTAACAACGAGCATTCATAAACATCAGAAGGGAACTCAAGTTGCAAGAGAGATTGTCAAATTATCGGACAACTATCATGACTTTTGTCCAACAAAGAGATAACACTTCGAGGCAAAAGGTACACGCTACAGCACAATCTTTATTACAAGCTTAAGAACAATGAAGAAATAAAAACATTGTCGAAATGAAATGTTTTAGACAAACGACATGAAACCGTCTGAGATATAAGATTGTACATGAAATTAGAAAAAAAAACGTTAGGAATAATTCCAGCCTTTGAGCACATAAAGAAACAACAGATAATATATGGCTTGGCCACGTGATAAGACAGCCGCGATAGCTCAGTGGTTAGTGAACTGGACTACAAAGAACAAGGGGTAGGGTTCGATCGCAGTCGACGGCTTCCGAGTTCACCCAGCCTTAAATGGGTACCGGATTTTTTCTGGGAAAGTAAATCGGCACGGGCGTAATACCGACCATATTACTTCGAAAATCATGTGATGAAGGTCTGTAAAATTTATGGTCACTAACACCATATTCCCTATACGCCACTTGGCGTGACGGGGCTCTTTATCTAACTTTTACGTGATAAGACAGAAAAACCAAAAACACAACACAACGAGCCTTTAATAAACGTTGCGAGATACTAGACTCGAGGACCGACCATGAAAAAGATGCATTGATGGAGTATTAGAAACGTTAAGAAACTTGACAACAGGAGAAATCAACAGAAGAGCAAAGGAACGCTAACTATATCTCCCCTCGACGCTGAAAGGTAAAATTAGAAGGAAAGCAGAAGAAAATTAGAAGAATAAAGGCCCACAGGAATTTTCATTAGAAAGAGACATGAAGTTATGCATGACACAGTATCTAACAGCTTTGAAAAATAGCATGTTACAGGGAATATCTAAAGGTAAAGGTCAAGGTAAAGTACGAGACTTGAACCGACGTCTTAGCACGCGAGTTTCCACCCATATGTGCTCGGCCGCCTATCCAGAAATGTTCAGATATTTCTGTTGAGTGTAGCCTCAAGCATCGAAACTCAGATGCGAAGCGACATTCCTCACCTTCCCAGGGTAATACCCTGGTACCCATTTCTGCCAACGGCTGGGTCGACCGTGGGGGGGGGTATTTTTTTTTTCAAACCACGAGTACAATTCACACTGCCCCCAGCGGGAATCGAACACGGGTTGTCCAGACGTCGGTAGTCCAGTCGGCAGGAAACATTTAAATGAACAAATTACAGGGAACATATTGCAGGGGACATATTACAAGCAACTTCTAAACTAAAGGGAGAATATTACAGGTAACATCTAAAGATAACATTTTACAGGGAACATACTGCAGGGAACATATTACAGAAAACATCAAATTGGAATATAATACGCGGTACATCTAAAGAGAACATGACAAGGAATATATTACAGGGAACATATTACAAAGAATATCTAAAGGGAACATATTACAGGAAACATTGCAAAGAATATATTACAGAGAACATCTAAAGAGAACATATAACAGGGAACTTATTACAGACAACAACTCAAGAGAACATATCACAGGAAATATATTGCAGGGACGAGAACCGGTATTTTCAACGAGGTATGGCCGTAGAGAATTGAAACAATATTTAAACGGGTAAATGTATTTATATATTTGGGAACTTTGTTAACCTCAGACGGAAGATGTACAAAACAGAGGTGAGATGTAGAATGGCTCAGGCTAAGGCAGCTTTCCAAAAAAATGAGGAAGATACTATGCAATCAATTTTGACAATAAGAACAAGAAAAAGAGTTCTTAAAAGTTATGTAGAGCCAGTCCCAACATATGGATGTGAATCATGGACAATAGGACAACAGACAAGAAAATCACTGGAGACTATGGAAATGTGGTTTTACAGAAGAATGTTGAGAATACCATGGAGAGCTAAGAGGAATAATGAAAACGTTCATTTTAGCATTCCCTCAGAATCTCATTTTGTCTTGTTTGAATTGTGTTTAGTAGTTCTATTTTCATTTATAGCTCGTTTCAAATCACTTGCCCAAATTCAAAACGCTATTGCTCAGTAACCGTTTGTTAAAAACTGTTGAAATTTTCCAAATGTTATTAGAATGCAAAAGACCCTTAAATGTATATTTAACAAATATCTTGCAGCTGCAGTTTTCTTAAAGCGGCTAATTTCTTTGATGTTTGTCAAAATTGTAAATTGTGAACCCCTAAATAATAGAAATTACCGTAGTTGCTGGTCTATGATTAATTTTCACTAGGTAAAGGCGTGGCCGTAATGGGGAAATACCAGGAGAATTATTGTCTTCTCAGTTCGAAGACGGACGATAATGTCAAGGTGTACCTGTATGTCCAATTTTCATAGTTGTGTGGTCCTGAAAAGGACCGTTTGTTGAACTAATTTAAGGTAATATAGGGGCCAACATTGTGGGGGCTATATATAGGGAGGTCAAAAAGTAATGCACACCAATTTTTTTCTTGGAAACTATTCGGGCAAAATGTGTGAAATTTTCACAGATTGTAGCTGAACATCCCCTTTACACTACCTATTTTTCAACATAATCTCCGTCTAAGCTTATTGCCTTACGCCAACGCGAAACTAGGTCATGAATGCCTCGTTTGTACCAAGTTTTGTCCTGCTCGCGTAGCCATTTTTTAACTGCACGGATCACACCCTCATCATTGTCAAAGTGTGTCCCACGCAGGAATTTTTTGAGTGGTCCAAACAGATGGAAATCTGAGGGAGCCAGATCAGGGCTGTAAGGAGGATGGGGCAGTACAGTCCAACCAAATTTGTTGATTGCTTCCCGTGTTACCAGACTTGTGTGAGGGCGTGCATTGTCATGTTGAAGCAAAAAATCTGCAGATGGCTTATTAGGCAGAACTCTGTGGAACCGATTTTTGAGTTTTGTCAGTGTATTGATGTAAGCTGTCGAGTTGATTGTCTCACCTCTTGTCATTACATCAACAAGAATCACACCATCAATGTCCCAGAAGACAGTGATCATCACCTTTCCGGCTGATGGAGATGTTTTGAATTTGTTTCTTTTTGGTGACTGCGGATGATGCCATTCCATTGACTGCATTTTTGTTTCAGGCTCATAATAATGTGCCCACGTTTCGTCACCGGTAACAATTTTTTACAAAAACATTTCTCCTTCACACCGAAACGCTCCAACAATTCAGAACAGAATGTTTTCCTTTGAACTCTGTGATCATTTGTTAGGCACCGAGGAACCCATCGAGCGCAAATCTTTGAATATCCGAGAGTTGTAAAAATTGCGATTGCACTTCCCTTGCAGACTGTAAGCTGCAATGCCAATTGCTGACTAGTGATACGCCTATCCTTACGAATAATGGCATCAGCCCGGTTTAACATGTCTGTGCTGGTAGCCGAGGCAACACGTCCAGAACGCGGTAAATCATGCAGCTCCACTCGTACACTTTCTGCAGCTTTAATTCTCTGAACCCAGCGACTAACTGTGCTCCTATCGACTGCAGAACATTTGAACACTGCACACAGTCGTTTATGAATGTTTGCCACAGTTTCTTTTTCCGCAACCAGAAATTCTATGACAATTCGCTGTTTGTAACGGACATTGTTGACAAGCTCCATTTTAACGGTTCATAGATTGCGTAATATTTATCAGAATGCTGTGCAATTTGGTACACATAACTGGAACATGTCATATTCCAAGTGTGCAAAATTTCATATTCCTATCTTCATTATTAGCCGAGAAAAAAATTGGTGTGCATTACTTTTTGACCTCCCGTATTACTTTCATTCTGAATCAGACGAGTCTAAAAGATTAATAACTGTTTGGGGTTGAACATTCCACAAACCATCATTTTTTCCAATATTCCTCTTCCTGTTTTAAGACGTGGTCTTCACATTTAGCCCAATAATCTTTGTCTATATTTAATAAAGCGAGATTAGCAAGAGTCTTTACATCGCATATTTTGAATGTTGTATTTTCATCTGCCACTTGTCCTTTTAATTTTGCCCAGATTAGTTCTATTGGATTTAAATGAGCATGGTAAGGTGGCAGCCTCAAACTTATATGACCGTGCTCTTGGATAATCTTATCTATTTGAAAAATCTTTGTCCTCTGTTTTTGCTTTACTAGAGATAGTAATTCAGGTTTTAAGTACATGTTATTAAATTGTATGTGCTCCTTTGTGAGCCATATCATAATAGCATCTTTTGTACTGGATGACGTCGGGACTTTATCTTCAAGTGCAACAATGTTGTGGTACGCTGCATTGTCCATTATTAGGCAAGATGGTCGATCTAGTGATGGGAGAACAGAATTTTCAATCCAATGTCTAAATATGTGACCATTCATCTCAGAGTGATAATCCCGATTGTCTATGGATTTTGAAAGAAAAATGAGCTCTGCATTCTGTATTAATCCATGTTGTCGACTACCTGCATGAGCAATTATCAAGCGCTGTCCTTTGCTGCTAGGTATTAATCTCTTAATTTTTCCATCTGATGACTGCCATTCCCTTTGGTTAGTGTGGTGAGCATTGATCCATGTTTCATTGAGTTATTGAGTTATTGAGTTATTTGCGGGTCATCATCATTGCACTCCGAACATGTCATAGGTGCTCAGATCCCCTCCTCAGCAATTCCCTCAGTGTCCAGCGACTGACGACTCCAGTTCTATGTTGGTTGATAAGTCTTCTTACACGGCCACCAAGTTTCTCATTTCTGGCTGTGCCCATCTCAACTCCCATTTCCATCATCCGAAGAAGCGACGTTGATCTGTGTTTGTCGAAGTCCCGTGCTCTTCCCACATCTCGGAGTGCATTGATGATGTCCGCCCGATCCATCGGTTGCCCGTCCTCAACGACAGCGCAGCTAGCCAACCTGTCCGCTCTCTCATTTCCCCGCACTCCCGCATGTCCAGGGACATAGACAAAGGTGACCTTACGTATTTTGGATTTCTGCAACGACTCTACCCATTGCATGCGTACAAAGCCCGCCTCCACTTTTTTTTATCATGCTCATCGAATCACTCAGTATACATGCGTGGATGTAGTCCTGTGACTCTAACCATTTGAATGCCTTGGTCACTGCCATCACCTCCATTGTCATGCTACTCGTGGTCATGGCGTATGCACCACTGTCTTCCTTGGCTATTCTGCCTGCCGAACGTGCTGTAAATGCCCATGCACTTCTTTCGTGTCGTCTTACAGATCCGTCTGTATAGATGACTGCATCTTTCTCATCGGTGTTATCGCAGATGAGACCGTTGACCTCAGCATTAACCACGACCGGGTTCTGTTCCCTACTTTTCCTGTCGAGTGTGACAATACATGAGAAAGTCCCCTTGAATGACGTAGGCACCGGTATCCACTCCTCACCAACGCTGAGATTGGTAAGCCCACAGACCTGTTTGATGACATCTTCTGCTCGGCCCACCCATGATTTGCCTCTTTTTAGCCTGTCACCTTTCTCTGTGTTGAGCACGTGGTGCAATGGATGCTCTGTATCTGTACTAATCTTCAGGTATGCTCGTGCTCTCCAGATCTTGATTCTGTCATCCATGGTTGGAAAGTCAAGAATATACCTCATTGCCACACAGGGAGTGTCCCTCGTACATCCCAGGATAATGCGCATGGCTTCATTTTGTATTTTCTCCAGCCTATCAATTTGAGTCGTACTAACAGTAGGAATGGCCAGGGCATACTCGATTGGTGCGAGGACTAATCCCTGGAACAGAAGAGTAAGTAGCCTCTGCTCGATGTTGGCAGCTGCCATGACCTTCAAGGCGGCTAATCCTTTGCGGGATTTTGTTATCACATGGTCGACGTGGTCCCGAAAACACAGGCTGCGATCAAACTTAACTCCGAGGTATGTCATCAACTTGTCCCTGGTCACCTCATCAGCTCCCATTCGTACTACCATGTACCATGTTTCATCCAAGTACACAATATCAGAACCTTGCTTGCGCACCTCTTTTACTTCACGTAAGTACTTGCTTCTCATGACTACTATATGTGGCTTCTCACAGATGATGTTTCGTCCATTGGAATACTTTCTGAATGTAAAGCCTGCAGCTTTCACATTCCTCCATAATGTAGACTTTGATATTTCAATACTGTTGTTCTTTTTCAACGATACTTTTAATTTTCTTATTGTAACAGTTTCATTCATACCCAACATTTTGCGAATTTCACTTCTAATAAGTTCACTGTCGAAATTATCCAACATTTTTGCTCTTCCTTGTGATTTTGTATATTTTGAACATTGACGGTCACGTGCTTGAATCCAGGGATTAAATGACCGTTTAGATAAATCCAAAATGTGTCTTGTCCTATTCTCAGGGTTTTCTAAAGAATGAAATAATCTTCCTCGTTTAGCCTCTTTGCAAAAATAGTCATACATTTTTATTGCGATGTTTTGTAAACTGCAGAATTTCATTTTAAGACTCATGATAAATGTTATCGTTCCACGTCTACACCTATGAATGAACGGAAATGGAACACACAATTTCTCAAGTGTCTAATTGTGTAAAAAAAAAACCACGGCGAAAGCGTGCAAACACGTCAATTTGACCGTGTATGGATTTTTACTCGCTATTTTTAACTTAAAATACTGTAAACATTAAGTTTTGACTACATCAATGGGTCGTTATAAATTTATATAAATCAAATAAGCAACAATAATAACCAAATGTTTTTTTTTAAATGAAATTAATTCCTTGTTGGGTTCTAATCATTATAACTTTACATGCAAATTTTGAACAACTTACAACAAGCTGTTAAAAAGCTATCGATTTTAAAAGTTGGGCACGAGTTATGAAACAAGCTATAGTTCATTTAAAAGTACAACGTCGACCATGATCGAGATCTCTTTTTCCTTGTATTTTGCCAGTTGTAACCAAGTATTCCAACTTTCATCATCATGATGTGCCCGAAAAATGTTGATTGTTTCTTTCTCATGTTTTTTAGGACTTCCCATTTTGTGTTGGCCTCTTTGAGAATTTCCTCATCGGTTTTTTTTAACCTGTCCAGGGAACTTTCAACATTCTTCTGAGAAATCCCATCTCTGTGGCCTCTAATCGTCTTTTCATTTGTTTCTCTACTGTCCATGATTTTGAAATATCTCTCTGCAGAAAAATGAAGAGAATTGGATGGAAGGAAAAGAGGATAAAGAAGGAAGTTCATTATCAACGGTGAACGAAAGAAGAGCTATTTAATACAATTAAAACAAGACAACTGCCATTTTTGGGGGGATCTGAAGAGACAAAATACCATACTGGAGTTCGTATGGGAATAGAAAGTACAAAGAAGACAAGTCAGATTACGATTAAACCAGATTGTTACGCGTGGCCTTGCGGCTAAAACCACTGTTCCGCTGGCTGAAAAGCTGACGTACGGTGTTCGAAGACCGCGGTAGACAGAAAGGATTTTTTCTATTGGGGGGTGAAATAAAAATCCTGAGAGTCGCACACGTCGTGGCGACTGCTTGACCAAGCGGTCTTTATCCCTCGGGTTCTATCGTTGCCCCCACCTGACATACACCAGTAATGGTACTATGTGTCGTAAAGATAAAATAGATAATAAGAACAGATTTACAGGTAAACCTCAATCACAACGTCAATCACAGCGTGATTTTCCAAGAAGAAATGCAAAAAATATAAAAAAGAAAAATAGAAAAAAGGGAAAAAAACAGAATAGTTAAAGCTTTACGTCATAAGTGGACGACACAAGTTAGAACGACGTTTCAGCTCAATAAGCCATCAGCAGGAACAACAAACATATAACCCACACGCAGAAATCTAATTAAAATTTAATAAATAATAAATAATTGTTTTAAAAAAAATAATTTCAAACTGTAGTGAGAAATAAAAAAAAAAGAATGTCTTCCCTGTACACTGCGCTGTGGCCAAAAGGAAAATGAACGTCAGTGCGCATGGGATATGTGTGCGGTTACCTAAGAAATTCTTCAAGACAAGAAATTGAGTAAAAATTACGCTCATGGCCCATGAAGGAAAGAGTAAGTAATAATGTCTTTATAACAGAAAGAAAGAGATGCGCCAGAAAAGGGATTTCAATGACAAAGAGTGCGACAAGTCTGTCACACACTGTATGTCTGTGTTTTCATTGTCCAAGTTTATCTTTAGTTTACCCCTCTTGACCCTTCCACCTCTCCCCAACAACATTTATGTACTTTTGATTGCAGCAGAACGAGATGAGTGTATGTTTTTTTTTTATTGCAAAGATTGAAATTCCTATTTACATTTATTTAAAACTTTTTGTTTGATTGCCAAGATTGAATTCCCCATTTACGTTTTTCTGTTTGATTGCCAATAAGAGAAATGAGGTTTTATAAGGGGGCGGAGTTGGCGGGTCTAGGAATTGACAAATGATTTGCCGAATTATAACCCCCATGTGTGGTGTTTACTTTTCTGTCGAGTTCAAATTAGGTTCATTTATTTCCTACCGTCTGGGAGAATCAATGACCCATTCCAACGGTTCTCAACTTGAGAATATATGCCCCAAAGCAGCAATGTTTTATTACAGGTGTATTATAGTGAAAGACAACAAGTGGAACAATAATAAAACAGGTAAATAAATGTATATATTTGGGGAACTTTATTAACCTCAGACGCAGGATGTACAACAGGGGTGAGGTGCAGAATTTCCCAGGCAAAAGCAGCTTTTCAAAAAATGAGGAAGATACTATGCAATCGATTTTTGACAATAGAAACAATAAAAAGAGTTCTTAAATGTTATGTAGAGCCGGTCTTAACATATGGATGTGAATCATGGACAATAGGACAACAGACAAGAAAATCACTGAAGACTACGGAAATGTGGTTTTACAGAAGAATGTTGAGATTACCATGGGCAGCTAAGAAGAGTAATGAAAACGTTCTGAAAGAGGCCAAAGCAAAAAGAGAGTTGATTTCAAATATTAGGAAGAAACAATCATAAAAGAGAAAATATACCTGAGATCTACAGAGAATTGTTTGACAAAGGTCAACAACAGAAATTATAAATAACCGTCGATTTCGAAAGTTGTGGATAGACATGATCACATACGCCAGCAGGTACGGTACTTGATGGTGATGATAATAACAACACTTATTCTGCTAAATAGCGTAATACCAACCACATTACCCCAAAAATCATGTGCTGAAGGTCTGTAAAATGTGTGGTCCCTAACACTATATTCCCTATACACCACTTGGCGTGACGGGGGCTCTTTACTTACTTTTAAATCTGCTCAACACTTAACGATTGAATCTACTGTCCGTACCCGGTAGCACAGAGCTCTCTTAGCTTTAACATTGCACATTGACTGCACATATGTACTTATTTATTTCAGTTTTATCAAACCACCGTTGTAATAGTATATAGATTGGATTAGAATATGGAATAGATCATAGAATGAAAGATATAGCTTAGGTTGGATATGTTATTTGTTACCCATAAATTCAGTAGGTGATAGCAGTAAGATAAATAGACGTTTAGTAGCAAGTTTTGAGAATGGAAAATTGTAGCTGCTATTGGAAAGGTGGGGGGACAGGTGTAAACTTCACTTGACTTTGCTACATGTCAAGAAATTAGGTTGAGAAACATAATCGGAGGCAGGTTGAGTTTATCAGAGAGATGTGGCTCTTATAGTTCATGATATCATTATTTTTAAAAACTTAGAGGTTAACTAAAATGGCAAGAAGGAGTTTTGTTTTGCAAAATTTGACAGAAAGGTTATCCAAGGCTGAACTTCGTATTCAACAATTGGCTGAGAGATTTCTTGCCAGTGATTATGCCAATACAAAATCACTAACATAGAATTATGGAAATGTACCAGTCAAATACCAGTGGATAAAGAGATACAGCGAAGACGATGATGCTGAATAGGGCACACGCTGCGGAAGCCAACTGAAAGTATTACACAACAGGCCCTTTTTTGGGATCCCCAAAGGGAAAAGACATAGAGGGAGACCAAGAAATTCTTGGAGAAGTCAGATAGTAGCAGAGATGAAAATGATTGGGAAAACATGGAATGAACTTAAAAGAATGGCAAGAAATAGAACGACTTAGAAAGTGTTTGTTGAAGACATATGCTCCTCAGGGAGCTGAAAGGTAGAAGAGAGAAGAGATTAAGCCAATAAATTATGCAAATGAGACACAGGTATTTAACCTTATGCATTAGCAGAATTAAATAGATTTAGAGAAACATTGAGATAGAGACCAAGATCAATATAGATATAAGTTATAGAGAGATAGAGAAAAAGATCAATATAGATATAAGTTATAGAGAGTGATAGAGACCAAGATCAATATAGATATAAGTTATAGAGAGTGATAGAGAAAAAGATCAATATAGATATAAGTTATAGAGAGATGGAAACCAAGATCAATATAGATATAAGTTACAGAGAGATGGAGACCAAGATCAATATAGATATAAGTTATAGAGAGATGGAGACCAAGATCAATATAGATATAAGTTATAGAGAGATGGAGACCTAGATCAATATAGATATAAGTTATAGAGAGATGGAGACCAAGATCAATATAGATATAAGTTATAGAGAGTGATAGAGACCAAGATCAATATAGATATAAGTTATAGAGAGATGGAGACCAAGATCAATATAGATATAAGTTATAGAGAGATGGAGACCAAGATCAATATAGATATAAGTTATAGAGAGTGGTAGAGGCCAAGATCAATATAGATATAAGTTATAGAGAGTTGGAGACCAAGATCAATATAGATATAAGTTATAGAGAGATGGAGACCAAGATCAATATAGATATAAGTTATAGAGAGATGGAGACCAAGATCAATATAGATATAAGTTATAGAGAGATAGAGAAAAAGATCAATATAGATATAAGTTATAGAGAGATAGACCAAGATCAATATAGATATAAGTTATAGAGAGATAGAGACCAAGATCAATATAGATATAAGTTATAGAGAGATAGAGACCAAGATCAATATAGATATAAGTTATAGAGAGATGGAGACCAAGATCAATATAGTTATACGTTATAGAGAGTGATAGAGACCAAGATCAATATAGATATAAGTTATAGAGAGTGATAGAGACCACGATCAATATAGATATAAGTTATAGAGAGTGATAGAGACCAAGATCAATATAGATATAAGTTATAGAGAGATGGAGACCAAGATCAATATAGATATAAGTTATAGAGAGTGATAGAGACCAAGATCAATATAGATATAAGTTATAGAGAGATAGAGAAAAAGATCAATATAGATATAAGTTATAGAGAGTGCTAGAGACCAAGATCAATATAGATATAAGTTATGGAGAGTGATAGAGACCAAGATCAATATAGATATAAGTTATAGAGAGATGGAGACCAAGATCAATATAGATATAAGTTATAGAGAGATGGAGACCTAGATCAATATAGATATAAGTTATAGAGAGATGGAGACCAAGATCAATATAGATATAAGTTATAGAGAGTGATAGAGACCAAGATCAATATAGATATAAGTTATAGAGAGATGGAGACCAAGATCAATATAGATATAAGTTATAGAGAGATGGAGACCAAGATCAATATAGATATAAGTTATAGAGAGTGATAGAGACCAAGATCAATATAGATATAAGTTATAGAGAGTGATAGAGACCACGATCAATATAGATATAAGTTATAGAGAGTGATAGAGACCAAGATCAATATAGATATAAGTTATAGAGAGATGGATACCAAGATCAATATAGATATAAGTTATAGAGAGTGATAGGGAAAAAGATCAATATAGATATAACTTATAGAGAGATAGAGAAAAAGATCAATATAGATAAAAGTTATAGAGAGTGATAGAGACCAAGATCAATATAGATATAAGTTATAGAGAGTGATAGAGACCAAGATCAATATAGATATAAGTTATAGAGACTGATAGAGACCAAGATCAATATAGATATAAGTTATAGAGAGTAGAGACCAAGGTCAATATAGATATAAGTTATAGAGAGTGATAGAGACCAAGATCAATATAGATATAAGTTATAGAGAGATAGACCAAGATCAATATAGATATTAGTTATAGAGAGTGATTGAGACCAAGATCAATATAGATATAAGTTATAGAGAGTGATAGAGGCCAAGATCAATATAGATATAAGTTATAGAGAGATGGATACCAAGATCAATAAAGATATAAGTTATAGAGAGTGATAGAGACCAAGATCAATATAGATATAAGTTATAGAGAGTAGAGACCAAGATCAATATAGATATAAGTTATAGAGAGATGGATACTAAGATCAATATAGATATAAGTTATAGAGAGTGATAGAGACCAAGATCAATATAGATATAAGTTATAGAGAGTGATAGAGACCAAGATCAATATAGATATAAGTTATAGAGAGTGATAGAGACCAAGAACAATATAGATATAAGTTATATAGAGTAGAGGCCAAGATCAATATAGATATAAGTTATAGATAGATGGATACCAAGATCAATATAGATATACGTTATAGAGAGTGATAGAGACCAAGATCAATATAGATATAAGTTATAGAGAGATGGAGACCAAGATCAATATAGATATAAGTTATAGAGAGATGGAGACCAAGATCAATATAGATATAAGTTATAGAGAGATGGAGACCAAGATCAATATAGATATAAGTTATAGAGACATGGAGACCAAGATCAAAATAAATATAAGTTATAGAGAGATGGAGACCAAGATCAATATAGATATAAGTTATAGAGAGATGGAGACCAAGATCAATATAGATATAAGTTATAGAGAGATGGAGACCAAGATCAATATTGATATAAGTTATAGAGAGTGATCGAGAACAAGATCAATATAGATATAAGTTATAGAGAGATGGAGACCAAGATCAATATAGATATAAGTTATAGCGAGATGAAGACCAAGATCAATTAGATATAAGTTATAGAGAGATAGAGAACAAGATCAATATAGATATAAGTTATAGAGAGTGATAGAGAACAAGATCAATATAGATATAAGTTATAGAGAGATAGAGAACAAGATCAATATAGATATAAGTTATAAGGAGATAGAGAACAAGATCAATATAGATATAAGTTATAGAGAGATAGAGAACAAGATCAATATAGATATAAGTTATAGAGAGATAGAGAACAAGATCAATATAGATATAAGTTATAGAGAGATAGAGAACAAGATCAATATAGATATAAGTTATAGAGAGATGGAGACCAAGATCAATATAGATATAAGTTATAGAGAGATAGAGACCAAGATCAATATAGATATAAGTTATAGAGTTGGAGACCAAGATCAATATAGATATATGTTATAGAGAGATAGAGAACAAGATCAATATAGATAAAAGTTATAGAGAGATAGAGAACAAGATCAATATAGATATAAGTTATAGAGAGATGGATACCAAGATCAATATAGATATAAATTATAGAGAGATAGAGAACAAGATCAATATAGATATAAGTTATAGAGTGATAGAGACCAAGATCAATATAGATATAAGTTATAGAGAGATGGAGACCAAGATCAATATAGATATAAGTTATAGAGAGTAATATAGAGACCAAGATCAATATAGATATACGTTATAGAGAGATAGAGAACAAGATCAATATAGATATAAGTTATAGAGAGATGGAGAAAAAGATCAATATAGATATAAGTTATAGAGAGATGGAGAACAAGATCAATATAGATATAAGTTATAGAGTGATAGAGACCAAGATCAATATAGATATAAGTTATAGAGAGATGGAGACCAAGATCAATATAGATATAAGTTATAGAGAGATGGAGACCAAGATCAATATAGATATAAGTTATAGAGAGATGGAGACCAAGATCAATATAGATATAAGTTATAGAGAGATGGAGACCAAGATCAATATAGATATAAGTTATAGAGAGATAGAGACCAAGATCAATATAGATATAAGTTATAGAGAGTAGAGACCAAGATCAATATAGATATAAGTTATAGAGAGATAGAGACCAAGATCAATATAGATATAAGTTATAGAGAGTAGAGACCAAGATCAATATAGATATAAGTTATAGAGAGATAGAGACCAAGATCAATATAGATATAAGTTATAGAGAGTAGAGACCAAGATCAATATAGATATAAGTTATAGAGAGATAGAGACCAAGATCAATATAGATATAAGTTATAGAGAGTAGACACCAAGATCAATATAGATATAAGTTATAGAGAGTAGAGACCAAGATCAATATAGATATAAGGTATAGAGAGATAGAGAAAAAGATCAATATAGATATAAGTTATAGAGAGATGGAGACCAAGATCAATATAGATATAAGTTATAGAGAGATGGAGACCAAGGTCAATATAGATATAAGTTTTACAGAGTGATAGAGACCAAGATCAATATAGATATGTTATAGAGAGATAGACCAAGATCAATATAGATATAAGTTATAGAGAGTGATAGAGACCAAGATCAATATAGATATAAGTTATAGAGAGTGATAGAGGCCAAGATCAATATAGATATAAGTTATAGAGAGATGGATACCAAGATCAATATAGATATAAGTTGTAGAGAGTGATAGAGACCAAGATCAATATAGATATAAGTTATAGAGAGTAGAGAGCAAGATCAATATAGATATAAGTTATAGAAAGATGGATACCAAGATCAATATAGATATAAGTTATAGAGAGTGATAGAGACCAAGATCAATATAGATATAAGTTATAGAGAGTGATAGAGACCAAGAACAATATAGATATAAGTTATAGAGAGTAGAGGCCAAGATCAATATAGATATAAGTTATAGATAGATGGATACCAAGATCAATATAGATATAAGTTATAGAGAGTGATAGAGACCAAGATCAATATAGATATATGTTATAGAGAGATGGAGACCAAGATCAATATAGATATAAGTTATAGAGAGATAGAGAAAAAGATCAATATAGATATAAGTTATAGAGAGTGATAGAGACCAAGATCAATATAGATATAAGTTATAGAGAGTGATAGAGACCACGATCAATATAGATATAAGTTATAGAGAGATGGATACCAAGATCAATATAGATATAAGTTATAGAGAGTGATAGAGACCAAGATCAATATAGATATAAGTTATAGAGAGTGATAGAGAAAAAGATCAATATAGATATAAGTTATAGAGAGATGGAGACCAAGATCAATATAGATATAAATTATAGAGAGATGGAGACCAAGATCAATATAGATATAAGTTATAGAGAGATGGAGACCAAGATCAATATAGATATAAGTTATAGAGTTGGAGACCAAGATCAATATAGATATAAGTTATAGAGAGATGGAGACCAAGATCAATATAGATATATGTTATAGAGAGATGGAGACCAAGATCAATATAGATATAAGTTATAGAGAGATTGAGACCAAGATCAATATAGATATAAGTTATAGAGAGATGGAGACCAAGATCAATATAGATATAAGTTATAGAGAGATATAGAGAAAGATCAATATAGATATAAGTTATAGAGAGATAGACCAAGATCAATATAGATATAAGTTATAGAGAAATAGAGACCAAGATCAATATAGATAAAAGTTATAGAGAGATAGAGACCAAGATCAATATAGATATAAGTTATAGAGAGATGGAGACCAAGATCAATATAGATATAAGTTATAGAGAGTGATAGAGACCAAGATCAATATAGATATAAGTTATAGAGAGTGATAGAGACCACGATCAATATAGATATAAGTTATAGAGAGTGATAGAGACCAAGATCAATATAGATATAAGTTATAGAGAGATGGATACCAAGATCAATATAGATATAAGTTATAGAGAGTGATAGGGAAAAAGATCAATATAGATATAACTTATAGAGAGATAGAGAAAAAGATCAATATAGATAAAAGTTATAGAGAGATAGAGAACAAGATCAATATAGATATAAGTTATAAGGAGATAGAGAACAAGATCAATATAGATATAAGTTATAGAGAGATAGAGAACAAGATCAATATAGATATAAGTTATAGAGAGATAGAGAACAAGATCAATATAGATATAAGTTATAGAGAGATAGAGAACAAGATCAATATAGATATAAGTTATAGAGAGATGGAGACCAAGATCAATATAGATATAAGTTATAGAGAGATAGAGACCAAGATCAATATAGATATAAGTTATAGAGTTGGAGACCAAGATCAATATAGATATATGTTATAGAGAGATAGAGAACAAGATCAATATAGATAAAAGTTATAGAGAGATAGAGAACAAGATCAATATAGATATAAGTTATAGAGAGATGGATACCAAGATCAATATAGATATAAATTATAGAGAGATAGAGAACAAGATCAATATAGATATAAGTTATAGAGTGATAGAGACCAAGATCAATATAGATATAAGTTATAGAGAGATGGAGACCAAGATCAATATAGATATAAGTTATAGAGAGTAATATAGAGACCAAGATCAATATAGATATACGTTATAGAGAGATAGAGAACAAGATCAATATAGATATAAGTTATAGAGAGATGGAGAAAAAGATCAATATAGATATAAGTTATAGAGAGATAGAGAACAAGATCAATATAGATATAAGTTATAGAGTGATAGAGACCAAGATCAATATAGATATAAGTTATAGAAAGATGGAGACCAAGATCAATATAGATATAAGTTATAGAGAGATGGAGACCAAGATCAATATAGATATAAGTTATAGAGAGATGGAGACCAAGATCAATATAGATATAAGTTATAGAGAGATGGAGACCAAGATCAATATAGATATAAGTTATAGAGAGATAGAGACCAAGATCAATATAGATATAAGTTATAGAGAGTAGAGACCAAGATCAATATAGATATAAGTTATAGAGAGATAGAGACCAAGATCAATATAGATATAAGTTATAGAGAGTAGAGACCAAGATCAATATAGATATAAGTTATAGAGAGATAGAGACCAAGATCAATATAGATATAAGTTATAGAGAGTAGAGACCAAGATCAATATAGATATAAGTTATAGAGAGATAGAGACCAAGATCAATATAGATATAAGTTATAGAGAGTAGACACCAAGATCAATATAGATATAAGTTATAGAGAGTAGAGACCAAGATCAATATAGATATAAGGTATAGAGAGATAGAGAAAAAGATCAATATAGATATAAGTTATAGAGAGATGGAGACCAAGATCAATATAGATATAAGTTATAGAGAGATGGAGACCAAGGTCAATATAGATATAAGTTATAGAGAGTGATAGAGACCAAGATCAATATAGATATGTTATAGAGAGATAGACCAAGATCAATATAGATATAAGTTATAGAGAGTGATAGAGACCAAGATCAATATAGATATAAGTTATAGAGAGTGATAGAGGCCAAGATCAATATAGATATAAGTTATAGAGAGATGGATACCAAGATCAATATAGATATAAGTTGTAGAGAGTGATAGAGACCAAGATCAATATAGATATAAGTTATAGAGAGTAGAGAGCAAGATCAATATAGATATAAGTTATAGAAAGATGGATACCAAGATCAATATAGATATAAGTTATAGAGAGTGATAGAGACCAAGATCAATATAGATATAAGTTATAGAGAGTGATAGAGACCAAGAACAATATAGATATAAGTTATAGAGAGTAGAGGCCAAGATCAATATAGATATAAGTTATAGAGAGATGGAGACCAAGATCAATATAGATATAAGTTATAGAGAGTGATAGAGACCAAGATCAATATAGATATAAGTTATAGAGAGATGGAGACCAAGATCAATATAGATATAAGTTATAGAGAGATAGAGAAAAAGATCAATATAGATATAAGTTATAGAGAGTGATAGAGACCAAGATCAATATAGATATAAGTTATAGAGAGTGATAGAGACCACGATCAATATAGATATAAGTTATAGAGAGATGGATACCAAGATCAATATAGATATAAGTTATAGAGAGTGATAGAGACCAAGATCAATATAGATATAAGTTATAGAGAGTGATAGAGAAAAAGATCAATATAGATATAAGTTATAGAGAGATGGAGACCAAGATCAATATAGATATAAATTATAGAGAGATGGAGACCAAGATCAATATAGATATAAGTTATAGAGAGATGGAGACCAAGATCAATATAGATATAAGTTATAGAGTTGGAGACCAAGATCAATATAGATATATGTTATAGAGAGATGGAGACCAAGATCAATATAGATATATGTTATAGAGAGATGGAGACCAAGATCAATATAGATATAAGTTATAGAGAGATTGAGACCAAGATCAATATAGAAATAAGTTATAGAGAGATGGAGACCAAGATCAATATAGATATAAGTTATAGAGAGATATAGAGAAAGATCAATATAGATATAAGTTATAGAGAGATAGACCAAGATCAATATAGATATAAGTTATAGAGAAATAGAGACCAAGATCAATATAGATATAAGTTATAGAGAGATAGAGACCAAGATCAATATAGATATAAGTTATAGAGAGATGGAGACCAAGATCAATATAGATATAAGTTATAGAGAGTGATAGAGACCAAGATCAATATAGATATAAGTTAGAGAGTGATAGAGACCAAGATCTATATAGATATAAGTTATAGAGAGTGATAGAGACCAAGATCAATATAGATATAAGTTATAGAGAGATGGAGACCAAGATCAATATAGATATAAGTTATAGAGAGATGGAGACCAAGATCAATATAGATATAAGTTATAGAGAGATGGAGACCAAGATCAATATAGATATAAGTTATAGAGAGATGGAGACCAAGATCAATATAGATATAAGTTATAGAGAGATAGAGACCAAGATCAATATAGATATAAGTTATAGAGAGTAGAGACCAAGATCAATATAGATATAAGTTATAGAGAGATAGAGACCAAGATCAATATAGATATAAGTTATAGAGAGTAGAGACCAAGATCAATATAGATATAAGTTATAGAGAGATAGAGACCAAGATCAATATAGATATAAGTTATAGAGAGTAGAGACCAAGATCAATATAGATATAAGTTATAGAGAGATAGAGACCAAGATCAATATAGATATAAGTTATAGAGAGTAGACACCAAGATCAATATAGATATAAGTTATAGAGAGTAGAGACCAAGATCAATATAGATATAAGGTATAGAGAGATAGAGAAAAAGATCAATATAGATATAAGTTATAGAGAGATGGAGACCAAGATCAATATAGATATAAGTTATAGAGAGATGGAGACCAAGGTCAATATAGATATAAGTTATAGAGAGTGATAGAGACCAAGATCAATATAGATATGTTATAGAGAGATAGACCAAGATCAATATAGATATAAGTTATAGAGAGTGATAGAGACCAAGATCAATATAGATATAAGTTATAGAGAGTGATAGAGGCCAAGATCAATATAGATATAAGTTATAGAGAGATGGATACCAAGATCAATATAGATATAAGTTGTAGAGAGTGATAGAGACCAAGATCAATATAGATATAAGTTATAGAGAGTAGAGAGCAAGATCAATATAGATATAAGTTATAGAAAGATGGATACCAAGATCAATATAGATATAAGTTATAGAGAGTGATAGAGACCAAGATCAATATAGATATAAGTTATAGAGAGTGATAGAGACCAAGAACAATATAGATATAAGTTATAGAGAGTAGAGGCCAAGATCAATATAGATATAAGTTATAGATAGATGGATACCAAGATCAATATAGATATAAGTTATAGAGAGTGATAGAGACCAAGATCAATATAGATATAAGTTATAGAGAGATGGAGACCAAGATCAATATAGATATAAGTTATAGAGAGATAGAGAAAAAGATCAATATAGATATAAGTTATAGAGAGTGATAGAGACCAAGATCAATATAGATATAAGTTATAGAGAGTGATAGAGACCACGATCAATATAGATATAAGTTATAGAGAGATGGATACCAAGATCAATATAGATATAAGTTATAGAGAGTGATAGAGACCAAGATCAATATAGATATAAGTTATAGAGAGTGATAGAGAAAAAGATCAATATAGATATAAGTTATAGAGAGATGGAGACCAAGATCAATATAGATATAAATTATAGAGAGATGGAGACCAAGATCAATATAGATATAAGTTATAGAGAGATGGAGACCAAGATCAATATAGATATAAGTTATAGAGTTGGAGACCAAGATCAATATAGATATAAGTTATAGAGAGATGGAGACCAAGATCAATATAGATATATGTTATAGAGAGATGGAGACCAAGATCAATATAGATATAAGTTATAGAGAGATTGAGACCAAGATCAATATAGATATAAGTTATAGAGAGATGGAGACCAAGATCAATATAGATATAAGTTATAGAGAGATATAGAGAAAGATCAATATAGATATAAGTTATAGAGAGATAGACCAAGATCAATATAGATATAAGTTATAGAGAAATAGAGACCAAGATCAATATAGATATAAATTATAGAGAGATAGAGACCAAGATCAATATAGATATAAGTTATAGAGAGATGGAGACCAAGATCAATATAGATATAAGTTATAGAGAGTGATAGAGACCAAGATCAATATAGATATAAGTTATAGAGAGTGATAGAGACCACGATCAATATAGATATAAGTTATAGAGAGTGATAGAGACCAAGATCAATATAGATATAAGTTATAGAGAGATGGATACCAAGATCAATATAGATATAAGTTATAGAGAGTGATAGGGAAAAAGATCAATATAGATATAACTTATAGAGAGATAGAGAAAAAGATCAATATAGATAAAAGTTATAGAGTGTGATAGAGACCAAGATCAATATAGATATAAGTTATAGAGAGTGATAGAGACCAAGATCAATATAGATATAAGTTATAGAGACTGATAGAGACCAAGATCAATATAGATATAAGTTATAGAGAGTAGAGACCAAGATCAATATAGATATAAGTTATAGAGAGTGATAGAGACCAAGATCAATATAGATATAAGTTATAGAGAGATAGACCAAGATCAATATAGATATAAGTTATAGAGAGTGATAGAGACCAAGATCAATATAGATATAAGTTATAGAGAGTGATAGAGGCCAAGATCAATATAGATATAAGTTATAGAGAGATGGATACCAAGATCAATATAGATATAAGTTATAGAGAGTGATAGAGACCAAGATCAATATAGATATAAGTTATAGAGAGTAGAGACCAAGATCAATATAGATATAAGTTATAGAGAGATGGATACTAAGATCAATATAGATATAAGTTATAGAGAGTGATAGAGACCAAGATCAATATAGATATAAGTTATAGAGAGTGATAGAGACCAAGATCAATATAGATATAAGTTATAGAGAGTGATAGAGACCAAGATCAATATAGATATAAGTTATATAGAGTAGAGGCCAAGATCAATATAGATATAAGTTATAGATAGATGGATACCAAGATCAATATAGATATAAGTTATAGAGAGTGATTGAGACCAAGATCAATATAGATATAAGTTATAGAGAGATGGAGACCAAGATCAATATAGATATAAGTTATAGAGAGATGGAGACCAAGATCAATATAGATATAAGTTATAGAGAGATGGAGACCAAGATCAATATAGATATAAGTTATAGAGACATGGAGACCAAGATCAATATAGATATAAGTTATAGAGAGATGGAGACCAAGATCAATATAGATATAAGTTATAGAGAGATGGAGACCAAGATCAATATAGATATAAGTTATAGAGAGATGGAGACCAAGATCAATATAGATATAAGTTATAGAGAGTGATCGAGAACAAGATCAATATAGATATAAGTTATAGAGAGATGGAGACCAAGATCAATATAGATATAAGTTATAGAGAGATGAAGACCAAGATCAATTAGATATAAGTTATAGAGAGATAGAGAACAAGATCAATATAGATATAAGTTATAGAGAGTGATAGAGAACAAGATCAATATAGATATAAGTTATAGAGAGATAGAGAACAAGATCAATATAGATATAAGTTAAAAGGAGATAGAGAACAAGATCAATATAGATATAAGTTATAGAGAGATAGAGAACAAGATCAATATAGATATAAGTTATAGAGAGATAGAGAACAAGATCAATATAGATATAAGTTATAGAGAGATAGAGAACAAGATCAATATAGATATAAGTTATAGAGAGATGGAGACCAAGATCAATATAGATATAAGTTATAGAGAGATAGAGACCAAGATCAATATAGATATAAGTTATAGAGTTGGAGACCAAGATCAATATAGATATAAGTTATAGAGAGATAGAGAACAAGATCAATATAGATATAAGTTATAGAGAGATAGAGAACAAGATCAATATAGATATAAGTTATAGAGAGATGGATACCAAGATCAATATAGATATAAGTTATAGAGAGATAGAGAACAAGATCAATATAGATATAAGTTATAGAGTGATAGAGACCAAGATCAATATAGATATAAGTTATAGAGAGATGGAGACCAAGATCAATATAGATATAAGTTATAGAGAGTAATATAGAGACCAAGATCAATATAGATATAAGTTATAGAGAGATAGAGAACAAGATCAATATAGATATAAGTTATAGAGAGATGGAGAAAAGATCAATATAGATATAAGTTATAGAGAGATAGAGAACAAGATCAATATAGATATAAGTTATAGAGTGATAGAGACCAAGATCAATATAGATATAAGTTATAGAGAGATGGAGACCAAGATCAATATAGATATAAGTTATAGAGAGATGGAGACCAAGATCAATATAGATATAAGTTATAGAGAGATGGAGACCAAGATCAATATAGATATAAGTTATAGAGAGATGGAGACCAAGATCAATATAGATATAAGTTATAGAGAGATAGAGACCAAGATCAATATAGATATAAGTTATAGAGAGTAGAGACCAAGATCAATATAGATATAAGTTATAGAGAGATAGAGACCAAGATCAATATAGATATAAGTTATAGAGAGTAGAGACCAAGATCAATATAGATATAAGTTATAGAGAGATAGAGACCAAGATCAATATAGATATAAGTTATAGAGAGTAGAGACCAAGATCAATATAGATATAAGTTATAGAGAGATGGAGACCAAGATCAATATAGATATAAGTTATAGAGAGTGATAGAGAACAAGATCAATATAGATATAAGTTATAGAGAGATAGACCAAGATCAATATAGATATAAGTTATAGAGAGATAGAGAACAAGATCAATATAGATATAAGTTATAGAGATATGGAGACCAAGATCATTATAGATATAAGTTATAGAGAGATGGAGAAAAAGATCAATATAGATATAAGTTATAGAGAGATGGAGACCAAGATCAATATAGATATAAGTTATAGAGAGATGGAGAAAAAGATCAATATAGATATAAGTTACAGAGAGTGATAGAGAATAAGATCAATATAGATATAAGTTATAGAGAGATGGAGAAAAAGATCAATATAGATATAAGTTATAGAGAGTGATAGAGAACAAGATCAATATAGATATAAGTTATAGAGTGATAGATACCAAGATCAATATAGATATAAGTTATAGAGAGATGGAGACCAAGATCAATATAGATATAAGTTATAGAGAGATGGAGACCAAGATCAATATAGATATAAGTTATAGAGAGATGGAGACCAAGATCAATATAGATATAAGTTATAGAGAGTGATAGAGACCAAGATCAATATAGATATAAGTTATAGAGAGATAGAGACCAAGATCAATATAGATATAAGTTATAGAGAGATGGAGACCAAGATCAATATAGATATAAGTTATAGAGAGATAGAGACCAAGATCAATATAGATATAAGTTATAGAGAGTAGAGACCAAGATCAATATAGATATAAGTTATAGAGAGTAGAGACCAAGATCAATATAGATATAAGTTATAGAGAGATGGAGACCAAGATCAATATAGATATAAGTTATAGAGAGATAGAGACCAAGATCAATATAGATATAAGTTATAAAGAGATAGAGGCCAAGATCAATATAGATATAAGTTATAGAGAGATGGAGACCAAGATCAATATAGATATAAGTTATAGAGAGATAGAGACCAAGATCAATATAGATATAAGTTATAGAGAGATGGAGACCACGATCAATATAGATATAAGTTATAGAGAGATGGAGACCAAGATCAATATAGATATAAGTTATAGAGAGATGGAGACCACGATCAATATAGATATAAGTTATAGAGAGATGGAGACCAAGATAAATATAGATATAAGTTATAGAGAGATGGAGACCAAGATCAATATAGATATAAGTTATAGAGAGATGGAGACCAAGATCAATATAGATATAAGTTATAGAGAGTGATAGAGACCAAGATCAATATAGATATAAGTTATAGAGAGATGGAGACCAAGATCAATATAGATATAAGTTATAGAGAGATGGAGACCAAGATCAATATAGATATAAGTTATAGAGAGATAGAGACCAAGATCAATATAGATATAAGTTATAGAGAGTGATAGAGACCAAGATCAATATAGATATAAGTTATAGAGAGATGAAGACCAAGATCAATATAGATATAAGTTATAGAGAGATGGAGACCAAGATCAATATAGATATAAGTTATAGAGAGATAGAGAAAAAGATCAATATAGATATAAGTTATAGAGAGTGATAGAGACCAAGATCAATATAGATATAAGTTATAGAGAGATGGAGACCAAGATCAATATAGATATAAGTTATAGAGAGATAGAGAAAAAGATCAATATAGATATAAGTTATAGAGTGATAGACCAAGATCAATATAGATATAAGTTATAGAGAGATGGAGAAAAAGATCAATATAGATATAAGTTATAGAGAGATAGACCAAGATCAATATAGATATAAGTTATAGAGAGATAGAGAAAAAGATCAATATAGATATAAGTTATAGAGAGATAGACCAAGATCAATATAGATATAAGTTATAGAGAGATAGAGACCAAGATCAATATAGATATAAGTTATAGAGAGATAGAGACCAAGATCAATATAGATATAAGTTACCGAGAGATGGAGACCAAGATCAATATAGATAAAGTTATAGAGAGATAGACCAAGATCAATATAGATATAAGTTATAGAGAGTGATAGAGGCCAAGATCAATATAGATATACGTTATAGAGAGATAGACCAAGATCAATATAGATATAAGTTTTAGAGAGATAGACCAAGATCAATATAGATATAAGTTATAGAGAGTGATAGAGGCCAAGATTAATATAGATATAAGTTATAGAGAGTGATAGAGGCCAAGATCAATATAGATATACGTTATAGAGAGATAGACCAAGATCAATATAGATATAAGTTATAGAGAGTGATAGAGGCCAAGATCAATATAGATATACGTTATAGAGAGATAGACCAAGATCAATATATATAAGTTATAGAGAGATAGACCAAGATCAATATAGATATAAGTTTTAGAGAGATAGAGACCAAGATCAATATAGATATAAGTTATAGAGAGATAGAGACCAAGATCAATATAGATATAAGTTATAGAGAGATAGAGACCAAGATCAATATAGATATAAGTTATAGAGAGTGATAGAGACCAAGATCAATATAGATATAAGTTATAGAGAGTAGAGACCAAGATCAATATAGATATAAGTTATAGAGAGATGGAGACCAAGATCAATATAGATATAAGTTATAGAGAGATAGACCAAGATCAATATAGATATAAGTTATAGAGAGATAGACCAAAATCAATCTAGATATAAGTTATAGAGAGATAGACCAAGATCAATATAGATATAAGTTATAGGAGATAGACCAAAACCAATCTAGATATAAGTTATAGAGAGATAGAGACCAAGATCAATATAGATATAAGTTATAGAGAGTAGAGACCAAGATCAATATAGATATAAGTTATAGAGAGTGATAGAGACCAAGATCAATATAGATATAAGTTATAGAGAGTAGAGACCAAGATCAATATAGATATAAGTTATAGAGAGATGGAGACCAAGATCAATATAGATATAAGTTATAGAGAGATGGAGACCAAGATCAATATAGATATAAGTTATAGAGAGATGGAGACCAAGATCAATATAGATATAAGTTATAGAGAGATGGAGACCAAGATCAATATAGATATAAGTTATAGAGAGATAGAGACCAAGATCAATATAGATATAAGTTATAGAGAGTAGAGACCAAGATCAATATAGATATAAGTTATAGAGAGATAGAGACCAAGATCAATATAGATATAAGTTATAGAGAGTAGAGACCAAGATCAATATAGATATAAGTTATAGAGAGATAGAGACCAAGATCAATATAGATATAAGTTATAGAGAGTAGAGACCAAGATCAATATAGATATAAGTTATAGAGAGATAGAGACCAAGATCAATATAGATATAAGTTATAGAGAGTAGACACCAAGATCAATATAGATATAAGTTATAGAGAGTAGAGACCAAGATCAATATAGATATAAGTATAGAGAGATAGAGAAAAAGATCAATATAGATATAAGTTATAGAGAGATGGAGACCAAGATCAATATAGATATAAGTTATAGAGAGATGGAGACCAAGGTCAATATAGATATAAGTTTTACAGAGTGATAGAGACCAAGATCAATATAGATATGTTATAGAGAGATAGACCAAGATCAATATAGATATAAGTTATAGAGAGTGATAGAGACCAAGATCAATATAGATATAAGTTATAGAGAGTGATAGAGACCAAGATCAATATAGATATAAGTTATAGAGAGATGGATACCAAGATCAATATAGATATAAGTTGTAGAGAGTGATAGAGACCAAGATCAATATAGATATAAGTTATAGAGAGTAGAGAGCAAGATCAATATAGATATAAGTTATAGAAAGATGGATACCAAGATCAATATAGATATAAGTTATAGAGAGTGATAGAGACCAAGATCAATATAGATATAAGTTATAGAGAGTGATAGAGACCAAGAACAATATAGATATAAGTTATAGAGAGTAGAGGCCAAGATCAATATAGATATAAGTTATAGATAGATGGATACCAAGATCAATATAGATATAAGTTATAGAGAGTGATAGAGACCAAGATCAATATAGATATATGTTATAGAGAGATGGAGACCAAGATCAATATAGATATAAGTTATAGAGAGATAGAGAAAAAGATCAATATAGATATAAGTTATAGAGAGTGATAGAGACCAAGATCAATATAGATATAAGTTATAGAGAGTGATAGAGACCACGATCAATATAGATATAAGTTATAGAGAGATGGATACCAAGATCAATATAGATATAAGTTATAGAGAGTGATAGAGACCAAGATCAATATAGATATAAGTTATAGAGAGTGATAGAGAAAAAGATCAATATAGATATAAGTTATAGAGAGATGGAGACCAAGATCAATATAGATATAAATTATAGAGAGATGGAGACCAAGATCAATATAGATATAAGTTATAGAGAGATGGAGACCAAGATCAATATAGATATAAGTTATAGAGTTGGAGACCAAGATCAATATAGATATAAGTTATAGAGAGATGGAGACCAAGATCAATATAGATATATGTTATAGAGAGATGGAGACCAAGATCAATATAGATATAAGTTATAGAGAGATTGAGACCAAGATCAATATAGATATAAGTTATAGAGAGATAGAGACCAAGATCAATATAGATATAAGTTATAGAGAGATATAGAGAAAGATCAATATAGATATAAGTTATAGAGAGATAGACCAAGATCAATATAGATATAAGTTATAGAGAAATAGAGACCAAGATCAATATAGATAAAAGTTATAGAGAGATAGAGACCAAGATCAATATAGATATAAGTTATAGAGAGATGGAGACCAAGATCAATATAGATATAAGTTATAGAGAGTGATAGAGACCAAGATCAATATAGATATAAGTTATAGAGAGTGATAGAGACCACGATCAATATAGATATAAGTTATAGAGAGTGATAGAGACCAAGATCAATATAGATATAAGTTATAGAGAGATGGATACCAAGATCAATATAGATATAAGTTATAGAGAGTGATAGGGAAAAAGATCAATATAGATATAACTTATAGAGAGATAGAGAAAAAGATCAATATAGATAAAAGTTATAGAGAGATAGAGAACAAGATCAATATAGATATAAGTTATAAGGAGATAGAGAACAAGATCAATATAGATATAAGTTATAGAGAGATAGAGAACAAGATCAATATAGATATAAGTTATAGAGAGATAGAGAACAAGATCAATATAGATATAAGTTATAGAGAGATAGAGAACAAGATCAATATAGATATAAGTTATAGAGAGATGGAGACCAAGATCAATATAGATATAAGTTATAGAGAGATAGAGACCAAGATCAATATAGATATAAGTTATAGAGTTGGAGACCAAGATCAATATAGATATATGTTATAGAGAGATAGAGAACAAGATCAATATAGATAAAAGTTATAGAGAGATAGAGAACAAGATCAATATAGATATAAGTTATAGAGAGATGGATACCAAGATCAATATAGATATAAATTATAGAGAGATAGAGAACAAGATCAATATAGATATAAGTTATAGAGTGATAGAGACCAAGATCAATATAGATATAAGTTATAGAGAGATGGAGACCAAGATCAATATAGATATAAGTTATAGAGAGTAATATAGAGACCAAGATCAATATAGATATACGTTATAGAGAGATAGAGAACAAGATCAATATAGATATAAGTTATAGAGAGATAGAGAACAAGATCAATATAGATATAAGTTATAGAGATATGGAGACCAAGATCATTATAGATATAAGTTATAGAGAGATGGAGAAAAAGATCAATATAGATATAAGTTATAGAGAGATGGAGACCAAGATCAATATAGATATAAGTTATAGAGAGATGGAGAAAAAGATCAATATAGATATAAGTTACAGAGAGTGATAGAGAATAAGATCAATATAGATATAAGTTATAGAGAGATGGAGAAAAAGATCAATATAGATATAAGTTATAGAGAGTGATAGAGAACAAGATCAATATAGATATAAGTTATAGAGTGATAGATACCAAGATCAATATAGATATAAGTTATAGAGAGATGGAGACCAAGATCAATATAGATATAAGTTATAGAGAGATGGAGACCAAGATCAATATAGATATAAGTTATAGAGAGATGGAGACCAAGATCAATATAGATATAAGTTATAGAGAGTGATAGAGACCAAGATCAATATAGATATAAGTTATAGAGAGATAGAGACCAAGATCAATATAGATATAAGTTATAGAGAGATGGAGACCAAGATCAATATAGATATAAGTTATAGAGAGATAGAGACCAAGATCAATATAGATATAAGTTATAGAGAGTAGAGACCAAGATCAATATAGATATAAGTTATAGAGAGTAGAGACCAAGATCAATATAGATATAAGTTATAGAGAGATGGAGACCAAGATCAATATAGATATAAGTTATAGAGAGATAGAGACCAAGATCAATATAGATATAAGTTATAAAGAGATAGAGGCCAAGATCAATATAGATATAAGTTATAGAGAGATGGAGACCAAGATCAATATAGATATAAGTTATAGAGAGATAGAGACCAAGATCAATATAGATATAAGTTATAGAGAGATGGAGACCACGATCAATATAGATATAAGTTATAGAGAGATGGAGACCAAGATCAATATAGATATAAGTTATAGAGAGATGGAGACCACGATCAATATAGATATAAGTTATAGAGAGATGGAGACCAAGATAAATATAGATATAAGTTATAGAGAGATGGAGACCAAGATCAATATAGATATAAGTTATAGAGAGATGGAGACCAAGATCAATATAGATATAAGTTATAGAGAGTGATAGAGACCAAGATCAATATAGATATAAGTTATAGAGAGATGGAGACCAAGATCAATATAGATATAAGTTATAGAGAGATGGAGACCAAGATCAATATAGATATAAGTTATAGAGAGATAGAGACCAAGATCAATATAGATATAAGTTATAGAGAGTGATAGAGACCAAGATCAATATAGATATAAGTTATAGAGAGATGAAGACCAAGATCAATATAGATATAAGTTATAGAGAGATGGAGACCAAGATCAATATAGATATAAGTTATAGAGAGATAGAGAAAAAGATCAATATAGATATAAGTTATAGAGAGTGATAGAGACCAAGATCAATATAGATATAAGTTATAGAGAGATGGAGACCAAGATCAATATAGATATAAGTTATAGAGAGATAGAGAAAAAGATCAATATAGATATAAGTTATAGAGTGATAGACCAAGATCAATATAGATATAAGTTATAGAGAGATGGAGAAAAGATCAATATAGATATAAGTTATAGAGAGATAGACCAAGATCAATATAGATATAAGTTATAGAGAGATAGAGAAAAAGATCAATATAGATATAAGTTATAGAGAGATAGACCAAGATCAATATAGATATAAGTTATAGAGAGATAGAGACCAAGATCAATATAGATATAAGTTATAGAGAGATAGAGACCAAGATCAATATAGATATAAGTTACCGAGAGATGGAGACCAAGATCAATATAGATAAAGTTATAGAGAGATAGACCAAGATCAATATAGATATAAGTTATAGAGAGTGATAGAGGCCAAGATCAATATAGATATACGTTATAGAGAGATAGACCAAGATCAATATAGATATAAGTTTTAGAGAGATAGACCAAGATCAATATAGATATAAGTTATAGAGAGTGATAGAGGCCAAGATTAATATAGATATAAGTTATAGAGAGTGATAGAGGCCAAGATCAATATAGATATACGTTATAGAGAGATAGACCAAGATCAATATAGATATAAGTTATAGAGAGTGATAGAGGCCAAGATCAATATAGATATACGTTATAGAGAGATAGACCAAGATCAATATATATAAGTTATAGAGAGATAGACCAAGATCAATATAGATATAAGTTTTAGAGAGATAGAGACCAAGATCAATATAGATATAAGTTATAGAGAGATAGAGACCAAGATCAATATAGATATAAGTTATAGAGAGATAGAGACCAAGATCAATATAGATATAAGTTATAGAGAGTGATAGAGACCAAGATCAATATAGATATAAGTTATAGAGAGTAGAGACCAAGATCAATATAGATATAAGTTATAGAGAGATGGAGACCAAGATCAATATAGATATAAGTTATAGCGAGATAGACCAAGATCAATATAGATATAAGTTATAGAGAGATAGACCAAAACCAATCTAGATATAAGTTATAGAGAGATAGACCAAGATCAATATAGATATAAGTTATAGGAGATAGACCAAAACCAATCTAGATATAAGTTATAGAGAGATAGAGACCAAGATCAATATAGATATAAGTTATAGAGAGTAGAGACCAAGATCAATATAGATATAAGTTATAGAGAGTGATAGAGACCAAGATCAATATAGATATAAGTTATAGAGAGTAGAGACCAAGATCAATATAGATATAAGTTATAGAGAGATGGAGACCAAGATCAATATAGATATAAGTTATAGAGAGATGGAGACCAAGATCAATATAGATATAAGTTATAGAGAGATGGAGACCAAGATCAATATAGATATAAGTTATAGAGAGATGGAGACCAAGATCAATATAGATATAAGTTATAGAGAGATAGAGACCAAGATCAATATAGATATAAGTTATAGAGAGTAGAGACCAAGATCAATATAGATATAAGTTATAGAGAGATAGAGACCAAGATCAATATAGATATAAGTTATAGAGAGTAGAGACCAAGATCAATATAGATATAAGTTATAGAGAGATAGAGACCAAGATCAATATAGATATAAGTTATAGAGAGTAGAGACCAAGATCAATATAGATATAAGTTATAGAGAGATAGAGACCAAGATCAATATAGATATAAGTTATAGAGAGTAGACACCAAGATCAATATAGATATAAGTTATAGAGAGTAGAGACCAAGATCAATATAGATATAAGGTATAGAGAGATAGAGAAAAAGATCAATATAGATATAAGTTATAGAGAGATGGAGACCAAGATCAATATAGATATAAGTTATAGAGAGATGGAGACCAAGGTCAATATAGATATAAGTTTTACAGAGTGATAGAGACCAAGATCAATATAGATATGTTATAGAGAGATAGACCAAGATCAATATAGATATAAGTTATAGAGAGTGATAGAGACCAAGATCAATATAGATATAAGTTATAGAGAGTGATAGAGACCAAGATCAATATAGATATAAGTTATAGAGAGATGGATACCAAGATCAATATAGATATAAGTTGTAGAGAGTGATAGAGACCAAGATCAATATAGATATAAGTTATAGAGAGTAGAGAGCAAGATCAATATAGATATAAGTTATAGAAAGATGGATACCAAGATCAATATAGATATAAGTTATAGAGAGTGATAGAGACCAAGATCAATATAGATATAAGTTATAGAGAGTGATAGAGACCAAGAACAATATAGATATAAGTTATAGAGAGTAGAGGCCAAGATCAATATAGATATAAGTTATAGATAGATGGATACCAAGATCAATATAGATATAAGTTATAGAGAGTGATAGAGACCAAGATCAATATAGATATATGTTATAGAGAGATGGAGACCAAGATCAATATAGATATAAGTTATAGAGAGATAGAGAAAAAGATCAATATAGATATAAGTTATAGAGAGTGATAGAGACCAAGATCAATATAGATATAAGTTATAGAGAGTGATAGAGACCACGATCAATATAGATATAAGTTATAGAGAGATGGATACCAAGATCAATATAGATATAAGTTATAGAGAGTGATAGAGACCAAGATCAATATAGATATAAGTTATAGAGAGTGATAGAGAAAAAGATCAATATAGATATAAGTTATAGAGAGATGGAGACCAAGATCAATATAGATATAAATTATAGAGAGATGGAGACCAAGATCAATATAGATATAAGTTATAGAGAGATGGAGACCAAGATCAATATAGATATAAGTTATAGAGTTGGAGACCAAGATCAATATAGATATAAGTTATAGAGAGATGGAGACCAAGATCAATATAGATATATGTTATAGAGAGATGGAGACCAAGATCAATATAGATATAAGTTATAGAGAGATTGAGACCAAGATCAATATAGATATAAGTTATAGAGAGATAGAGACCAAGATCAATATAGATATAAGTTATAGAGAGATATAGAGAAAGATCAATATAGATATAAGTTATAGAGAGATAGACCAAGATCAATATAGATATAAGTTATAGAGAAATAGAGACCAAGATCAATATAGATAAAAGTTATAGAGAGATAGAGACCAAGATCAATATAGATATAAGTTATAGAGAGATGGAGACCAAGATCAATATAGATATAAGTTATAGAGAGTGATAGAGACCAAGATCAATATAGATATAAGTTATAGAGAGTGATAGAGACCACGATCAATATAGATATAAGTTATAGAGAGTGATAGAGACCAAGATCAATATAGATATAAGTTATAGAGAGATGGATACCAAGATCAATATAGATATAAGTTATAGAGAGTGATAGGGAAAAAGATCAATATAGATATAACTTATAGAGAGATAGAGAAAAAGATCAATATAGATAAAAGTTATAGAGAGATAGAGAACAAGATCAATATAGATATAAGTTATAAGGAGATAGAGAACAAGATCAATATAGATATAAGTTATAGAGAGATAGAGAACAAGATCAATATAGATATAAGTTATAGAGAGATAGAGAACAAGATCAATATAGATATAAGTTATAGAGAGATAGAGAACAAGATCAATATAGATATAAGTTATAGAGAGATGGAGACCAAGATCAATATAGATATAAGTTATAGAGAGATAGAGACCAAGATCAATATAGATATAAGTTATAGAGTTGGAGACCAAGATCAATATAGATATATGTTATAGAGAGATAGAGAACAAGATCAATATAGATAAAAGTTATAGAGAGATAGAGAACAAGATCAATATAGATATAAGTTATAGAGAGATGGATACCAAGATCAATATAGATATAAATTATAGAGAGATAGAGAACAAGATCAATATAGATATAAGTTATAGAGTGATAGAGACCAAGATCAATATAGATATAAGTTATAGAGAGATGGAGACCAAGATCAATATAGATATAAGTTATAGAGAGTAATATAGAGACCAAGATCAATATAGATATACGTTATAGAGAGATAGAGAACAAGATCAATATAGATATAAGTTATAGAGAGATGGAGAAAAAGATCAATATAGATATAAGTTATAGAGAGATAGAGAACAAGATCAATATAGATATAAGTTATAGAGTGATAGAGACCAAGATCAATATAGATATAAGTTATAGAAGATGGAGACCAAGATCAATATAGATATAAGTTATAGAGAGATGGAGACCAAGATCAATATAGATATAAGTTATAGAGAGATGGAGACCAAGATCAATATAGATATAAGTTATAGAGAGATGGAGACCAAGATCAATATAGATATAAGTTATAGAGAGATAGAGACCAAGATCAATATAGATATAAGTTATAGAGAGTAGAGACCAAGATCAATATAGATATAAGTTATAGAGAGATAGAGACCAAGATCAATATAGATATAAGTTATAGAGAGTAGAGACCAAGATCAATATAGATATAAGTTATAGAGAGATAGAGACCAAGATCAATATAGATATAAGTTATAGAGAGTAGAGACCAAGATCAATATAGATATAAGTTATAGAGAGATAGAGACCAAGATCAATATAGATATAAGTTATAGAGAGTAGACACCAAGATCAATATAGATATAAGTTATAGAGAGTAGAGACCAAGATCAATATAGATATAAGGTATAGAGAGATAGAGAAAAAGATCAATATAGATATAAGTTATAGAGAGATGGAGACCAAGATCAATATAGATATAAGTTATAGAGAGATGGAGACCAAGATCAATATAGATATAAGTTATAGAGAGTGATAGAGACCAAGATCAATATAGATATGTTATAGAGAGATAGACCAAGATCAATATAGATATAAGTTATAGAGAGTGATAGAGACCAAGATCAATATAGATATAAGTTATAGAGAGTGATAGAGGCCAAGATCAATATAGATATAAGTTATAGAGAGATGGATACCAAGATCAATATAGATATAAGTTGTAGAGAGTGATAGAGACCAAGATCAATATAGATATAAGTTATAGAGAGTAGAGAGCAAGATCAATATAGATATAAGTTATAGAAAGATGGATACCAAGATCAATATAGATATAAGTTATAGAGAGTGATAGAGACCAAGATCAATATAGATATAAGTTATAGAGAGTAGAGGCCAAGATCAATATAGATATAAGTTATAGAGAGATGGAGACCAAGATCAATATAGATATAAGTTATAGAGAGTGATAGAGACCAAGATCAATATAGATATAAGTTATAGAGAGATGGAGACCAAGATCAATATAGATATAAGTTATAGAGAGATAGAGAAAAAGATCAATATAGATATAAGTTATAGAGAGTGATAGAGACCAAGATCAATATAGATATAAGTTATAGAGAGTGATAGAGACCACGATCAATATAGATATAAGTTATAGAGAGATGGATACCAAGATCAATATAGATATAAGTTATAGAGAGTGATAGAGACCAAGATCAATATAGATATAAGTTATAGAGAGTGATAGAGAAAAAGATCAATATAGATATAAGTTATAGAGAGATGGAGACCAAGATCAATATAGATATAAATTATAGAGAGATGGAGACCAAGATCAATATAGATATAAGTTATAGAGAGATGGAGACCAAGATCAATATAGATATAAGTTATAGAGTTGGAGACCAAGATCAATATAGATATATGTTATAGAGAGATGGAGACCAAGATCAATATAGATATATGTTATAGAGAGATGGAGACCAAGATCAATATAGATATAAGTTATAGAGAGATTGAGACCAAGATCAATATAGATATAAGTTATAGAGAGATGGAGACCAAGATCAATATAGATATAAGTTATAGAGAGATATAGAGAAAGATCAATATAGATATAAGTTATAGAGAGATAGACCAAGATCAATATAGATATAAGTTATAGAGAAATAGAGACCAAGATCAATATAGATATAAGTTATAGAGAGATAGAGACCAAGATCAATATAGATATAAGTTATAGAGAGATGGAGACCAAGATCAATATAGATATAAGTTATAGAGAGTGATAGAGACCAAGATCAATATAGATATAAGTTATAGAGAGTGATAGAGACCAAGATCAATATAGATATAAGTTATAGAGAGTGATAGAGACCAAGATCATTATAGATATAAGTTATAGAGAGATGGAGACCAAGATCAATATAGATATAAGTTATAGAGAGATGGAGACCAAGATCAATATAGATATAAGTTATAGAGAGATGGAGACCAAGATCAATATAGATATAAGTTATAGAGAGATGGAGACCAAGATCAATATAGATATAAGTTATAGAGAGATAGAGACCAAGATCAATATAGATATAAGTTATAGAGAGTAGAGACCAAGATCAATATAGATATAAGTTATAGAGAGATAGAGACCAAGATCAATATAGATATAAGTTATAGAGAGTAGAGACCAAGATCAATATAGATATAAGTTATAGAGAGATAGAGACCAAGATCAATATAGATATAAGTTATAGAGAGTAGAGACCAAGATCAATATAGATATAAGTTATAGAGAGATAGAGACCAAGATCAATATAGATATAAGTTATAGAGAGTAGACACCAAGATCAATATAGATATAAGTTATAGAGAGTAGAGACCAAGATCAATATAGATATAAGGTATAGAGAGATAGAGAAAAAGATCAATATAGATATAAGTTATAGAGAGATGGAGACCAAGATCAATATAGATATAAGTTATAGAGAGATGGAGACCAAGGTCAATATAGATATAAGTTATAGAGAGTGATAGAGACCAAGATCAATATAGATATGTTATAGAGAGATAGACCAAGATCAATATAGATATAAGTTATAGAGAGTGATAGAGACCAAGATCAATATAGATATAAGTTATAGAGAGTGATAGAGGCCAAGATCAATATAGATATAAGTTATAGAGAGATGGATACCAAGATCAATATAGATATAAGTTGTAGAGAGTGATAGAGACCAAGATCAATATAGATATAAGTTATAGAGAGTAGAGAGCAAGATCAATATAGATATAAGTTATAGAAAGATGGATACCAAGATCAATATAGATATAAGTTATAGAGAGTGATAGAGACCAAGATCAATATAGATATAAGTTATAGAGAGTGATAGAGACCAAGAACAATATAGATATAAGTTATAGAGAGTAGAGGCCAAGATCAATATAGATATAAGTTATAGATAGATGGATACCAAGATCAATATAGATATAAGTTATAGAGAGTGATAGAGACCAAGATCAATATAGATATAAGTTATAGAGAGATGGAGACCAAGATCAATATAGATATAAGTTATAGAGAGATAGAGAAAAAGATCAATATAGATATAAGTTATAGAGAGTGATAGAGACCAAGATCAATATAGATATAAGTTATAGAGAGTGATAGAGACCACGATCAATATAGATATAAGTTATAGAGAGATGGATACCAAGATCAATATAGATATAAGTTATAGAGAGTGATAGAGACCAAGATCAATATAGATATAAGTTATAGAGAGTGATAGAGAAAAAGATCAATATAGATATAAGTTATAGAGAGATGGAGACCAAGATCAATATAGATATAAATTATAGAGAGATGGAGACCAAGATCAATATAGATATAAGTTATAGAGAGATGGAGACCAAGATCAATATAGATATAAGTTATAGAGTTGGAGACCAAGATCAATATAGATATAAGTTATAGAGAGATGGAGACCAAGATCAATATAGATATATGTTATAGAGAGATGGAGACCAAGATCAATATAGATATAAGTTATAGAGAGATTGAGACCAAGATCAATATAGATATAAGTTATAGAGAGATGGAGACCAAGATCAATATAGATATAAGTTATAGAGAGATATAGAGAAAGATCAATATAGATATAAGTTATAGAGAGATAGACCAAGATCAATATAGATATAAGTTATAGAGAAATAGAGACCAAGATCAATATAGATATAAATTATAGAGAGATAGAGACCAAGATCAATATAGATATAAGTTATAGAGAGATGGAGACCAAGATCAATATAGATATAAGTTATAGAGAGTGATAGAGACCAAGATCAATATAGATATAAGTTATAGAGAGTGATAGAGACCACGATCAATATAGATATAAGTTATAGAGAGTGATAGAGACCAAGATCAATATAGATATAAGTTATAGAGAGATGGATACCAAGATCAATATAGATATAAGTTATAGAGAGTGATAGGGAAAAAGATCAATATAGATATAACTTATAGAGAGATAGAGAAAAAGATCAATATAGATAAAAGTTATAGAGTGTGATAGAGACCAAGATCAATATAGATATAAGTTATAGAGAGTGATAGAGACCAAGATCAATATAGATATAAGTTATAGAGAGATAGAGACCAAGATCAATATAGATATAAGTTATAGAGAGATGGAGACCAAGATCAATATAGATATAAGTTATAGAGAGTGATAGAGACCAAGATCAATATAGATATAAGTTATAGAGAGTGATAGAGACCAAGATCAATATAGATATAAGTTATAGAGAGTGATAGAGACCAAGATCAATATAGATATAAGTTATAGAGAGATGGATACCAAGATCAATATAGATATAAGTTATAGAGAGTGATAGGGAAAAAGATCAATATAGATATAAGTTATAGAGAGATAGAGACCAAGATCAATATAGATATAAGTTATAGAGAGTGATAGAGACCAAGATCAATATAGATATAAGTTATAGAGAGATAGACCAAGATCAATATAGATATAAGTTATAGAGAGTGATAGAGACCAAGATCAATATAGATATAAGTTATAGAGAGTGATAGAGGCCAAGATCAATATAGATATAAGTTATAGAGAGATGGATACCAAGATCAATATAGATATAAGTTATAGAGAGTGATAGAGACCAAGATCAATATAGATATAAGTTATAGAGAGTAGAGACCAAGATCAATATAGATATAAGTTATAGAGAGATGGATACCAAGATCAATATAGATATAAGTTATAGAGAGTGATAGAGACCAAGATCAATATAGATATAAGTTATAGAGAGTGATAGAGACCAAGATCAATATAGATATAAGTTATAGAGAGTGATAGAGACCAAGATCAATATAGATATAAGTTATAGAGAGTAGAGACCAAGATCAATATAGATATAAGTTATAGAGAGATGGAGACCAAGATCAATATAGATATAAGTTATAGAGAGTGATGGAGACCAAGATCAATATAGATATAAGTTATAGAGAGATGGAGACCAAGATCAATATAGATATAAGTTATAGAGAGATGGAGACCAAGATCAATATAGATATAAGTTATAGAGAGATGGAGACCAAGATCAATATAGATATAAGTTATAGAGAGATGGAGACCAAGATCAATATAGATATAAGTTATAGAGAGATGGAGACCAAGATCAATATAGATATAAGTTATAGAGAGATGGAGACCAAGATCAATATAGATATAAGTTATAGAGAGATGGAGACCAAGATCAATATAGATATAAGTTATAGAGAGTGATAGAGAACAAGATCAATATAGATATAAGTTATAGAGAGATGGAGACCAAGATCAATATAGATATAAGTTATAGAGAGATGAAGACCAAGATCAATATAGATATAAGTTATAGAGAGATAGAGAACAAGATCAATATAGATATAAGTTATAGAGAGTGATAGAGAACAAGATCAATATAGATATAAGTTATAGAGAGATAGAGAACAAGATCAATATAGATATAAGTTATAAGAGATAGAGAACAAGATCAATATAGATATAAGTTATAGAGAGATAGAGAACAAGATCAATATAGATATAAGTTATAGAGAGATAGAGAACAAGATCAATATAGATATAAGTTATAGAGAGATAGAGAACAAGATCAATATAGATATAAGTTATAGAGAGATGGAGACCAAGATCAATATAGATATAAGTTATAGAGAGATAGAGACCAAGATCAATATAGATATAAGTTATAGAGATGGAGACCAAGATCAATATAGATATAAGTTATAGAGAGATAGAGAACAAGATCAATATAGATATAAGTTATAGAGAGATAGAGAACAAGATCAATATAGATATAAGTTATAGAGAGATGGAGACCAAGATCAATATAGATATAAGTTATAGAGAGTGATAGAGGCCAAGATCAATATAGATATAAGTTATAGAGAGATGGAGACCAAGATCAATATAGATATAAGTTATAGAGAGTGATAGAGACCAAGATCAATATAGATATAAGTTATAGAGAGATAGAGACCAAGATCAATATAGATATAAGTTATAGAGAGATAGAGACCAAGATCAATATAGATATAAGTTATAGAGAGATAGAGAACAAGATCAATATAGATATAAGTTATAGAGAGATGGAGACCAAGATCAATATAGATATAAGTTATAGAGAGATAGAGACCAAGATCAATATAGATATAAGTTATAGAGTTGGAGACCAAGATCAATATAGATATAAGTTATAGAGAGATAGAGAACAAGATCAATATAGATAAAGTTATAGAGAGATAGAGAACAAGATCAATATAGATATAAGTTATAGAGAGATGGAGACCAAGATCAATATAGATATAAGTTATAGAGAGTGATAGAGGCCAAGATCAATATAGATATAAGTTATAGAGAGATGGATACCAAGATCAATATAGATATAAGTTATAGAGAGTGATAGAGACCAAGATCAATATAGATATAAGTTATAGAGAGTAGAGAGCAAGATCAATATAGATATAAGTTATAGAGAGATGGATACCAAGATCAATATAGATATAAGTTATAGAGAGTGATAGAGACCAAGATCAATATAGATATAAGTTATAGAGAGTGATAGAGACCAAGATCAATATAGATATAAGTTATAGAGAGTAGAGGCCAAGATCAATATAGATATAAGTTATAGATAGATGGATACCAAGATCAATATAGATATAAGTTATAGAGAGTGATAGAGACCAAGATCAATATAGATATAAGTTATAGAGAGATGGAGACCAAGATCAATATAGATATAAGTTATAGAGAGATAGAGAAAAGATCAATATAGATATAAGTTATAGAGAGTGATAGAGACCAAGATCAATATAGATATAAGTTATAGAGAGTGATAGAGACCAAGATCAATATAGATATAAGTTATAGAGAGATGGATACCAAGATCAATATAGATATAAGTTATAGAGAGTGATAGAGACCAAGATCAATATAGATATAAGTTATAGAGAGTGATAGAGAAAAAGATCAATATAGATATAAGTTATAGAGAGATGGAGACCAAGATCAATATAGATATAAGTTATAGAGAGATGGAGACCAAGATCAATATAGATATAAGTTATAGAGAGATGGAGACCAAGATCAATATAGATATAAGTTATAGAGTTGGAGACCAAGATCAATATAGATATAAGTTATAGAGAGATGGAGACCAAGATCAATATAGATATATGTTATAGAGAGATGGAGACCAAGATCAATATAGATATAAGTTATAGAGAGATTGAGACCAAGATCAATATAGATATAAGTTATAGAGAGATGGAGACCAAGATCAATATAGATATAAGTTATAGAGAGATATAGAGAAAGATCAATATAGATATAAGTTATAGAGAGATAGACCAAGATCAATATAGATATAAGTTATAGAGAGATAGAGACCAAGATCAATATAGATATAAGTTATAGAGAGATAGAGACCAAGATCAATATAGATATAAGTTATAGAGAGATGGAGACCAAGATCAATATAGATATAAGTTATAGAGAGTGATAGAGACCAAGATCAATATAGATATAAGTTATAGAGAGTGATAGAGACCAAGATCAATATAGATATAAGTTATAGAGAGTGATAGAGACCAAGATCAATATAGATATAAGTTATAGAGAGATGGAGACCAAGATCAATATAGATATAAGTTATAGAGAGTGATAGGGAAAAAGATCAATATAGATATAAGTTATAGAGAGATAGAGAAAAAGATCAATATAGATAAAAGTTATAGAGAGTGATAGAGACCAAGATCAATATAGATATAAGTTATAGAGAGTGATAGAGACCAAGATCAATATAGATATAAGTTATAGAGAGATAGAGACCAAGATCAATATAGATATAAGTTATAGAGAGATGGAGACCAAGATCAATATAGATATAAGTTATAGAGAGTGATAGAGACCAAGATCAATATAGATATAAGTTATAGAGAGTGATAGAGACCAAGATCAATATAGATATAAGTTATAGAGAGTGATAGAGACCAAGATCAATATAGATATAAGTTATAGAGAGATGGATACCAAGATCAATATAGATATAAGTTATAGAGAGTGATAGGGAAAAAGATCAATATAGATATAACTTATAGAGAGATAGAGAAAAAGATCAATATAGATAAAAGTTATAGAGTGTGATAGAGACCAAGATCAATATAGATATAAGTTATAGAGAGATAGACCAAGATCAATATAGATATAAGTTATAGAGAGTGATAGAGACCAAGATCAATATAGATATAAGTTATAGAGAGTGATAGAGGCCAAGATCAATATAGATATAAGTTATAGAGAGATGGATACCAAGATCAATATAGATATAAGTTATAGAGAGTGATAGAGACCAAGATCAATATAGATATAAGTTATAGAGAGTAGAGACCAAGATCAATATAGATATAAGTTATAGAGAGATGGATACTAAGATCAATATAGATATAAGTTATAGAGAGTGATAGAGACCAAGATCAATATAGATATAAGTTATAGAGAGTGATAGAGACCAAGATCAATATAGATATAAGTTATAGAGAGTGATAGAGACCAAGAACAATATAGATATAAGTTATATAGAGTAGAGGCCAAGATCAATATAGATATAAGTTATAGATAGATGGATACCAAGATCAATATAGATATACGTTATAGAGAGTGATTGAGACCAAGATCAATATAGATATAAGTTATAGAGAGATGGAGACCAAGATCAATATAGATATAAGTTATAGAGAGATGGAGACCAAGATCAATATAGATATAAGTTATAGAGAGATGGAGACCAAGATCAATATAGATATAAGTTATAGAGACATGGAGACCAAGATCAATATAGATATAAGTTATAGAGAGATGGAGACCAAGATCAATATAGATATAAGTTATAGAGAGATGGAGACCAAGATCAATATAGATATAAGTTATAGAGAGATGGAGACCAAGATCAATATAGATATAAGTTATAGAGAGTGATCGAGAACAAGATCAATATAGATATAAGTTATAGAGAGATGGAGACCAAGATCAATATAGATATACGTTATAGAGAGATGAAGACCAAGATCAATTAGATATAAGTTATAGAGAGATAGAGAACAAGATCAATATAGATATAAGTTATAGAGAGTGATAGAGAACAAGATCAATATAGATATAAGTTATAGAGAGATAGAGAACAAGATCAATATAGATATAAGTTATAAGGAGATAGAGAACAAGATCAATATAGATATAAGTTATAGAGAGATAGAGAACAAGATCAATATAGATATAAGTTATAGAGAGATAGAGAACAAGATCAATATAGATATAAGTTATAGAGAGATAGAGAACAAGATCAATATAGATATAAGTTATAGAGAGATGGAGACCAAGATCAATATAGATATAAGTTATAGAGAGATAGAGACCAAGATCAATATAGATATAAGTTATAGAGTTGGAGACCAAGATCAATATAGATATATGTTATAGAGAGATAGAGAACAAGATCAATATAGATAAAAGTTATAGAGAGATAGAGAACAAGATCAATATAGATATAAGTTATAGAGAGATGGATACCAAGATCAATATAGATATAATTATAGAGAGATAGAGAACAAGATCAATATAGATATAAGTTATAGAGTGATAGAGACCAAGATCAATATAGATATAAGTTATAGAGAGATGGAGACCAAGATCAATATAGTTATAAGTTATAGAGAGTAATATAGAGACCAAGATCAATATAGATATACGTTATAGAGAGATAGAGAACAAGATCAATATAGATATAAGTTATAGAGAGATGGAGAAAAAGATCAATATAGATATAAGTTATAGAGAGATAGAGAACAAGATCAATATAGATATAAGTTATAGAGTGATAGAGACCAAGATCAATATAGATATAAGTTATAGAGAGATGGAGACCAAGATCAATATAGATATAAGTTATAGAGAGATGGAGACCAAGATCAATATAGATATAAGTTATAGAGAGATGGAGACCAAGATCAATATAGATATAAGTTATAGAGAGATGGAGACCAAGATCAATATAGATATAAGTTATAGAGAGATAGAGACCAAGATCAATATAGATATAAGTTATAGAGAGTAGAGACCAAGATCAATATAGATATAAGTTATAGAGAGATAGAGACCAAGATCAATATAGATATAAGTTATAGAGAGTAGAGACCAAGATCAATATAGATATAAGTTATAGAGAGATAGAGACCAAGATCAATATAGATATAAGTTATAGAGAGTAGACACCAAGATCAATATAGATATAAGTTATAGAGAGATGGAGACCAAGATCAATATAGATATAAGTTATAGAGAGTGATAGAGAACAAGATCAATATAGATATAAGTTATAGAGAGATAGACCAAGATCAATATAGATATAAGTTATAGAGAGATAGAGAACAAGATCAATATAGATATAAGTTATAGAGATATGGAGACCAAGATCATTATAGATATAAGTTATAGAGAGATGGAGAAAAAGATCAATATAGATATAAGTTATAGAGAGATGGAGACCAAGATCAATATAGATATAAGTTATAGAGAGATGGAGAAAAAGATCAATATAGATATAAGTTACAGAGAGTGATAGAGAATAAGATCAATATAGATATAAGTTATAGAGAGATGGAGAAAAAGATCAATATAGATATAAGTTATAGAGAGTGATAGAGAACAAGATCAATATAGATATAAGTTATAGAGTGATAGATACCAAGATCAATATAGATATAAGTTATAGAGAGATGGAGACCAAGATCAATATAGATATAAGTTATAGAGAGATGGAGACCAAGATCAATATAGATATAAGTTATAGAGAGATGGAGACCAAGATCAATATAGATATAAGTTATAGAGAGTGATAGAGACCAAGATCAATATAGATATAAGTTATAGAGAGATAGAGACCAAGATCAATATAGATATAAGTTATAGAGAGATGGAGACCAAGATCAATATAGATATAAGTTATAGAGAGATAGAGACCAAGATCAATATAGATATAAGTTATAGAGAGTAGAGACCAAGATCAATATAGATATAAGTTATAGAGAGTAGAGACCAAGATCAATATAGATATAAGTTATAGAGAGATGGAGACCAAGATCAATATAGATATAAGTTATAGAGAGATAGAGACCAAGATCAATATAGATATAAGTTATAAAGAGATAGAGGCCAAGATCAATATAGATATAAGTTATAGAGAGATGGAGACCAAGATCAATATAGATATAAGTTATAGAGAGATAGAGACCAAGATCAATATAGATATAAGTTATAGAGAGATGGAGACCACGATCAATATAGATATAAGTTATAGAGAGATGGAGACCAAGATCAATATAGATATAAGTTATAGAGAGATGGAGACCACGATCAATATAGATATAAGTTATAGAGAGATGGAGACCAAGATAAATATAGATATAAGTTATAGAGAGATGGAGACCAAGATCAATATAGATATAAGTTATAGAGAGATGGAGACCAAGATCAATATAGATATAAGTTATAGAGAGTGATAGAGACCAAGATCAATATAGATATAAGTTATAGAGAGATGGAGACCAAGATCAATATAGATATAAGTTATAGAGAGATGGAGACCAAGATCAATATAGATATAAGTTATAGAGAGATAGAGACCAAGATCAATATAGATATAAGTTATAGAGAGTGATAGAGACCAAGATCAATATAGATATAAGTTATAGAGAGATGAAGACCAAGATCAATATAGATATAAGTTATAGAGAGATGGAGACCAAGATCAATATAGATATAAGTTATAGAGAGATAGAGAAAAAGATCAATATAGATATAAGTTATAGAGAGTGATAGAGACCAAGATCAATATAGATATAAGTTATAGAGAGATGGAGACCAAGATCAATATAGATATAAGTTATAGAGAGATAGAGAAAAAGATCAATATAGATATAAGTTATAGAGTGATAGACCAAGATCAATATAGATATAAGTTATAGAGAGATGGAGAAAAAGATCAATATAGATATAAGTTATAGAGAGATAGACCAAGATCAATATAGATATAAGTTATAGAGAGATAGAGAAAAAGATCAATATAGATATAAGTTATAGAGAGATAGACCAAGATCAATATAGATATAAGTTATAGAGAGATAGAGACCAAGATCAATATAGATATAAGTTATAGAGAGATAGAGACCAAGATCAATATAGATATAAGTTACCGAGAGATGGAGACCAAGATCAATATAGATAAAGTTATAGAGAGATAGACCAAGATCAATATAGATATAAGTTATAGAGAGTGATAGAGGCCAAGATCAATATAGATATACGTTATAGAGAGATAGACCAAGATCAATATAGATATAAGTTTTAGAGAGATAGACCAAGATCAATATAGATATAAGTTATAGAGAGTGATAGAGGCCAAGATTAATATAGATATAAGTTATAGAGAGTGATAGAGGCCAAGATCAATATAGATATACGTTATAGAGAGATAGACCAAGATCAATATAGATATAAGTTATAGAGAGTGATAGAGGCCAAGATCAATATAGATATACGTTATAGAGAGATAGACCAAGATCAATATATATAAGTTATAGAGAGATAGACCAAGATCAATATAGATATAAGTTTTAGAGAGATAGAGACCAAGATCAATATAGATATAAGTTATAGAGAGATAGAGACCAAGATCAATATAGATATAAGTTATAGAGAGATAGAGACCAAGATCAATATAGATATAAGTTATAGAGAGTGATAGAGACCAAGATCAATATAGATATAAGTTATAGAGAGTAGAGACCAAGATCAATATAGATATAAGTTTTAGAGAGATGGAGACCAAGATCAATATAGATATAAGTTATAGCGAGATAGACCAAGATCAATATAGATATAAGTTATAGAGAGATAGACCAAAACCAATCTAGATATAAGTTATAGAGAGATAGACCAAGATCAATATAGATATAAGTTATAGGAGATAGACCAAAACCAATCTAGATATAAGTTATAGAGAGATAGAGACCAAGATCAATATAGATATAAGTTATAGAGAGTAGAGACCAAGATCAATATAGATATAAGTTATAGAGAGTGATAGAGACCAAGATCAATATAGATATAAGTTATAGAGAGTAGAGACCAAGATCAATATAGATATAAGTTATAGAGAGATAGAGACCAAGATCAATATAGATATAAGTTATAGAGAGATAGAGACCAAGATCATTATAGATATAAGTTATAGAGAGATGGAGACCAAGATCAATATAGATATAAGTTATAGAGAGAGATAGAGAACAAGATCAATATAGATATAAGTTATAGAGAGAGATAGAGAACAAGATCAATATAGATATAATTTATAGAGAGAGATAGAGAACAAGATCAATATAGATATAAGTTATAGAGAGAGATAGAGAACAAGATCAATATAGATATAAGTTATAGAGAGAGATAGAGAACAAGATCAATATAGATATAAGTTATAGAGAGAGATAGAGAACAAGATCAATATAGATATAAGTTATAGAGAGATAGAGAATGATCTAGTGAACATCAATTTAGACCAGACATAGTTTAGTTGAGAAGTGTTTCAAGTTAGATTCAGAAGTGTTGTTCTTCAGAGAGCAATAGTAAGTAGATTAAGAGTGACATTGGATAAGTCAAGACACAGATATAGAATAGCAAGTGTCAAGCTAGACGAGTTGTCATATTTTGATAGAATGAATGATGGAATTAAAGATGTCACATATATTATGTATTAAGAGATGTCTCAGTATCCTTCGGTGTTAACCTCTTAAGCGCATCCAGATCAAAAATATTAATTTCAGAATTGAATTTTATAATTTTAGATGTAATCCACTATTAACTTCACTTGTACAACCGAGGATCTAATAAAATTGTGTAAGCAAAATGTCATGTTCTGTGATTATTGACTACATGAATCTATGTGAAGGTATTGTTATTACATCGTGTTGTGATATCTGTGTAATCTGCTTCTTTATTTTCTCTTTCTCACTGGTACCTAAAAGGTGTCGTGGTTTATATCATTTGTCGTTTTGAGCTGCTCGAACTGTCTGAATTAGTGATTTCCATTTGTTTGTTACATGTCTCTGTCACTACATCTATCCATCTTCTTCTGGGTCTTCCTCTTGGTATTTTCCCATGCATTCTCGAGAAGAACACCCTTGAAGGTGATATCTGTGTAATAACTATGACAATATCAACACCCTGTATCACCGTTATCTTTCAGTTTCAGCATAAAAGTGGAGCTAGTTGTCTGTGATTTGTCTCCAGACAGAGAGGCTGCGAGTTCAAGTCCCGGCTGCACCAGTTGGGATTTTTATTTGTGAATTCTCCATGCGGCAACCACCCCTAGTCTCAGCAACCATCCTTAGTCTCAGCAACCATCCCTAGTCTCAACAACCACCCTAGTCTCAGCAACCATCCCTAGTCTCAGCAACCATCCCTAGTCTCAACAACCACCCCTAGTCTCAGCAAACATCCCTAGTCTCAGCAAACATCCCTAGTCTCAGCAAACATCCCTAGTCTCAGCAACCATCCCTAGTCTCAACAACCACCCCTAGTCTCAGCAAACATCCCTAGTCTCAGCAAACATCCCTAGTCTCAGCAACCATCCCTAGTCTCAATAACCACCCCTAGTCTCAGCAAACATCCCTAGTCTCAATAACCACCCCTAGTCTCAGCAAACATCCCTAGTCTCAGCAACCATCCCTAGTCTCAGCAACCATCCCTAGTCTCAGCAAACACCCCTAGTCTCAGCAAACATCCCTAGTCTCAGCAACCATCCCTAGTCTCAATAACCACCCCTAGTCTCAATAACCATCCCTAGTCTCAGCAAACATCCCTAGTCTCAGCAACCATCCCTAGTCTCAGTCACTTATATCTATATTGATCTTGGTCTCCATCTCTCTATAACTTATATCTATAATGATCTTGGTCTCTATCTCTCTATAACTTATATCTATATTGATCTTGGTCTCTATCTCTCTATAACTTATATCTATATTGATCTTGGTCTCTACTCTCTATAACTTATATCTATATTGATCTTGGTCTCTATCACTCTCTATAACTTATATCTATATTGATCTTGGTCTCTACTCTCTATAACTTATATCTATATTGATCTTGGTCTCTATCTCTCTATAACTTATATCTAGATTGGTTTTGGTCTATCTCTCTATAACTTATATCTATATTGATCTTGGTCTATCTCTCTATAACTTATATCTAGATTGGTTTGGTCTATCTCTCTATAACTTATATCTATATTGATCTTGGTCTATCTCGCTATAACTTATATCTATATTGATCTTGGTCTCCATCTCTCTATAACTTATATCTATATTGATCTTGGTCTCTACCATCCCTAGTCTCAATAACCACCCCTAGTCTCAGCAAACATCCCTAGTCTCAATAACCACCCCTAGTCTCAGCAACCATCCCTAGTCTCAGCAAACATCCCTAGTCTCAGCAACCATCCCTAGTCTCAATAACCATCCCTAGTCTCAGCAACCATCCCTAGTCTCAGTAAACATCCCTAGTCTCAGCAACCATCCCTAGTCTCAATAACCACCCCTAGTCTCAGCAAACATCCCTAGTCTCAGCAAACATCCCTAGTCTCAGCAACCATCCCTAGTCTCAGCAACCATCCCTAGTCTCAATAACCACCCCTAGTCTCAGCAACCATCCCTAGTCTCAGCAAACATCCCTAGTCTCAGCAACCATCCCTAGTCTCAATAACCACCCCTAGTCTCAGCAAACATCCCTAGTCTCAGCAAACATCCCTAGTCTCAGCAACCATCCCTAGTCTCAATAACCACCCCTAGTCTCAGCAAACATCCCTAGTCGCAGCAACCATCCCTAGTCTCAATAACCACCCCTAGTCTCAACAACCACCCCTAGTCTCAACAACCACCCCTAGTCTCAGCAAACATCCCTAGTCTCAGCAAACATCCCTAGTCTCAGCAACCATCCCTAGTCTCAATAACCACCCCTAGTCTCAGCAAACATCCATAGTCTCAATAACCACCCCTAGTCGCAGCAACCATCCCTAGTCTCAGCAAACATCCCTAGTCTCAGCAACCATCCCTAGTCTCAGCAGCCATCCCTAGTCTCAGCAACCATCCCTAGTCTCAGCAACCATCCCTAGTCTCAGCAAACATCCCTAGTCTCAGCAAACATCCCTAGTCTCAGCAAACATCCCTAGTCTCAGCAACCATCCCTAGTCTCAGCAAACACCCCTAGTCTCAGCAACCATCCCTAGTCTCAGCAATCATTTCTAGTGTCAGCAACGAGCCAATGCTTGAAACTTTAATTACTCATCGACGGAAAAAAATATTATGAGTGCCTCCGAAGACGGAGTTATCTGCCGGTGCTGCGTGGGACCCCTGTGCACAGAAAATCATTTCAGCAAAAGATGTATTTTACAACACTCGAAAAAAAGATGTATAATCAACAATAGAAAGAAAACAAATAACAATGGACAGCCCGAAGTAGGGCAGAACTGTTTGTCTGGCCCACATGCACACGGTGCGGCACGGCTGCCAGGAACAAACGGATTTACGAAAAATGCAGTTTCTTGTCGCTAGGGACTTCGTCAGAGGTGAAAGTTGGCGAACACAAAATGGCGAGTTTTCATATTGAAACCAAACCTAGAAGTGTGTTGGGGAGCATTCCATTTGTTCAAGTATTTTGAATATTGTAAGTATCGTCAGTCACAACTTGGACAGATTTTACACCACAGAAACTGAAAGGGAAAAAACCAAACAAGAAAAGGTAGCAAGTTGTGCCCCGTGTTGCCACCGGGGCTCCCACAGTGAAGGTAGAAAAGATAAAGATGAGTCATTGTTACCTACTACACATGTTAGAGGCGATTAAGATTTGGAATCGTCGTCTGTGCAGTCGAGTGAGACGTGCACGGAGCGAAATTGTCAACGGAATTTACCGATGCGTTTTGGGAAATTCTGTGACAAGTGGTGAAGCGGATATAGGGAATTCCTGACTACAATGAAACTAGTTCCACGGATAGAATAGAGTAGGATAGTATCAAGCTTTGGAGAAGACGTAGGAAGTACATTGGTCATGAGATCAGAATGGACGAAAGGAAAACTCTCAGAGCAGGCCTTCATGTGGACACCAGGTGGGCAAATGAAAACAAGGAAGACTCTCAGAGCAGGCATTCATGTGGACACCAGGTGGGCAAATGAAAACAAGGAAGACTCTCAGAGCAGGTCTTCATGTGCACACCAGGTTGGCAAATGAAAACAAGGAAGACCAAAAGAACCTTATCCTTGAACAACTAACAGAGAAGGTAAAATATGGGCTTCAGAACAAGACCTAGCAATGCGTCGTGAAACATAACAGTTATGTTTCCTAGTATTTCAAATATTACAACAATTCATCTTTTTCGTAGTCGGCCCTTCAGCTTCGTGTTCTCGCACGGTGTGTTAAAGGCTCCTTGTGTTGTGTTTTGGTCTTTCTGGCTTATCACTTAGCATAACAATTTTATATGTTGTTTCTTTATATAATCTTCGTCGGAATTATTCTTTTTTCTTTTTTTCTAAATCCTTCATTTCAGATTTTATCTCTCAATTGTTTCCTGTTGTGTGTTTAACACATTTCATCTCGGTAGTGGTTATTTTCTTTAATTGTTTGTGAGTCCAAAGTCAAGAACTGGCATTGGTAGCACAACGATGTAATGAAGATTGTGTTGAAGAGTACTCGGTTTGCCTCTAAAGTTATTTCCTTGTTGGACTAAAACGAAAATTGTATTCCGATGATTTGAAAAGCTTTGTTGCATCTTGCGTCTATGTCTGCTGGATAAAGACAACACCAATGAAATGTAGAAATAGAATACTTGAGCTGGGTGGAATGTTGATACATCAAGTTAACTTCCGGTTATGTAAATCATGCCTGAGCAGCAACGCCCACTTAACTCTTTTTAAATGGATGACTGTGAAGAGGAGTGAAGAGAAGTGAAGTGGAGGGTATATGCACCTATGAAAACATGCAACATCATGACATGACAGGAAATAGTGTGAGAGATAGGATCAGAAATGAAGAACTGAGAAAAAAGCTAGGAATAGCCCCCGCCAAAGAATATATAAGGAAACAACAGATAAAATGGTTTGGCCGCGTGACAACGCAGAAAGATCAAAACACAACACAACGAGCCTTCAACAAACGTTGTTGAGAACACCAGAACCAAGGGTCGACCACGAAAAAGAGGGATCGATGGGATATTAGAAGCACTAGGAAACATAACAGCAGTAGAGGCGACAGAAGAGCGAAAGACCGCAAACTATATCTCCCCCTCGACGCTGAAAGGCAAATGAGGAAGGAAAGAAGGAGAAGACAAGAGACGGAGTAAAATGGTGCTCCATGTAGCTAACCTTCCATGCGGAGACGGCACTCAATGAACGAATTAAAATAAGTAACTTTCGGTGAATAGAGAGAAGAAGGAGGAAGATCTGATAAAGGAGAATGAAAAGAAGAGTAGGAAAAGGATAAGGAGAAGAAGAAGAAGGAAAAAATAGGGAATAAGAAACAAGAGGAAAGAGAAGAAGGGAGAAGAGGGGTGAAAAGGAGAAGAGGTGGTAAAAAGGAGAGGAGGGAAGAACAAAATGAGGAAGAAAAAAGGGAAGAATCAGTATAATGAATGTAACAAGTAAGCACAAAACAGAAATGAAAAACGAATACATGTAAGTGTAACAGGAATTCTGTGCTACATTCAAAACAAGTTAAAAGCGGAATATTAGGACATATAAAACAGTTACAGATAAACAATTAACTTAACAACTTCTTCTACCTTTCAGCTCCCTGTGGAGCATAGTAAAAAAAAAAGTAAAGTACCCCCCGTCACGCCAAGTGGCGTATAGGGAAATATGGTGTTAGTGACCCTATATTTTACAGACCTTCAGCACATGATTTTTGGGGTAATGTGGTCGGTATTACGCCCGTGCTGCTTTACTTTCCCAGAAAAAATCCGGTACCCATTTAAGGCTGGGTGAACCCGGAGCCGTCGGTTGGGATCGAACCCTACCCCTTGTCCGTAGTAGTCCAGTTCACTAACCACTGAGCTATCGCGGCTCCCACTAATTTTTAGGGAATTAGTAAAACCCAGGTGTCCTCGCCAGGGTACGAACCCCGGCTGTTGCCGTGGTAAGCCAACCGCCTATCGATTGCGCTAACCGGACATGTGGAGCATATGTCTTCAACAAACACTTTCCAAGCCGTTCTGTTTCTTGCCATTCTTTTAAGATCATTCCATATCTTCCCCATCTTCTTTATCTCTGCTTCTGTAGGTCTTCTCCAAGAATTCCGTTGCCTTCCTCTTTATCTTTTTCCCTGGAGATTTCAAAAAAGGGCCTGTTGTGTAATACTCTCAGTTGGCTTTCGTAGTGTGTCCCCTATCCAACGCCATCGTCTTTGCTGTATCTCTTTATCCACTGGTATTTGGCTGGTACATTTCCATAATTCTATGTTAGTCATTTTGCCCTGCCATTTCCATCCTTTTATTCTGCTTAAGCATCCATTAATGAAAGTCTGTATCTTCATGATTGTAATTTTAATCGTTCTCCATATTTCACAGCCATATAATAAGACTGACTTAATATTGGAGTTGAAAATTTTTATTTTTGTATTTAACCTAATTTCTTTGGACTTCCATATGTTTCCCAGTGCAACAAATGCTCCACTTGCTTTTAATATTCTTATTTTGGTATCATTTTCTGTTACTCCTTTGTCTATATTGCTGCCCAGATATATGTAAGATTGTGCGTCTAGTAGAGGTATTTCTCCTATTTTTATTTGGTTATTGCCAACTGCATTAATTCTCATAACTTTGGCCTTATCTCTATTTATAACTTAATAACTAGATGCAGCAAAAAATGCAGATTAGAAAATTTTGTAAAAAAAAATAAACAAAAAAAAACATGGATTAGCTAAAAATCAAATACCTCTCTATTGGCTTATATAATCAACGTCTTCAGTTCCGTTCAAATCTTGCCACCAGCCTTCGACTTGTTGATTTTAAATATCTGTGATCTATGTCCCCCATCATGCATCATTCCGATGGTTGTTATCCAAAGCTAGAATCGATTGTCTAAACCGGCAATGATTATCAGATTTCTCTCTAAATTGCCGTGTTTCTGACAGTGAAACAAGTAAATCATCATCTCTTGATCTTCATCCTTCCAGCGCCGCTAGACGTTGCTTAAGACTCGCAGTGTATTTTTGCCATCCATCTCTATTCTGGGCAAGATGTTTCATCTCATCCATTGAATCTGCCTGTCAACTTTGCTTGTCTTATCTGTCATTTTTTGGTCTTTTTAGGTCTTCCTCTTTTTCTGTAACCTGGTGTTCCCCCCCCCCCCCAAAAAAAAAAAAGCCTGTTTTGAGATTCCCTCCTTATTTCTTCTCAATAAATGTCTGTCGTATTTTCATATTCTCTTTCTAATTGTAGATGAGATATTTGGTTGCATTGACCCTTTCTCTTATCTCTAAGTTAATCTGTAATCATTTTAATCTGTAATCGTATTAATCTGTAATCATATTAATCTGTAAAATGGTAAAGGTAGACTACGAGAAGAAGACTTGAACCGGCACTTAGCGCACGAGTTTCCACCCATATGTGCTCCGCCGCCTATCCAGAAGTGTTCGGAGACTTCTGGATAGTATCGCTTCAAGCATCGAAACTCACGATGCGAGGCGGCATTCCTCACCTTCCCAGTGTACTAACCTGGTACCAATTTCTACCTGAAGCTGGGTCGACAGGGGGGGGTATTTTTTTCCCCAACCACGAGTACAATTCACAATTCTTCCAGCGGGATTCGAACACGGGTTGTCAGAATGTCGGTAGCCCAATCGTGTGGTTTTCCCAACTAGGCTACCGCGGCCCCCCAAAAAAAACCTGTTTTGAGATTCCCTCCTTTTTTCTTCACAACACATGTCCGTCGTTTGTTTATCTTCTCTTCCTATTTGTAGTTGAGATATTTGGTTGCATGAGCATTTCTCTTATCTCTATATTAATCTGTGATCATGAGCATTTCTCTTATCTCTATATTAATCTGTGATCATGAGCATTTCTCTTATCTCTATATTAATCTGTGATCATGAGCATTTCTCTTATCTCTATATTAATCTGTGATCATGAGCATTTCTCTTATCTCTATATTAATCTGTGATCATGAGCATTTCTCTTATCTCTATATTAATCTGTGATCATGAGCATTTCTCTTATCTCTATATTAATCTGTGATCATGAGCATTTCTCTTATCTCTATATTAATCTGTGATCATGAGCATTTCTCTTATCTCTATATTAATCTGTGATCATGAGCATTTCTCTTATCTCTATATTAATCTGTGATCATGAGCATTTCTCTTATCTCTATATTAATCTGTGATCATGAGCATTTCTCTTATCTCTATATTAATCTGTGATTATGAGCATTTCTCTTATCTCTATATTAATCTGTGATCATCACAGTTTACTTTATGTTTATTCAACAGCTACATAAGCGAACACTTCTTCGTCCACCTTTCAGCTCCCTGTGGAGCATAGGTCTTCAAATAAACACTTTCCAAGCCGTTTTGCTTTTTCTCATTCTTTTAAGATCATTCCATGTCTTCCCCGTACTCTTCATCTCTACTTCCAGCTGTCTTCTCAAAGAATATTTTGGTCTTCCTCTTTGTCTTTTTATTTGGGGATTCCAGATAAAAAGACTGTTGTGTAATACTCTCAGTTGACTTCCGCAGTGTGTGTCCTATGCAGCGCCATAAGCGAACACGAATAAATGAAATTCTAAACTGGGCCATGGCTCATGATTTGAGAACCTTTGGCTTAACTCATCGAAGTAAAACACGTTTTGCACTTTCACCTCCCCTGAGTTTTCATCGCACTTCCGATTCTTATTTATATTCTATTTATAAAATCTATTTGACATTTGACCCCACGAATATTATCCAAATAACCCAGTGGAATGTTGTACGACGTGTTACAGTATCAATGTAATTTGGCTTAGAAAACGTGAAAACGAAAGGACGATAGATAGATAGATAGATAGATAGATAGATAGATAGATAGATAGATAGATAGATAGATAGATAGATAGATAGATAGATAGATAGATAGATAGATAGATAGATGGATGGATGGATGGATGGATGGATGGATGGATGGATGGATGGATGGATGGATGGATGGATGGATGGATGGATGGATGGATGGATGGATGGATGGATGGATGGATGGATGGATGGATGGATGGATGGATGGATGGATGGATGGATGGATGGATGGATGGATGGATGGATGGATGGATGGATGGATGGATGGATGGATGGATGGATGGATGGATGGATGGATGGATGGATGGATGGATGGATGGATGGATGGATGGATGGATGGATGGATGGATGGATGGATGGATGGATGGATGGATGGATGGATGGATGGATGGATGGATGGATGGATGGATGGATGGATAGATAGATAGATAGATAGATAGATAGATAGATAGATAGATAGATAGATAGATAGATAGATAGATAGATAGATAGATAGATAGATAGATAGATAAACATGTAGTATAAACATGTAGTTTACACATATAATATAGACATGTAGTATAAACAAGATGTATAAACATGTAAAGATGCTGACAAACACCTATACATCCAGGGGAACACCAATTCTAGACAAATCTGGATTAATGCTAACAACAAGCGCAGACATAAAAGCCCGTTGGGCGGAACACTTCAAAGAAATTCTTAACCGTCCACTACCTCACAGTTTAATAGATTTTGAAGCTGAAACACCAGCAGCAGAATTAGATGTAAATTTAGATGACTTCACCTTGAGTGAAATAGAAACCACCTTAAAGCTAATGACCAATAACAAGGCTGCTGGAGAGGATAAGTTAACAGCTGAGATCCTCAAGGCAATTGATAGCCATAATTTAATACATCTCCAAAAAATGTTCAACATCATTTGGAAAACAGAGAAGACGCCTCATAAATGGAAAAAAGGAATCATTGTTAAGATCCCAAAAAAGGGCAATCTTAGAGATTGTAACAATTGGAGAGGCGTGACACTTTTGTCAGTTGCCTCAAAATTATTCTGTAAAATCATCCTAAATAGAATAAAGGATTCAATAGATACAGTAATGCGTGAAGAACAGGCTGGGTTTAGAAAAGGGAGAAGCTGTCTTGACCACATTTTCACTCTACGACTTATATTGGAGGAACACATTGAAAAGCAAAAACCTTTTGTACTTAACTTCATCGACTTCAAAAAAGCATTTGATAGTATTCATAGAGATTCTTTGTGGAAAATTCTGAAGCAATATGGCTTACCATCAAAAATCATAAATATTATCAAAGACATGTATGATGGTTACACATGTGCAGTTCGAACAGAGGAAGGACTGAGCGAATGTTTCCCAATAGAAACTGGGGTTAAACAAGGATGTATTTTATCGCCCTTGTTATTTGGAATTGTTATGGACTTCATAATGAAGAAATGCTGCACTGGTAATAAAGGCATCGAATGGATACAAGGAGACCATTTGGAGGACCTGGACTTTGCTGATGACATAGTTCTCATCAGCAATCAGATAAAAACGATGCAGGAAAACACAAATGAACTATCATCAATAGCCAGCAAAATTGGGCTTGAGGTCAATCATGAAAAGACTAAAGTCATGAAAAGTTTAATTCCAACAAGTGACAAAATATACATGGAAAACAAACCAGTAGAAGAGATCGATCACTTCATCTATCTTGGAAGTCACATTGATCGAGAAGGGGATACGAGCAAAGAAATTAGAATCAGACTGGCTAAAGCAGCAATGTCTTTCAGAAGCCTTGAAAAGTTGTGGAAATCAAAACTCATTAGCACAAACACAAAACTTAGGCTATTCAAATCAAATGTACTATCAACCCTTACGTATGCATGTGAAAGCTGGAAAACAACAAGAGATATAGAAACAAAGTTGAACGCATTCGAAAATAAATGTCTAAGGAAAATACTTGGTATAGAATGGAACGAATTCAAAACAAACGAGGAAATTAGAGAAATCGCCAATCAACCACTAATATCTTCAGTAATAAAGAAAAGACGATGGTCATACGTTGGACATGTGATGAGAAGAGATAATAATCGAATAGCAAAGCAAGCCCTCATATGGGAAACAACAGGTAAAAGAAAAAGAGGAAGACCCAGGGAGACACTGAGAAGAACATTGATGAGAGAGGCAAGAGCAGCAGGAATCGGCTCCCTCAATGAGATAGAACTGCTTGCACAGAACAGAGACAGATGGCGAGATTTGATAAAATATCTTTAAAAGAAAACTGCTAGAACAAAAATTCATATAGGAGAAGGTGTATCTTGGTCTACGCCCTATGGGCCGGTTACGGCTCGAAAGGTCAATAGATAGATAGATAAACATGTAGTATAAACATGTATACACTGTGACCTTCCAGGCATGTCGTAAGAGGCGACTAAGGAGATTGATCGATGGCTTGACAAGCTGTCATTGTAAAAAGTATTGTTATGGAAACAGAGCCATAGATTTTGGAAGCAGTAATCTCTGAAATATGTGCCATTTTGGCACGCAAGGTTTCTGTTTTTAAGATTGTGGTTCTGCCCTATGTGCCATCTTCGGCTCTAAAGGACAATAGATAGATAAACATGTAGTATAAACATATAGTATATACATGTAGTATAAACATGTAGTATAAACATATATTATAAACAGGCAGTATAAAAATGTAGTATAAACATATAGTATAAACATGTAGTATAAACATATAGTATAAACACATAGTATAAACATGTAGTATAAACATATAGTATAAACATGTAGTATAAACATATAATATAAATATATAGTATAAATATGTAGTATAAACATCTAGTATAAAGATGTAGTATACACATGCAGTATAAACATGTAGTATAAACATGTAATATAAACATGTAGTATAAACATATAATATAGACATATAGTATAAACATGTAGTATAAACATGTAGTATAAACATATAGTATAGACATGTAGTATAAACAAGTAGTATAACATATAATATAATCATGTAGTATAAACATGTAGTATAAACATATAGTATAGACATGTAGTATAAACAAGTAGTATAACATATAATATAATCATGTAGTATAAACATATTGTATAAACATGTAGTATAAACATGTAGTATGAACATATAATATAAACGTATAGTATAAGCATGTAGTATAAACATGTAGTATAAACATGTGGTATAGCATGTAGTATAAACATGTAGTATAGACATGTAGTATAACATGTAGTATAAACATGTAGTATAACACGTAGTATAAACATGTAGTACAAAACATGTAGTATAACACGTAGTATAAACATGTAGTATAAACATGTAGTATAAACATGTAGTACAACATGTAGTATAACATGTAGTATAAACATGTAGTACAACATGTAGTATAACATGTAGTATAACATGTAGTATAACATGTAGTATAACATGTAGTATAAACATGTAGTATAACATGTAGTATAAAATGTAGTATAAACATGTAGTATAACTTGTAGTATAACATGTAGTATAACATGTAGTATAAAAAATGTAGTATAACATGTAGTATAACTTGTAGTATAACTTGTAGTATAACATGTAGCATAAACATGTAGTATAACTTGTAGTATAACATGTAGTATAACTTGTAGTATAACTTATAGTATAACATGTAGTATAAACATGTAGTATAGCATGTAGTATAAACATGTAGTATAAACATGTAGTATAAACATGTAGTATAAACATGTAGTATAAACTTGTAGTATAGCATGTAGTATAAACATGTAGTATAAACATGTAGTATAACATGTAGTATAACATGTAGCATAAACATGTAGTATAAACATGTAGTATAAACATGTAGTATAAACATGTAGTATAACTTGTAGTATAAATATGTAGTATAAACATGTAGTATAAATATGTAGTATAACTTGTAATATAAACATGTAGTATAACATGTAGTATAAACATATAGTATAACTTGTAGTATAAACATGTAGTATAACATGTAGTATAAACATGTAGTATAACTTGTAGTATAAATATATAGTATAAACATGTAGTATTACTTGTAGTATAAACATGTAGTATAAACATGTAGTATAGCATGTAGTATAGCATGTAGTATAAACATATAGTATAAACATGTAGTATAAACATGTAGTATAGCATGTAGTATAAACATGTAGTATAAACATGTAGTATTACTTGTAGTATAAACATGTAGTATAAACATGTAGTATAGCATGTAGTATAAACATGTAATATAAACATGTAGTATAGCATGTAATATAAACATGTAGTATAAACATGAAGTATAAACATGTAGTATAAACATGTAGTATAAACATGTAGTATAGCATGTAGTAAACATGTAGTATAAGCATGTAGTATAAACATGTAGTATAAACATGTAGTATAGCATGTAGTATAAACATGTAGTATAAACATGTAGTATAAACATGTAGTATTACTTGTAGTATAAACATGTAGTATAAACATGTAGTATAAACATGTAGTATAGCATGTAGTATAAACATGTAGTATAAACATGTAGTATAGTATAACATGTAGCATAAACATGTAGTATAAACATGTAGTATAGCTTGTAGTATAAACATGTAGTATAAATATGTAGTGTAGTATAACATGTAGCATAAACATGTAGTATAAGCATGTAGTATAGCATGTAGTATAAACATGTAGTATAACATGTAGTATAGCATGTAGTATAAACATGTAGTATAAACATGTAGTATAAACATGTAGTACAACATGTAGCATAAACATGTAGTATAAACATGTAGTATAGCATGTAGTATAAACATGTAGTATAAACATGTAGTATAAACAAGTAGTACAGCATGTAGTATAAACATGTAGTATAAACATGTAGTATAAACAAGTAGTACAGCATGTAGCATAAACATGTAGTATAAACGTGTACTATAATTTAGTAGTGTAAAGATATATTTTATCGTATTTATTTTTTGGGTAGAATGGTCAGTATTACACAAGTACTGTTTTTATTTCATTCTTCAGTGCTTATTTAATACTGAGTGAAGCTGGAAGTTGTCGATCGATATAAAATCTCTTGTCCTGGGAGGCCAGTGCTTTCGCTGACAATCGCTGTTTGTTGTATACTTTCGTAGTATGGTTTGGGACTTAAATAGAAACATCGCGTTCTTCTTGTGACGTCATAGTTTAATAATATAAGTATTATCACCATGGTTACGTCCATTCCTCTACCTCAAGTCTATTCTCAAGATTAATTAGTCCATCTCCAGTGCTTCCACCACCGTGATGGTGTTAGCTATCTGTTAGTTCTCTGTTAGTTCTCATTCACGTACGATGACCCGGCAATTATTTATGAACCCCACGATGTACGTTCGGCCATTGACAGTCCACTTTGACTTGAATATCGAGATAATTAGTGTCTAGAAAATATCGACATGATGCGCATCAATAAAACATCGACAAGATTAGCGTCTTCAAAATATGGACATAATGTACACAAATAAAATATTCACACGATTCTTATTCTTATTCTCCTCAGCTTCCTGTGGTGCACTGGCCTTCAACAGACGCTTTTTAAGCCATCCTCTTTGGTACCATTCTCTTAAGATCACTCATTATCTTTACCATCCTCTTTGGTACCATTCTCTTCAGATCACTCATTATCTTTACCATCCTCTTTGGTACCATTCTCTTCAGATCACTCATTATCTTTACCATCCTCTTTGGTACCATTCTCTTCAGATCACTCATTATCTTTACCATCCTCTTTGGTACCATTCTCTTCAGATCACTCATTATCTTTACCATCCTCTTTGGTACCATTCTCTTAAGATCACTCATTATCTTTACCATCCTCTTTGGTACCATTCTCTTCAGATCACTCATTATCTTTACCATCCTCTTTGGTACCATTCTCTTAAGATCACTCATTATCTTTACCATCCTCTTTGGTACCATTCTCTTAAGATCACTCATTATCTTTACCATCCTCTTTATCTCCGCTTCCACCTGTCTTTTCCAAGTATATTTTAGCTTTCCCCATTGTCTGCTCCCCGGGGATTCCAAAAACGGGCCTGTTGTGTAATACTCTCAGTTGGCTTCCGCAGTGTTGTCCTATCCAGCACCATCGTCTTCGCTGTATCTCTTTATCCACTGGTATTTGACTGGTACATTTCCATAATTCTATGTTAGTGATTTTGTCCTGCCATTTCCATCCTTTTATTCTGCGTAAGCATCCATTAATGAAGGTCTGTACCTTCATTGATTGTCAATGTTGTTGTTCTCCATGTTTTACAGCCATATAATAGGACTGACTTAACATTGGAGTTGAACATTTTCATTTACTGGTATCTGGTACTTGTCCATAATTCTATGTTAGTGATTTTGTCCTGCCATTTCCATCCTTTTATTCTGCGTAAGCATCCATTAATGAAAGTCTGTACCTTCATTGATTGTCAATTTTGTTGTTCTCCATGTTTTACAGCCATATAATAGGACTGACTTAACATTGGAGTTGAACATTTCATTTACTGGTATCTGGTACTTGTCCATAATTCTATGTTAGTGATTTTGTCCTGACACGTTCATTCTTTTATTCTGTTTAAGCATCCATTAATGAAGTTCTGCGTCGTCGTGGTTGTCATTTTTAAAATTCTCCATGTTTTACAGTCACATAATTGGATCGATTTAACAAGCAACTTTAACAAGTAATTATCAATTTCATTCTTTGAGTAAACCATATTTTCCACAGCCTTGAATACTTGGGGCAGAAAATAACATCAGAAGATGCACCAAAGAAATACAAATCAGAATAGTACAGGCCAATTTAGTATTTCAGAAATGAAAGACTATGTAAGTAGAAGTGAGAAAGAGATGCTATATAGATCAAATTATAACCTAAGTAAGCGAATCATGGATAAAAGACAAATAAATGAAAAGATTATTAAAGGCCACAGAGATGCTATTTTTCAGAAGAATGTTTGGAATTCCCTCATATCATGATCATGTGTCATACGGGTTGGCGTAGGCGATCATGTCCTTCCACAATCTTTTATCCACCAGGCAACGCATCAATTCTGTTGTTGACTCCATGCCATGATACCAAGCTGTCTAGTATTTCTTCTCTCTCTTGACACCAACCAGAATTATCTCTTACCAACCAGAATTATCCAGAATTGTCTCTTTTTGTCGACCGAAATCTCACTTTCCCTGTATTTTGACAGTTGTCACCAAATATTTCAACTTTCCTCTTCTCATGATGTGCCCGACAAATGTTGATGCTTCTTTCTGATGCTTTTTATGAGCTCCCTTTTTGTGTTGGCCTCTTTGAGAATGTCCTCATTGGTCTTTTTAGCTGTCCAGGGAACTTTCAACATTCTTCTGAGACATCCCATCTCTGTAGCATCTAATCGTCGTTTCATTTGTTTGTCTACTGTCCATGATTCGCTTCCATAGGTCAGAATTGATTCTATATAGCACCGATGAACTCTCTTTCTCACTTCTCTTGACATAGATTTGTTTGCATAAGACATTTGTCATTTTCTGAAATACTATTTTGGTCTGAGCTATTCTGCTTTTTATTTCCGTGTTGCATCTTCCATCTGATGTTATTATTGTGCCCAAGTATTTGAAACGTTGCACTTGTTTCATTTTTGTCCTGTTTATTTTTATGCTGCATGCTGGTGGTGATTGTTTCTTCGATATGACCATTACTTCTGTTTTCTTACGATTCATACTGAGACCTTACTTTTTTGCTTTCTCTTACTGTTATGTTTATTATTTCTTGTGGTGCATTCTCCTTCTCTACTATTAAGACTGTGTCATCCGCATGTCATAAATTGTTTATATTGTGACCGTTGAGTTTAATTCTTTTTTTTTGGTCTACTATTGATCTCATAATATATTCGCTGTAGATTGAAAATAAATCAGTCGACAGAATACAGCCTTGTCTGACTCCTTGTTTTATATATTGGAACTGTCCTGTTTGGTTGCGAATTCTTACGGCTTTTGTTTGTTGCCAGTACATGCTTTTTTTATGATTCGAGTATCTTTGTCATCAATGTTTAATTTCTCTAGAATATTTATTATTTCCACATGTTTTACTTTATCAAATGCTTGTGTGTAGTATATAAAGCACACACATACACACACGTATATGTATGTATATATATGTATATATATGTATATATATGTATATATATGTATATATATGTATATATATGTATATATATGTATATATATGTATATATATGTATATATATGTATATATATGTATATATATATAAAGTAAAGAGCCCCCTATACGCTACGTAGCGTATAGGGAATATGGTGTTAGTGACCATAAATTTCACAGACCTTCAGCACATGATTTTTGGGGTAATGTGGTCGGTATTACGCCCGTGCAGCTTTACTTTCCCAGAAAAAATCCGGTACCCATTTAAGGCTGGGTGAACCAGGAAGCCGTCGGTTGTGGGATCGAACCCTACCCCTTTTCCTTTGTAGTCCAGTTCACTAACCACTGAGCTATATATATATATTTTTCTTTACTTCTATAGCACTTTCTTTCAATGTTTGCATTGCATTATTGGTGCCCTTTTCTTTCACAAATCCACATTGTTCCTCACTTATTTCTGGTTTTATTACCGAATTCCATCGACAGCTAAAAAGACCAATGAGGGAGTTCTGAAAGATACCAACACAAATAGGGACTTCTAAATACACATCAGAAAGAAACAATCCACATTTTTTTAGGGGCACATGATAAGAAGAAAATTTGAGTTCGTGGGTACATCTGGTAAAATACAGGAAAAGATCAATCGGCTTTGATAACGAGAGAAGATATCAGATGGCTTTATATCGTGGCACGGTAAACAATATAGTTCATACGATGCGCTGCGGCCAGAGTAATGTGGAAGGACATGATCAACAACACCAACTCGTATGGCTCATGATGATTATATTTGAGTTTTTAAGTAATCCACCTTTAACTCTTTCAAATGCCCATGTTTGATTCTGTGAATTATCTGTCCAAAGATTTAACCGGCGTATGATTATGTGATTATCTGTCCGAAGATTTAGCATTTAACCGGCGTATGATTATGTGATTATCTGTCCGAAGATTTAACCGGCGTATGATTATGTGATTATCTGTCCGAAGATTTAACCGGCGTATGATTATGCCACATAATTATGGTTTTACATATTTTCTTTATTCGTTCGCCAGCTTTGACCTCTGACGAAGTCCCTAGAGATAGACAAGGAACTGAATTTTGCGCGTTAATCTATTTTTCCCTGGCAGCCGTGTGTACAGGGGTCCCTCGCCGCACAGGCAGATAACTTCGTTTTCGGAGGTACCCATATTTTTTCCGTCGATGAGTAATTTACTTTTCAAGCCGGGCCCCACTGCTGAGACCAGGGGTGGTTGCCGCAGAGAGAAATCATAGATAAAAATCACAACTGGTGCAGCCAGGAATTGAACCCACAACCTCTCTGTCTCGAGGCCGCCAAAAGTCGGTCGGTCCGTCCGTCCGTCTGCCTGCCTGCCTATCAGAGGCCGGCATCTTGCCTCGAGACCAACTAGTCTCCCAGTTTTACATATGAATGTTGATAATACCATGGACAACTAAAAAGGGCAATGAAGAAATTCAGAGAGAAGCCAAAACGACTTAAAAATTCTATAAAAGAAGACAGTCCACTTTCTTTGGGTTTGTGATTCGAAGAAGAAAACTGGAATATCTTGTGAAAACAGGAAAACAGAGGGAAGAAAAGACAGAAGTTGACAACAAAACATTGTAACCAATTGGAGAGAGAGAAGTCTGCAACGGAAATGACACGAGGCATTGGTGTAAGAAGGAGATGTAGGGAAATGGTTGCCAAAAGTTTCTGGGATTCGTAACTGCTAATCATGTTTCAGTCTATGGATTTTCTATGTGCGATACTTTATATTAACCATATTTGATTGCCTGAATTATGTATATTTCAGTCTATGGATTTTCTATGTGCGATACTTTATATTAACCATATCTGATTGCCTGAATTATGTATGTTTCAGTCTATGGATTTTCTATGTGCGATACTTTATATTAACCATATCTGATTGCCTGAATTATGCATGTTTCACTAGCTTTGCTTTTCCGTTCATTGAGCTATCCACTTCACTTAATACTTCCAAGAAGTACCACTGAGACTGCTGCAGGTCTAATCTCATTACAGACTCCTACATTCGATAAGCCCAATTGAATAGCCGTGACATGTGTAAACATCATGTATAAATGTATCCAATCTTGAAGCACTAGCAGAGTTCTATTATTTATGTCACGAACCGGTTCTTTGCGATTAAAAAAAAAATAAATAAATAAATTACCCTCAATAATGTTATTAATAAGCTTATGTAGATAAACAAGGGAAATAAATATAACTGTGTCAAAGAGTATGTATATTTATGTTGCATATATTTATATTTATAGATGTACATTCGAAGATTGATTCATTTGAAACAAAATACTACAGAAGAATCCTTCAGATACTTTGGATGGTGAAAAAAGCAATGAAGACATCATCATCATCATCATCAAGTACCGGGCCTGCTAGCGTAGGTGATCATGTCTCTCCACAACTTTCGATCTCGACAGCTATTTAGCATTTCTGTTGTTGAACATCCGCCAAGCCATTCTCTTAAGAATCCGCCCGCCCGCCAGCCCGCCAGCCCGTCCGTCCGTCCGTCCATCTGACTGACTGCCTTCCTGCCTGTCTATCTATTGTGCAACAGTATATTATGTATATCCATAATATGTATAATTATCTGGCAAGTATCTGTGTTGTTGTTGTGAACATGACGCCCACAGACACAAGTTGTATTACCTGTTCACCAATCTATATGTTTACCTGTCACCGCCACCAGTTTGTAATTATTCATCATCATCAAGTCCCGTGTCCTTTTGCAGAACGTTGTAATCACCATAGCCTGCCGGAAATAATTGTTGTCTCTAGCCCGGTTACCCACTTCTGTTGTCATGTTGAATGTTTCTTTGATGTCATGAAACCACCTTCTTCTTGGTCTGCCCTTGTCTCGTCTTCCTGAAACATAAAAAAGTAAAATTAAAGTATCCCCGTTACGCCAAGTGGCGTATATGAAATATGGTGTTAGTGACCATATATTTTACAAAAACTTCGGCACATGATTTTTGGGGTAATGTGGTCGGTATTACGCCCGTGCCGCTTTACTTTCCCAGAAAAAAAATCCGGTACCCATTAAATGCTGGGTGAACCTGGAAGCCGTCGGTTGGGATCGAACCCTACCTCTTGTCCTTTGTAGCCCAGTTCACTAACCACTGAGCTATCGCGGCTCCCTTCCTGAAACATATCTTCCGTTATTGTTCTTTCCAGCCCGCTGTATATTTTGACGTGGTCATACTATTTTAACTGTTATAACAGCTGGAATATATTGTAACAACAGGGAAAATTGAGGGACGAAGAGATAGAGGAAAGCAAAGAGAAAAGGTACCAGACAGCTGAAGAGAATTGCTTGGCAGAAGGTCAACAACAGAAATGATAAATAACTGTAGAGATCAAAAGTTGTGGAGAGACATGATCACCTACGCCAGCAGGCCCTGTACTTGATGACGATGATGATACTATTTTAACCACTCATTTAAGATGTTGTTTAGAAACCAGCTCTTCTCAGTGTTTACATCATTCAAGAAGTCTTCATCGCACTTCTTCATTCAACGATGTCACTAAAATCGACATGAACAAAACGGAAGGCATGAATATCGCGCAACATAGAAACAGAACATCAACATAACTATAGACTTTAGACAACTAAAGCAAGCAGAGGAATTTAAATACATAGGAAGTCTAGCGACAAACGACAATTCACAAACGGCAGTATAATAGACTCAAGATGTAACAAAGCTTATCGAATCATTGGACAGCTATCACCACTATTGTCCAACAAGGAAATAACTCTAGAGGCAAAACGGGCACTCTACAGTACAATCTTCATTCCAACTCTGTGCTACTGAAGCTAATCCTGGACCCTAGATGCAAGAAAATGAGGAAAAATAAATTCTACTGAGATTAAATGTGTTAGACGAATAATAGGAAACAGTCTGAGAGATAAGATCAGAAATGAATAACTGAGAAAAAAGCTAGGAATAAATTCCGCCATAAAATATATAAAGAAACAACAGATAAAATGGTTTGCCCACGTGACAAAGCAGAAAGAGATCAACACAACACAACGAGCCCTCAATAAACGTTGCGAGAACACCAGACCCAAGGGACGACCACGATAACGAAGGATCGACGGAATATTAGAAGCACTAGGAAACATAACAGCAGCAGAGGCGAACAGAGGAGCAAAAGATCGTAAATTATATCTCCCCTCGACTCTGAAAGTCAATTGAGAAAGGAAAGTAGAAGAACAATATAGCTAATGATCTTTATGTACAATTTTTGTTGGAATGAAGCCATTTTCTTTACTGTCGTTTACGAGATTGTTCCACAATCCAAAACTGTATGTTGTTGTCGAGGGGATGTATGCTGTCAGTGGTTTTAACTTTACTGCCAAATTGCGCCTTTTGTTCCTCCTAGGGTTTCAGTTTCGTGTCTCTATTGTTAGTCTGCAATCGGTAGTCGGAGCCAACAGTAAACAAACCGACGGAAGGCAACAGAAAACCACCGTCGTAATTTCTTTGTACAATCATAAATTGACACTAGTTCTTAAAGCCAGTCTTAACATATGGATGTGAATCATGGAGAATAGGACAACAGACAAGAAAATCACTGGAGTCTGTAGAAATATGGTTTTACAGAAGAATGTTGAGAATACCATGAACAGCTAAGAAGAGTAATGAAAACGTTCTGAAAAAGGCCAAAGAAAAAAGAGAGCTAATATCCAATATTGGGAAGAAACAATCATCATTTTTTGGCCACGTAATGAGAAGAGAACAACTGGAATATATTGCAACAACTGGAAAAATTGAGGGACGAAGAGATAGAGGAAAGCAAAGAGAAAAAATACCAGACAGCTTAAGAAGTTGACCTTCGTAGAAGGTCAACAACAGAAATGATAAATAGCTGTCGAGATCGAAAGTTGTGGAGAGACATGATCACCTGCGCCAGCAGGCCCGTTACTTGAAGATGATGAATTTGAGGTAGCTGTTTAACGTGGTCCTGGCAACGCTAAGGATGTTGAGGTCTTTTCTGTGGCATGTTGGCAACCACTAACGGACCGTAATTAGCTTCAATGTACATCCTTAGAAGCTACAACTTAAGAAAGTCACTAGCCCACCAGGCTCTACCCCCTTCCATATCACTCCACCACCCCCCCCCCCCCCCCGCCCTCTTTCCTAAAGAAGTAAAATAAATAACAATTTTAAAAATAATTAAAACAAAAAAATAAAGAAAGAAAGAGGAAAGAAAGAAAATTTAAATTAATCTCAGATAAAAGCAGATCGAAAAAGAGAAAGATGTGAGATGAGAAACTTAATTGAAGCCATACATATCAGTAGGAGAGAGAGAGAGAGAGCGAGAGAGAGAGAGAGAGAGAGAGAGAGAGAGAGAGAGAACAAGTAATAATGAAATTAGAAATCTCACTGGAACATGCGAAATGAGAAATCTGAAAAATGCCATTGACACAGAAATAGGGACGCGTCACGCTTCGTGTGACGCAGAGAAAATGGTGTTAATGGTTTTACCTTTCTTCTTGTTTACCATTTATACATCTTTGAAATAATATGGCCAAACTTAAACCAGAGTTAGCTTTCTTTCCTAGGAAAATCTGGCACCATTTTAAAGGTGGTTAAGCCTAAAAGGCATGTCACAAGATCTACTACCTTCCCCCCCCTTTTTTTTGTAGGATTCTGTTCTAGGCAAATGATAAGAAGGGAGGAGAGACAGCTGTCGGAAGATAACACAAGAGAATGGATAGAATTCAGTTTTGTCAAAGAGATCAGCACTTATCTCAAATATAACAAATATGAAATACAATGTGGGGACGCTTGTACAGCTGCAGAAACAAATAAAATAGACATAAAATTGCATTGAGCAGCTAAACTAACAGAAAGAGAAGACAGCTACAGCGTTTCGACGAAAGCCTTCATCAGGTATGACACACAAACTATACAAATTAAACACAAAATTCCGAGTCAGAATACACAACAATTACACAGTCTTGTATTTCCTGTGTCTTATCCCTACTCCTACCTGCGTTATCTTTATTACCACTCTTGCTCTTCTTCCCCTATCATCTCTTTCTCTTCTTCCAGTTTTCTTTGTACCATATGGGACATTTCAATTAATTTTTTTCTTCAAATTTTTCCAAAATTTGCATTGTTTGGTTCTAACTAAATCCTACCTGGCCTATTATCCATTAATCTTTTAACCAGACTCTACAAAAATCCTGACCACTGTCTTTTCCGCCATTTTTTAAGAGCTGTGTAGTTGTGTATTCTAACTCGGAATTTTGTGTTTAATGTGTATAGTTAATTTGCTATACCTGATGAAGGGTTTTGCTGAAACGATGCAGCTAGTTTCGTTTTTCTGCTAATTGAGCCGCTCAGTACCGTGTAATGTTTCTTTTCTTTCCTTCTGACTTTTGTCATATCTCTAGCACTAAAGCGTGAGGGCTTGAGGAAATTTGTCACGACGTAATCAGGCGTGCCCCAAAGATCGCCAAGGATGCCGGCTGTCACGACGTAATCAGGCATGCCCAAGGACCGCCAGGGATGCAGGCTGTCACGACACAATCAGGCGTCCCAAGGACCGCCAGGGATGCAGGCTGTCACGACGTAATCAGGCGTGACCCAGGGACCCTCAGATATGTAGGCTGTCACGACGTAATCAGGAGTGACCCAGGGACCCCCAGATATGCAGGCTGCCACGACGTAATCAGGCGTGCCCAAGGACCGCCAGGGATGCAGGCTGTCACGACGTAATCAGACGTGACCGAAGGACCGATAGGGATGCAGGCTGTCACGACATAATCAGGCGTGACCCAGGGACCGCCAGCGATTCAGGCTGTCCCGACGTAATCAGACGTGACCGAAGGACCGCCAGGGATGCAGGACTGATGATAGCTAAATATCTGGATCAAACCCCTCCTATTGTCTTGTGTAACTCAGGTCATAACACGCACTGCTCTATCACTGCTCTATCACTGCTCTATCACTACTCTATCACTGCTCTATCACTGCACTATCACTACTCTATCACTACTATATCACTACTCTATCACTGCTCTATCACTACTCTAGCACTACTCTATCATTACTCTAGCACTACTCTATCATTACACTAGTACTACTCTATCACTACTCCATCACTACTCTATCACTACTCTATCACTACTCTATCACTGCTCTATCACTACTCTATCACTACTCTATCACTACTCTATCATTACTCTATCACTACTCTATCAGTACTCTAGCACTACTCTATCACTGCTCTATCACTGCTCTATCACTACTCTATCACTGCTCTATCACTGCTCTATCACTACTCTATCACTGCTCTATCACTACTCTAGCACTACTCTATCATTACTCTAGCACTACTCTATCATTACTCTATCACTATGCTATCACTACTCTATCACTACACTTTCACTACTCTATCACTGCTCTATCACTACTCTATCACTACTCTATCACTACTCTAGCACTACTCTATCATTACTCTAACACTACTCTATCACTACTCTATCACTGCTCTATCACTACTCTATCACTACTCTATCACTACTCTATCACTACTCTATCACTACTCTATCAGTACTCTAGCACTACTCTATCACTGCTCTATCACTGCTCTATCACTACTCTATCACTGCTCTATCACTGCTCTATCACTGCTCTATCGCTGCTCTATCACTACTCTATCACTGCACTATCACTACTCTAGCACTACTCTATCATTACTCTAGCACTACTCTATCATTACTCTATCACTACGCTATCACTACTCTATCACTACTCTATCACTACTCTATCACTGCTCTATCACTACTCTATCACTACTCTATCACTACTCTATCATTACTCTAGCACTACTCTATCATTACTCTAGCACTACTCTATCACTACTCTATCACTACTCTAGCACTACTCTATCACTACTCTATCACTGCTCTAGCACTACTCTATCACTACTCTATCACTACTCTAGCACTACCCTATCACTACTCTATCATTACTCTAGCACTACTCTATCACTATTCTATCACTACTCTATCATTACTCTAGCACTACTCTATCACTACTATATCACTATTCTATCACTACTCTATCATTACTATAGCACTACTCTATCATTACTCTATCACTACTCTATCAATACTCTATCACTATTCTATCACTACTCTATCATTACTCTAGCACTACTCTATCACTACTCTATCATTACTCTAGCACTACTCTATCATTACTCTAGCACTACTCTATCACTACTCTATCACTACTATATCACTATTCTATCACTACTCTATCATTACTATAGCACTACTCTATCAATACTCTATCACTACTCTACCACTACTCTATCACTACTCTAGCACTACTCTATCACTACTCTATCATTACTCTAGCACTACTCTATCATTACACTATCACTACCCTATCACTACTCTATCATTACTCTAGCACTACTCTATCACTATTCTATCACTACTCTATCATTACTCTAGCACTACTCTATCATTACTCTAGCACTATTTTATCACTATTCTATCACTACTCTATCACTACTCTGTCACTATTTTATCACTACTCTATCACTACTCTATCACTATTCTATCACTACTCTATCATTACTCTAGCACTACTCTATCACTACTCTATCATTACTCTAGCACTACTCTATCATTACTCTAGCACTACTCTATCACTACTCTATCATTACTCTAGCACTATTCTATCACTACTCTATCATTACTATAGCACTACTCTATCATTACTCTAACACTACTCTACCACTACTCTATCACTACTCTATCACTATTCTATCACTACTCTATCATTACTCTAGCACTACTCTATCATTACTCTATCACTACTCTATCACTACTCTATCACTACTCTATCACTACTCTATCATTACTCTAGCACTACTCTATCATTACTCTAGCACTACTCTATCACCACTCTAGCACTACTCTATCACTACTCTATCACTACTCTAGCACTACTCTATCACCACTCTATCACTACTCTATCACTACTCTATCACTACTCTAGCACTACTCTATCACTACTCTAGCACTACTCTATCACCACTCTAGCACTACTCTATCACTACTCTAGCACTACTCTATCACTACTCTATCACTACTCTAGCACTACTCTAGCACTACTCTATCACTACTCTATCACTACTCTAGCACTACTCTTTCACTACTCTATCACTACTCTATCACTACTCTATCACTACTCTATCACTATTCTATCACTACTCTATCACTACCCTATCATTACTCTAGCACTACTCTTCATGTTTTCAATTCAAAATGAAATTCTCCTCTACTCCTCCCACCCTCCAAAGAGATGAAATCGCCTAGTAGTCGGCGGTTTCTCTCAGAATGAAGGACACCTTGACATATTCATCATCATTGAGTGCCGTCTCCGCATCGAAGGTTGGCTACCATGGAGCGCCATTCCGCATTCTCTTGCTTTGATGATTCAGATTGTCATAGGCTGACTTGTCCATCTTTTGATGTTACTCGCCCGTGTTAGTCTTAGTCTGCCTCTTTTACCTTGTATTTTCCCTTCCAAGATTAATTTTAGTAGGCTGCTGTGCCTTTTAACATGCCTCAAAAATGTCATTTGTCTTGTTTGAATTATGTACATTAGTAAAAAGTAAAGTACGAGACTTGAACCGGCGTCTTAGCACGCGAGTTTCCACCCATATGTGCTCGACCGCCTATCCAGAAATGTTCGGAGATTACTGGATAGTGTCGCCTCAAGCATCGAAACTCACAATGCGAGGAGAAATTTCTCACCTTCCCAGGGTAATACCCTGGTACCCATTTCTGCCAAAGGCTGGTCCGACCGTGGGTGTATTTTGTTTTTTTCCAACCACAAGTACAATTCACACATTTCACCCAGTGGGAATCGAACACGGATTGTCCGAACGTCGGTAGTCCAGTCAGGTGGTTTTCACATGAGCTGGTAATTGACAAAGATCCGCAGCGGAATTCTTGTGTCTAAAGTCTGCGAAGCATAGATGACCAAGATACTACACTATCCTCATGTGGTGATCTAAAAGAACAGGCTATACTATCAAGCCTAGTGAATTATTAAATAGTGATTAAAGAAAGAAGATAAGCGTGCTTCCCCCAAAAATATGAAGTGACGAATTCGTATTCTTTTAGCAGAAGGCACACCATGGTATGGGAGCCGCGATAGCTCAGTGGTTAGTGAACTGGACTACAACGGACAAGGGGTAGGGTTCGATCCCCACCGACGGCTTCCGGGTTCACCCAGCCTTAAATGGGTACCGGATTTTTCTGGGAAAGTAAAGCAGCACGGGCGTAATACCGACCACATTACCCCAAAAAATCATGTGCTGAAGGTCTGTAAAATATAGGGTCACTAACACCATATTTCCCTATACGCCACTTGGCGTGACGGGGGTACTTTACTTTTTTTTTTACTCCATGGTACATTGGTACACAGTGCCAATAGTTGTTCACTTTTTATTTGTAGTTGTCTTAACACTGCGCTGTTTGACATATCGTAAGGTCCAATTATAATGGGAAGATGAAGGGGCCTATCACAAGCTAATAGTGCGAACCATGTTCCAACCTGCAGGGGCAGAACAGAAATGCAGATAAAAAATAAATGTCTCACAAAGCTATTGGGTGAAAGAAAGTTGCACCATCCACCGCCTCATAGGTGAGTACTATATGCCAGGACAGAGAGCTTGACACAGACAAACAAATTCATGAAGTTCTGAAATCCCTGTCTAATTCTGCAGTGACTGCGGATGATGGAAAGAAAAGGCACATTCTTAAGTCACAGGATATAGTGTTAAGTTTTGTTAAATTAGGATCATCATCGTCGTAGCACTCCTGACACACCCATAGGTGTTCCGGTCTTCTGCTCAAAATGTTCGTCAGCACACAGCAACTATATTGAGCCAATCCGGTAAGTAAAAAAATAACAGTAAAGTACCTCGTCACGCCAAGTGGCGTATAGGGAATATGGTGTTCATCATCATCATGTACCCTGCCGGTTGGCGTAGGCGATCATGTCCCTCCACAATCTTCTATCTACAGTGCATCGTATCAGTTCTGTTGTTGACTGTTTTCCATACCATGACACCAAGCTATCCAGTATTTAATATGGTGTTAGTGACCATAACTTTTACAGACATTCGACACATGATTGTTGGGGTAATGTGGTCGGTATTGCGCCCGTGCTGCTTTACTTTCCCAGAAAAAAATTCGGTACCCATTAAATGCTGGGTGAACCTGGAAGCCGTCGATTGGGATCGAACCCTACCTCTTGTCCTTTGTAGTCCAGTTCACTAACCACTGAGCTATCGCGGCTCCCAGCCAATCCGGTGTTGGTTGACAAATCCTCTCATTCGTCCAGAATATCGCTCTGTTCTGGCAACACAGATCTTTACCACCAAGTTCACACTCCAGATAACCAGGTATTTGTATTTTTGTCATCAAACCTAGTTCGATCCATCTCTCGTAGATTGCTCAAGATATCTGATATCTCCACAGAACATTAAGAACAAACAATATCAACTTTATCATTGCGCCCCGAGACATCCACATAACTTTAAGAACAAATAATATCAACTTTATCATTGCGCCCCGAGACATCCACATAACTTTAAGAACAAATAATATCAACTTTATCATTGCGCCCCGAGACATCCATAGAACTTTAAGAACAAACAACATCAACTTTATCTTTGCGCCCCGAGACATCCACATAACTTTAAGAACAAACAATATTAACTTTATCATTGCGCCCCGAGACATCCACAGAACTTTAAGAACAAACAATATCAACTTTATCATTGCGCCCCGAGACATCTACAGAACTTTAAGAACAAACAATATCAACTTTATCATTGCGCCCCGAGACATCCACAGAACTTTAAGAACAAACAATATCAACTTTATCATTGCGCCCCGAGACATCCACAGAACTTTTAGAACAAACAATATCAACTTTATCATTGCGCCCCGAGACATCTACAGAACTTTAAGAACAAACAATATCAACTTTATCATTGCGCCCCGAGACATTACAGAACTTTAAGAACAAACAATATCAACTTTATCATTGCGCCCCGAGACATCCACAGAACTTTAAGAACAAACAATATCAACTTTATCATTCCGCCCCGAGACATCTACAGAACATTAAGAACAAAAAAAGTACACTTTATCATTGCGCTTAATAATTTTCCTTATTTTTATGTCACATTTAACCGGTAAACATATGTAACTGCTAATAAACTTCAGGCAGACATTGGCATTAATGACGTATATTGACAATTCGCGAACCAAGCTGTAGGAGAGAGATTTCCGTCGAGATTATTGAAAGCTGCCCAAGTTCTTTCAAATGTAGAATTGTCACAAATAAAGAAAGGATGGGCTTTACGCGTTCTAGCTGCGTTCTCGTAATGAGCTCGTTTAATTCCCGAAAGAAAATGTGATTTCTTAGATTCTGTTTATTCTTTCGAAAAATAAATTTTCTTTGCTGTGGCAAATTAAAAATAAAAACATTTGTAATTATAACATCATTAGCTCTTTCAGTACGGAATGTTGATATCAATGCAACGTAAGAAAATTTCAGAGACAAAGTTTTTCATCGTTTTAAATATGGATGTACATGTTTATATTTATATAATATATAACAGTTTTTACAGAAGAATGTTGAGAATACCATGGACAGCTAAGAAGAGTAACGAAAACGTTCTGAAAGAGGCCAAAGCAAAAAGAGTGCTAATTTTCAATATTAGGAAAAAACAATCATCATTTTTTGGCCATGTAATGAGAAGAGAACAACTGGAATAAATTGTAACAACTGAAAATATTGAGGGACGAAGAGATAGAGGGAAGCAAAGAGAAAAGATAACAGACAGCTTAAGAGAATGGCTTGTCAGAAGGTCAACAACAGAAATGATAAATAACTGTCGTGATCGAAAGTTGTGGAGAGACATGATCACCTACGCCAACAGGCATGGTACTTGATGATGATGAAAACCTAACATAGTATATATGAATTTTTAGAATATTTAACAAGACATTTACCTTTTTGGTCTCCATTTTATTTTTTTGTCTTGTACTGATTCGTGCAAAATTGTCTTAGAAAAGACGTTGAACTTGTAACCTGCCTGTTAGGTGTATCCACTTTTAAATGGGTGCCAAATTTTCCTAAGCGAGAAGCCAAGTCTGGTTTGGTTTTTGGCCACATTTTCGAAAGATGGTAAAAGGTATCACCTATAACACCATTTTCCCTACGTGTCACAACGCGCGGCTAACTTCTTTTTCTTCTTTCTTATTAAAATCATTCATTATCTACAGACATACCAGCTTTCACCATTGCTAAGACATCCAAACATTTCTATGCCAGCTAAACAACAAATGATAAATAGAATTTTCATACCAACTTTGTGCTATAAAAGTCAAACCCGGACCCTTTCTAAATACAATTGTAAAACGATCAATACATGTGAGATGCGTTGCTTGAGAATAGTAACAAACACAAGAAGAGATAGAATACCAAATGAAACCATAAGAAAAATGGTAGGAACAAAACCCTGCCAAGAATATAAAGTACAACAACAATTTAAATGGTTTGGCCACCTGGTCAGAATGAATCATCACCAATCACCATCAAGGGCGTTCTTCTCGAGAATGCATGGAAAAAGACCAAGAGGAAGACCTTGAAGAAGATGGATAGATGCAGTGAAAGAGACATGTAACAACAAAAGAAAATCACTAATTCAGACAATTCGAGCAGCACAAGAACGACAAATGATATAAACCACGACACCTTTTAGGTATCAGTGAAAAGAGAAAAGAAGAAGATGGATAGATGCAGTGACAGAGACATGTAACAACAAAGGAAAATCACTAATTCAGACAGTTCGAGCAGCTCAAGAACGACAAATGATATAAACCACGACACCTTTTAGGTATCAGTGAAAAGAGAAAAGAAGAAGATGGATAGATGCAGTGACAGAGACATGTAACAACAAAGGAAAATCACTAATTCAGACAGTTCGAGCAGCTCAAGAACGACAAATGATATAAACCACGACACCTTTTAGGTATCAGTGAGAAAGAGACAAGAAGAAGATTATCTGCAAACTCATGTTTATGTATGAACGAACATAACACTAGAATGTTACTATAATTTAAGTAAATACAAATGAATTGCGTAAATTAAAACATGCCTGCGTTATGGTTATTCCAAGACCCCGGTATCAATGATTGCGAATGGAAATCCATAATTGCTCTACTGCCCGTGCCAGTGGAATCATCCGAATTAACGTCTCATCGAATATCGGAACAAAGATAGGCAGCTGCAGTCCCCATCATGGCACTACAGCACAGGCCAATGACATAAGACTAAGCGTAACGTGCCTGGCCAAAACATAGTTGTCTACAGTAGCTTTCATCACAAACACCACACCACTGTTGACTACAGTAGCTTTCACTACAAACAACACACAACTCTTGACTACAAACAACACACCACTGTTGACCACTAACAACACACAACTGTTGACTACAAACAACACACCACTGTTGACTACAAACAACACACCACTGTTGACTACAAACAACACACCACTGTTGACTACAAACAACACACCGCTGTGACTACAAACAACACACCACTGTTGACTACAAACAACACACCACTGTTGACCACTAACAACACACAACTGTTGACTACAAACAACACACCACTGTTGACTGCAGTAGCTTTCACTACAAACATCACACAACTCTTGACTACAAACAACACACCACTGTTGACCACAAACAACTCACAACTGTTGACTACAAACAACACACCACTGTTGACTGCAGTAGCTTTCACTACAAACAACACACAACTCTTGACTACAAACAACACACCACTGTTGACCACTAACAACACACAACTGTTGACTACAAACAACACACCACTGTTGACTACAAACAACACACCACTGTTGACCACTAACAACACACAACTGTTGACTACAAACAACTCACAACTGTTGACTACAAACAACACACCTCTGTTGACTACAAACAACACACCACTGTTGACTACAAACAACACACCTCTGTTGACTACAAACAACTCACAACTGTTGACTACAAACAACACACCTCTGTTGACTACAAACAACACACCACTGTTGACTACAAACAACACACCTCTGTTGACTACAAACAACTCACAACTGTTGACTACAAAAAAACACAACTGTTGACTACAAACAACACACCACTGTTGACTACAAACAACACACCACTGTTGACTACAAACAACACACCACTGTTGACTACAAACAACACACCACTGTTGACTACAAACAACACACAACTGTTGACTACAAACAACACACAACTGTTGACTACAAACAACACACCACTGTTGACTACAAACAACACACAACTGTTGACTACAAACAACACACAACTGTTGACTACAAACAACACACCACTGTTGACTACAAACAACACACCACTGTTGATTACAAACAACACACCACTGTTGACTACAAACAACACACCACTGTTGACTACAAACAACACACCACTGTTGATTACAAACAACACACCTCTGTTGATTACAAACAACACACCACTGTTGATTACAAACAACACACAACTATTGATTACAAACAACACACCACTGTTTACTACAAACAACACACCACTGTTGATTACAAACAACACACAACTGTTGATTACAAACAACACACCACTGTTGATTACAAACAACACACAACTGTTGATTACAAACAACCCACCACTGTTGACTACAAACAACACACCACTGTTGATTACAAACAACACACCACTGTTGATTACAAACAACACACCACTGTTGACCACAAACAACACACAACTGTTGATTACAAACAACACACCACTGTTGACTACAAACAACAAACAACTGTTGACTACAAACAACACACCACTGTTGACTACAAACAACACACAACTGTTGATTACAAACAACACACCACTGTTGACCACAAACAACAAACAACTGTTGACTACAAACAACACACCACTGTTGACTACAAACAACACACAACTGTTGATTACAAACAACACACCACTGTTGACCACAAACAACAAACAACAGTTGACTACAAACAACACACCACTGTTGACTACAAAAAAACACACAACTGTTGACTACAAACAACACACCACTGTTGACTACAAACAACACACCACTGTTGACTACAAACAACACACCACTGTTGACTACAAACAACACACAACTGTTGACTACAAACAACACACCACTGTTGACTACAAAAAAAACACACAACTGTTGACTACAAACAACACACAACTGTTGACCACTAACAACACACAACTGTTGACCACAAACAACACACCACTGTTGACCACAAACAACACACCACTGTTGACTACAAAAAAACACACCACTGTTGACTACAAACAACACACAACTGTTGACCACTAACAACACACAACTGTTGACCACAAACAACACACCACTGTTGACTACAAACAACACACAACTGTTGACCAAAAAAAAACACACAACTGTTGACTACAAACAACACACCACTGTTGACCACAAACAACACACCACTGTTGACTACAAAAAAAAAACACCACTGTTGACTACAAACAACACACAACTGTTGACCACTAACAACACACAACTGTTGACCACAAACAACACACCACTGTTGACTACAAACAACACACAACTGTTGACCACAAACAACACATAACTGTTGACTACAAACAACACACAACTGTTGACTACAAACAACACACAACTGTTGACTACAAACAACACACCACTGTTGACCACTAACAACACACAACTGTTGACCACAAACAACACACCACTGTTGACTACAAACAACACACAACTGTTGACCACAAACAACACACAACTGTTGACTACAAACAACACACAACTGTTGACCACTAACAACACACAACTGTTGACCACAAACAACACACCACTGTTGACTACAAACAACACACAACTGTTGACCACAAAAAAACACACAACTGTTGACTACAAACAACACACCACTGTTGACCACAAACAACACACCACTGTTGACTACAAAAAAACACACCACTGTTGACTACAAACAACACACAACTGTTGACCACTAACAACACACAACTGTTGACCATAAACAACACACCACTGTTGACTACAAACAACACACAACTGTTGAACACAAACAACACACCACTGTTGACTACAAACAACACACAACTGTTGACTACAAACAACACACAACTGTTGACTACAAACAACACACCACTGTTGACTACAAACAAAACCACGACTGTTGACCACAAATAACACACCACTGTTGACTACAAACAACACACCACTGTTGACCACAAACAACACACCACTGTTGACTACAAACAACACACAACTGTTGACTACAAACAACACACCACTGTTGACCACTAACAACACACAACTGTTGACCACAAACAACACACACTGTTGACTACAAACAACACACAACTGTTGACTACAAACAACACACCACTGTTGACCACAAACAACACACCACTGTTGACTACAAAAAAACACACCACTGCTGACTACAAACAACACACAACTGTTGACCACTAACAACACACAACTGTTGACCATAAACAACACACCACTGTTGACTACAAACAACACACCACTGTTGACCACAAACAACACACCACTGTTGACTACAAACAACACACAACTGTTGACTACAAACAACACACCTCTGTTGACTATAAACAACACACCACTGTTGACTACAAACAACACACAACTGTTGACTACAAACAACTCACAACTGTTGACTACAAAAAAAACACAACTGTTGACTACAAACAACACACCACTGTTGACTACAAACAACACACCACTGTTGACTACAAACAACACACCACTGTTGACTACAAACAACACACCACTGTTGACTACAAACAACACACAACTGTTGACTACAAACAACACACAACTGTTGACTACAAACAACACACCACTGTTGACTACAAACAACACACAACTGTTGACTACAAACAACACACAACTGTTGACTACAAACAACACACCACTGTTGACTACAAACAACACACCACTGTTGATTACAAACAACACACCACTGTTGACTACAAACAACACACCACTGTTGACTACAAACAACACACCACTGTTGATTACAAACAACACACCTCTGTTGATTACAAACAACACACCACTGTTGATTACAAACAACACACAACTGTTGATTACAAACAACACACCACTGTTGACTACAAACAACACACCACTGTTGATTACAAACAACACACAACTGTTGATTACAAACAACACACCACTGTTGATTACAAACAACACACCACTGTTGACTACAAACAACACACAACTGTTGATTACAAACAACACACCACTGTTGACCACAAACAACAAACAACTGTTGACTACAAACAACACACCACTGTTGACTACAAACAACACACAACTGTTGATTACAAACAACACACCACTGTTGACCACAAACAACAAACAACTGTTGACTACTAACAAACACACCACTGTTGACTACAAAAAAACACACAACTGTTGACTACAAACAACACACCACTGTTGACTACAAACAACACACCACTGTTGACTACAAACAACACACCACTGTTGACTACAAAAAAACACACCACTGTTGACTACAAACAACACACAACTGTTGACCACTAACAACACACAACTGTTGACCACAAACAACACACCACTGTTGACTACAAACAACACACAACTGTTGACCAAAAAAAAACACACAACTGTTGACTACAAACAACACACCACTGTTGACCACAAACAACACACCACTGTTGACTACAAAAAAACACACCACTGTTGACTACATACAACACACAACTGTTGACCACTAACAACACACAACTGTTGACCACAAACAACACACCACTGTTGACTACAAACAACACACAACTGTTGACCACAAACAACACACAACTGTTGACTACAAACAACACACAACTGTTGACTACAAACAACACACAACTGTTGACTACAAACAACACACAACTGTTGACCACTAACAACACACAACTGTTGACCACAAACAACACACCACTGTTGACTACAAACAACACACAACTGTTGACCACAAACAACACACAACTGTTGACTACAAACAACACACAACTGTTGACCACTAACAACACACAACTGTTGACCACAAACAACACACCACTGTTGACTACAAACAACACACAACTGTTGACCACAAAAAAACACACAACTGTTGACTACAAACAACACACCACTGTTGACCACAAACAACACACCACTGTTGACTACAAAAAAACACACCACTGTTGACTACAAACAACACACAACTGTTGACCACTAACAACACACAACTGTTGACCATAAACAACACACCACTGTTGACTACAAACAACACACAACTGTTGACCACAAACAACACACCACTGTTGACTACAAACAACACACAACTGTTGACTACAAACAACACACAACTGTTGACTACAAACAACACACCACTGTTGACTACAAACAACACACGACTGTTGACCACAAATAACACACCACTGTTGACTACAAACAACACACCACTGTTGACCACAAACAACACACCACTGTTGACTACAAACAACACACAACTGTTGACTACAAACAACACACCACTGTTGACTACAAAAAAACACACAACTGTTGACTACAAACAACACACAACTGTTGACCACTAACAACACACAACTGTTGACCACAAACAACACACCACTGTTGACTACAAACAACACACAACTGTTGACCACAAACAACACACCACTGTTGACTACAAACAACACACAACTGTTGACTACAAACAACACACCACTGTTGACTACAAACAACACCACGACTGTTGACCACAAATAACACACCACTGTTGACTACAAACAACACACAACTGTTGACTACAAACAACACACAACTGTTGACCACAAACAACACACAACTGTTGACCACAAACAACACACCGCTGTTGACTACAAACAACACACAACTGTTGACCACAACACACTTGATGACAACACGTTGTGACTAAAAGTTAGCTTAGTTGGCCGTGTGCTCTAACCTTTGTTTCTTGTGTCACGGCACTGTGTCAAAGAGTACGGGTTTGATCCTAGCTCTCTATTAATCTTTGTTGTTGTTGATGATGATGATTATTTGTAACTTTTTTTTTCCCCGAAATAATTCGCAGATTTATCGCCTCGGAAGTTTCCCGCCATAATATGCAATTATTGTTGCTTGTCTCCTTGACCTCAATATCCTTGACTTTGACCTCCTGACCTCATCTACCTTGACTACATCACAGTTAACTAAATCACCCATCGCTAAAAATAAATCATCATCATGTGCCATACCTGTTGGCGTTGGCGATCATGTTCTTCCACAATCTTCTATCATCGTATCAGTTCTGTTGTTGACTGTTTTCCATGCCATGACACTAAGCTATCCAGTATTTTCTCTCTTTGTCGATCTCTCGTTCCTTCTACTTTTCCAGTTGTAACCAAGTATTCCAAATTTCCTCTTCACATGATGTGCCTGAAAAATGTTGATTGTTTCTTTCTGATGTTTTTTAAGAGCTCCCTTTTTGTTTTGGCCTGTTTGAGAATTTCTTCATTGGTCTTTTTATCTGTCCAGGTAACTGTCAACATTCTTCTGAAAAATTCCATCTATTTGGCCTCTAACCGTCTTTTCATTTGTTTGTCTACTGTCCACGATTCGCTTCCATAGGTCAAAATTGGTTCTATATATCATCGATGAACTCTCTCTTCTCACTTCTAATGACATAAATTTGTTGCATAAGATAGTTTTCATTTTCTGAAATGCTATTTTGGCCTGAGCCATTCTGCGTTTTAATACTGACGTGCATCTCCCATCTGATGTTATTGTGCCCAAGTATTTGGTGCGTCGCACTTGTTTCAGATTTGTCCTGTTTATTTTTATGTTGCATGATGGTGAAAAAAAATAGAGGAGCAATATTGACTCACAATTTCTTTAACATGATCTCTTCTTCTGTAGCTCATTACCAACTTCTCCCTTTGTGCGCGTCTTGTCTTTTTATAAACACAACAATTTTGCAGCTGGTAATGACCCATTTTGTTTTCTTCTTTACACAATTTTCAAGGACTCAGTCGCCATCGAAATCTAGGATAAGTGTTTGTGTCCTATGGAGTGACTGTCGCATGCACACACCACTTCAGGAATTAACCGCCACCGATGCTTGCCTACCATCAGATGAAACAAATACCAAATGAATTAAAAACATCAACTTTCATTACATTGCCTAAAAAGAATGGTGCAGTTGAATGCAGTGACTTTAGAACAATAAGCCTAATGAGCTATGTTACAAAAATCTTGCTAAAAGTTATACAAGGATGGATTCAGAATAAAATCAATACTGAATTAGATGAGCAACAATTGGATTTAGGAAAAATAACGGAAGAAAGATGATCCCATATTCTGCATATGAGAACATTAATCGAAAAGTACACAGATGTAAACAAACCAATATATGCCTGCTTCATAGACTACACTAAAGCTTTTGATTGAGTGCACCACAAACAACTTATAGAATGCCTAAAAGAGATACATCTAGATGACATGGACATACGACTAATATGTAATCTATACTAGGATCAAACAGCGATAATAAAATATAACAAAGAGAACTCTACATCCATTGATATAAAAAGAGGAGTAAGACAGGGATGCATCCTATTACCAAGCTTGTTCAATCTATACACTGAGCAAATCTTTAAAAACATCATAGAGATGCCAGGCCTACAAATTAATGGAAAGATAATTAATAACCTAAGATATGCTGACGATACTGTACTACTAGCAGAAAATCCTAAAGATCTACAACAATTACTTAATGAAATAAACATGACAAGCAAAAAATATGGACTAGATATGAATATCAAAAAGACTAAAACTATGATCATAAAAAAAAGAGAATACTCAAAACCCACAAGTGGATATCAAAATTGAAGGAATAGACCTGGAGACAGTTCAGAACTACAACTACCTTGGGTATACTAAAACCAGTGATGGAAAATGTACAACTGAAATAAACAAAAGAATAGGAATGGCAAAGAGTAATTTTAATGTCAAGAAGAACATACTAACATCAAAACAAATAACACCATTGCCAAAAATAAGAATAGCAAAATGTTACATCTTCTCAATATTCCTACATGGTGCAGAAACATGGACATTAGACAAGAAAACAGAAAAGAGAATTGAAGCCTTTGAAATGTGGATATTAGAAGAATAGGTAGAATTGGATGGAAGGAAAAGAAAACAAACGATGAAGTCTTAAAATAACTAAAAATGAAAAGAGAACTGCTAAACACAATTCAAACAAGATAAATGCGATTTTTGGGCCATGTTAAAAGACACAACAGTCTACTGAAAGTAATCCTGGAGGGGAAAATACAAGGTAAAAGAGGCAGATGCAGACCAAGACTAACATGGACGAGTAACATCAAAAGATGAACAAATCAGCCTATGATAACCTGCACCATCAAAGCAAGAGACAAAGCAGAATGGCGCTCCATGGTACCAACCTTCGTTGCGGAGACGGCACTCGATGATGATGATGATGATGATGATGATGATGATGATGATGATGATGATGATGATGATGATGATGATGATGATGATGATGATGATGCTTGCCTCGATTTGTTTGTGTGGAAGTGACAAGATTGTGGACATGTTTATTGTGAAGTTTTATTGATAACAAACATATCCGTTTCCGGTGACCTTGATTTGTGATTCGAAGCTATTTATAGTTTTACGGACAGCGTTCAGAGAGGGAAATCCCAGAAAACTCCTACATTCGCGCCGTCTATAGCACGCGGTCCATCTAAATACAGCTGACGTCTTCTACCAATAACCAGCCCAAACGCTGTCTATAAATAGAAAATCTCTTTAGGGTAGCTCTGCTCTCAAAACATGAGAACGTCATACAATCTAGGTAATTCTCCACTGCCAGCTGTCCTTACAGTTATATATGGCCGTGGCTTATTCGTGTCCAAATAAATACGTAAAATCATAATAATCATCATCATCATCATCAAATACCGTGCCTGCTGGCGTAGGTGATCATGTCTCTCCACAATTTTAGATCTCGACAGTTATTTATCATTTCTGTTCTTGACTTTCAGCCAAGCCATTCTCTTGTGATGTCTGATATCTTTTATCTTAGCTTCTCTCTATCTCTTCGTCCCTCAATTTCCCAGTTGTTGAAATATATTCAAGCTGTTGTCTTCTCATTACGTGGCCAAAAAATGATGATTGTTTCTTCCTAATATTAGAAATTAGCTCTCTTTTTGCTTTGGCCTTTTTAAGAACGTTTTCATTACTCTTCTTAGCTGTCCATGGTATTCTCAACATTCTTCTGTAAAACCACATTTCTACAGACTCCAGTGATTTTCTTGTCTGTTGTCCTATTGTCCATGATTCGCATCCATATGCTAACACTGGCTCTACATAACATTTAAGAACTCTTTTTCTTGTTTCTATTGTCAAAAATGGATTGCTCATTATCTTCATCATTTTTTGAAAAGCTTCTTTTGCCTGAGCCATTCTGCATCTCACCTCTGTTGTACATCTACCATCTATCCTGTGTTGTACATCTACCAACTCACCTTTGTTGTACATCTACCATCTCACCTCTGTTGTACATCTACCATCTCACCTCTGTTGTACATCTACCATCTCACCTCTCTTGTACATCTACGATCTCACCTCTGTTGTACATCTACCATCTCACCTCTGTTGTACATCTACCATCTCACCTCTGTTGTACAAAGGTACATCAAGCATCATTATATAGAGAGGGCAGAGGGTAAAATTAGATAATTCATCACCAATATCTATAGCTTTAAGTGATCTATGGCTAGATAGTTGTACCAGATATACTAAATCTCACGTTTTGTTCGAGTGTCATTTTTTGATCTGAGCCATGCTAGTTGTCACGATTATCCAATCCACGCGCCATGCCTCAAATCGGCCGCTGGATATAAGTTGATTAATCCAGCAATTCTGTTTCAAGAGCCTCAAGCATTTTGAGTGGATTAACTGAAAGATTACACGTTTTGTTAAGTTCGTCTTATTATAATTAAGAGTATTACTTTGTTTGACTGCTGCTAACAATAGTCTGTTAAACCTGCTACGTTTTTGTCTTAAGATGATAATTCCCAATACCATTTCTATCTACTTCTTGAGAAGGCAAGATCAGCACAACCAACAGCATTGACGAGTGCCCTCCACCTTTCCTCGGTTATTAAAAAACAAGTTATTTAATTATTGTAAGTTCTTTTTTTTTTTATGATACGAGAGGGCTAAATACGGCCTGCTCGTTTTAATTATAATCGCATTATAATGACTGAAGAGAACTACACAAAAAGGGAGGTCCTAAAAAAACATCAGAAAGAAACAATCAACATTATTCTGGCACATCATGAGAAGGTTAAAGTTGGAATACTTGGTTACAAAAATACAGGGCACATCATGAGAAGAGGAAAGTTGTAATACTTGGTTACCAAAATATAGGGCACATCATGAGAAGGGGAACATTGGAATACTTGGTTACCAAAATACAGGGCAGCACATTATGAGAAGGGGAAAGTTGGAATACTTGGTTACCAAAATACAGGGCAGCACATTATGAGAAGGGGAACGTTGGAATACTTGGTTACCAAAATACAGGGCACATCATGAGAAGGGGAAAGTTGAAATACTTGGTTACCAAAATACAGGGCAGCACATTATGAGAAGGGGAACGTTGGAATACTTGGTTACCAAAATACAGGGCACATCATGAGAAGGGGAAAGTTGGAATACTTGGTTACCAAAATGCAGGGCACATCATGAGAAGGGGAAAGTTGAAATACTTGGTTACCAAAATACAGGGCAGCACATTATGAGAAGGGGAAAGTTGGAATACTTGGTTACCAAAATGCAGGGCACATCATGAGAAGGGGAAAGTTGAAATACTTGGTTACCAAAATGCAGGGCAGCACATTATGAGAAGGGGAAAGTTGGAATACTTGGTTACCAAAATACAGGGCAGCACATCATGAGAAGGGGAAAGTTGAAATACTTGGTTACCAAAATACAGTGCAGAACATCATGAGAAGGGGAAAGTTGGAATACTTGGTTACCAAAATACAGGGCAGCACATTATGAGAAGGGGAAAGTTGAAATACTTGGTTACCCAAATACAGTGAAAGCAAGATCGCGAAAAAACAACGAGAGAGAATACTAGATAGCTTGGTGTCATGGTATGGAAAACAGTCAACAACAGAATTGATCACAGTTGTTTGTTGCTGATACTTTAGTTCATTCGCTCTTTTTTATTGTCTTTCCTGGATGATTTAATACACATCAACTCTTGAGTTACTGAGTTATTTGAGTTATTTGAGTTATTGAATTATTTGAGTTATTTGAGTTATTGAATTATTTGAGTTATTGAATTATTTGAGTTATTGAGTTATTTTAGTTATTGAGTTTTTTTTTATTTATAAAGTTATTTAAGTTATTGAATTATTTGAGTTATTGAGTTATTTGAGTTATTGAGTTATTTGAGTTATTAAGTTATTTGTGGGTCATCGTCATTGCACTCCGAACATGTTCATAGGGGTTCAGATCCCCACCTCAGCAAGTCCTGCAGTGTCCAGCGACTGACGACTCCAGTTCTGTGTTGGTTGATAAGTCTTCTTACACGCCCACTAAGTTTCTCGTTTCTGGCTGTGCCCATCTTATCTCCCATCTCTTTCATCTGAAGTAGTGACGTGGACTCATGGCTGTCCATAAAAGATACATCTATTAAACATTACAAGCGATTAGAAAAAGCTGTGTCTGAAAATTAAAAATCTGTTGTGGGCAAAATTGTAATATGACATCCCAAGAAACTCCGATTTGTAAATTCTTCAGAACTTTGTTACCAATTTCACTCTACATAAACATATATTTCGTACATAGTTACTTTATCTAAACATTTAACGTTATATGTGTGGTGTCACTAAACATATATTTCGTACATAGTTACTTTAGCTAAACATTTAACAGTATATGTGTGGTGTCACTAAACATATATTTCGTACATAGTTACTTTAGCTAAACATTTAACAGTATATGTGTGGTGTCACTAAACATATATTTCGTACATAGTTACTTTAGCTAAACATTTAACTGTCTGCATTGTGTTGTGGTTTTCAACATATCCGACGTCTGCACGACATTTTTGAGGACCGGGTTGTCGTCCCTCTTCGATCCCTTCTCGCTTGTGCAGACTAAACAGGTTAGTCTGTTATTGGAGGCACCATGGAAAGGTGGAACAGGGTCTGGATGATTCTGGTTAACCGATCCTGGCGCAAGCCATCAGCTGTAGGTCGCTGACAGCTTCCAGCTCTGGTGCTGTGAGGCGCGCCCTAGCCTCCTAGTTCTATGTTGATTTGTTATTCTTCTGTGTCTTTCCTGGCACAGAATAATCCGACTGTGTAAAACACTATCTCCATATTACGTGCCCAGGCAGAGTAGGCAAAGTTATTCTTCCCGAGTCTCAATGCGGCTTCAGAGCCAGGGGATCAACCATAGATATAATTTTCACACTTAGACAATTGCAAGAAAAATGTCGGGAACAAAATATGCCGCTCTATATTGCTTTGGTGGATTTCACAAAGGCCTTTGACTCAGTAAACAAAGTTATACTAAGTCAAGGCGACATCAAACCTCTATTAATCACTCTAAAAGATTGTCCACTAGAATCAGTTCAGAAATTTACGTATCTCGAATCCACAATTACGCAAACCATTTCTCTTGATGATGAAATAAACAGCCGAATTGGTAAGGCAGCTATGACTTTCTGCCAACTCACAGAAAGGGCCTGGAACAACACGAAACTAACACTGAAGACCAAACTCTTAATATATCAAACGTGTGTGCTTAGCACACTATTATATGGATCTGAAACCTGGACAACATACTCAAATCACGAAAAAAAACTAAATGTCTTCCACATGCGATGTCTCCGTAGAATAATGCACATCAAATGGCAGGACAAAATAACCAACTTAACTGTCCTGCAACGTGCTAAGACCCCAACAATCATGTCGATGCTCAGATGTCGAAGATTAAGATGACTGGGTCATGTCCAGCGAATGGAAGAAAAACGCATCCCGAGGCAAATACTATATGGCGAACTAACACGCAGAAAAAGACAAATCGGCAGACCTAAACTACGATATAGAGATATCTGTAAATCATCTCTGAATGACTTCTCCATATGTGAATATGACTGGGAACATCTGGCAAGTGATCTCACATCATGGATAGCATGTATAAGGAACGGTATAACATCATTTGAGACTGTGCTAAGGCAAAACTTAGAAGAGAAAAGTCTCATGAAAAAGGATGGAAAACCGTCTGGACCAGTGGGTCTGACTTGTTCATTCTGTGGCCGTGTGTGTTTGTCAAACATTGGTAGAATTAGCCACGAGAGAAGCTGTTCGACAAAAACAAAGCCTCACAAAAATACACAATAGCCTCCACTAGACCGTCTGACAAGACGAAAAGGGCCATACAATTGTGTCTTTCCGCATGGCGTTACTTTCTAGCATTTCCAGTCTTGACCTGATGTTCTTGCAGTCTGGACGTGGTTGTAGAATTATGATCATTAACTGAATTATTAACTCGCTTTAACCCCTCAATATATTTCGAAAGTCAGCCCGGTTCATTGCACGTTCCCCGTTCTAGCCTGTTTATTTTCTCTCACGCCCGAGTGTCCAGGGACGAAAATGAAACATATACCAGTGCGTCCTGAGTTCTTTAGTTATGGTTATGGAAGGCCCCGGTATCACTGCAAACGAATTAAAATCCATAATTGTTCAACCACCCGTGCCAGTGGAATCATCCGAATTACTATCTCATCTCCCAAACAAAGAAAGGTAGCTGTAGTCTTCATCATAGCATTCTCAGCACACGCCAAAAGACATAAGGCGAAACCGCACAGAAAGTGAACACAGTCAACTGTTCACCATCATATAATATCATCATGCACCGTAAACAATGGGAATATGGAAACACGATCAAAACAGATGAAACGCACAGCTCACAATGTGCACAGAGCACTTAACTCAGTAGCTCCTGCAACAAGCCGGACTTGGAACATGCGTTCTTTACTGACACCAACCACTGTCTTCGAACCCAGCCCCTTTCGATCTTCATAGTATGCTCATCAGGCCACTCAGAAAACATATATGAGTAAAAGGTTTTGTTTCGAGCCGTGCCATCGCTTTAGTTACTGCAATTATTTCCATGGTCAAACTACTTGAAGTTACCGCGAAAACTCTGCTCTTCTCCTTCACTGTTTTTCCCTTGACCAGAAATAAAATAAACAAAATACAAACTCTCCATTTTGTTAATAATGTGAGTAATGTAGTAGACTCAAACCGTTTTCATCTTTAAGTACTGAAAAGCTCACTGGGGTAGAACTAAAATTTCACTTTGAGGTTAAAAGAAACAATTGTGCACAACATTATATCTGCTGTAACATTTACTCCATCCCCAATCTAGACACTGGACGATCATCTACATCATTCTGTATACATCTTTGTCTGGTTTTACCAGAAATCCACCGTAAATATACGCTCTAATATAATAATCCCTTTTAACGCCCCTACAGAAGCCCCCAGTAATGATTGGTTAAGCCTTCAGTCATCTTGTAAACACTTCAAAGCTGCTGTACATTATCTCGACCACGATTCTACTTTCAGAGCCTAACCTAGACTCTCAATCTATAGACAAAAAATCCGTTGGAAATGTTCAATATTATCCACAATCAATCTGCAATATGAAACAGGAATCCAATTTGTGCTCCTTAATCCTTTCATTAATTTCAAATATATCCCGAATAGGAAATGAGGATATTTCAAACTAAACCAAGATTCTCACAATTCCGGGAAAAAATCGTCCAGCTCTTCCATTCGAATAATTCCAGGAAAGAACAGGATTAGAGTGACACTGATAAGAAAATCCCCGCATACCCATTGGCACCTGAAGATAGGATACAAGCTCGTGATTGGTTCATATTTAATCTCTTAAATTATACAACATAAACTTGTGTAAGAATCTACTTGATTATCGTAAGGATAATTGTCTCCTGGGAGTTAAGCTATTAATGTTTGCGTCTGATTCTATCCGCTCGTTTTTGTGCGTGTGTTTAGAATGATAGCGTGGTGTACTCACTGAACTGTGTATCTGTGTGTGTGTGGGTGTTTTTGTTTATTAAATATGTTATGTACAAAAGGGAAATCAATATATGCGTTTTTGTCGGCACTTTTTAGATTTACGGAACTCTTCACAAGAGAATAGACCTGACTCTCTCTCTCTCTCTCTCTCTCTCTCTCTCTCTCTCTGCGATCAAGTCTCAGTCAGAGTAGGATTCCAGACTCTCTCATGAAGTCAGATGTCTGTTTAAGTGATTCCATTACCCCATATAGTTTCTCTTCCAGGGAGGTGGGTATGGACCACATTGCTCTTCTCAGGTATGTGTACTGGGAGACCTGATTGGAAAAAGCAATGAGGAGAAATAACAAAGAATATAGAAACAAAAAAATTGGAAAAAAAATTGTATGGATTAAGCTTCACGTAACAAGTGGACAACTGAAACCAGAACGACGTTTCGGCGCGGTAGGCCTTCAAATGGAACAAATATACATGTACATCATGCGTACAAATACGTATTGAAAATTAAAAAATAATTTACAAAATATAATAATTTTGAACTAGGAGAAATTAGAATATATAAATTAAGTATAAAATCGCCCCTGCATCACCACTCAAAAGACAATCTAGTTTAGGTTGAAATATTTGTTCGAAGTAAAATAGCACATATACTTCTATTAAAATAAGCATATTAGAAACAGTTAGCAACTAAGTATCAGTTGTCGTCTTGAAAGTCTCAAAACCTGAAATATCGGCTGGAATATCGGCTAGAATATCGGCTAGAATATAGGCTAGAATATAGGCTGGAATATAGGCTAGAATAACGGCTAGAATATAGGCTAGAATATCGGCTAGAATATAGGCTAGAATATCGGCTAGAATATAGGCTAGAATATTGGCTAGAATATAGGCTAGAATATCGGCTAGAATATAGGCTAGAATATCGGCTAGAATATCGGCTAGAATATCGGCTAGAATATAGGCTAGAATATCGGCTAGAATATCGGCAAGAATATTGGCTAGAATATAGGCTAGAATATCGGCTAGAATATCGGCTAGAAAATAGGTTAGAATATAGGCTAGAATATCGGCTAGAATATCGGCTAGAATATAGGTTAGAATATAGGCTAGAATATCGGCTAGAATATAGGCTAGAATATCGGCTAGAATATCGGCTGGAATATAGGCTAGAATATCGGCTAGAATATCGGCTGGAGTATCGGCTAGAATATAGGCTAGAATATCGGCTAGAATATCGGATAGAATATCGGCTAGAATATAGGCTAGAATATCGGCTAGAATATAGGCTAGAATATCGGCTGGAATATCGGCTGGAGTATCGGCTAGAATATCGGCTAGAATATAGGCTAGAATATCGGCTAGAATATAGGCTAGAATATCGGCTAGAATATCGGCTGGAATATAGGCTAGAATATCGGCTAGAATATAGGCTAGAATATCAGCTAGAATATAGGCTAGAATATAGGCTAGAATATCGCAAAATGCAAGACAAAATCATAGTCGGAAAGATAAAAACATAACTCTTGGGTCTAAATTCAGGGTGATGCACAAAACCTTATTGTATCAGTTTTTTTTAATATACGCTTGCGTAGCGTGTATATATATATATATATATATATATATATATATATATATATATATATATAAGTATATATATCATTGTCATTTGCTATAACGGTTCTCGCATGCGATCAGCGATCATCTCTTTCCACAATTCTCTACACACAGTGCATCGTATCAGTTCTGATGTTGACTCTTTTCCATTCCATGACACCAAACTATCTAGAATCTTCTCTCTCTCTGTCATTTGCGATCTCTCTTTCCCTATATTTTGCCAGTTGCAATAAAGTACTCGAACTTTCCTCTTCTCATGATGTGCCCAATAATATGTTGTTTCTTTCTAATCAAAATAATTATATTAAGTATATGTATATGTATGTATGTATGTATGTATGTGTGTGTATATATAAGACTAATTTATAAGCTAAAAAAGGCTAATGAAGAAATTCTCAAAGAGGCCAACACAAAAAGGGAGCACCTAACAAACATCAGAAAGAAACATTTAACATTTTTGGGGCACATCATGAGAAGAGGAAAGTTGGAATACTTGGTTACAACTGGTAAAAGGAAAGAGAGATCGCGGACGACAAAGAGAGAAAATACTGGATAGCTTGTTGTCATGGCATGGAAAACAGTCAACAACAGAACTGATACGATGCACTGTAGATAGAAGATTGTGGAGGGGCATGATCGCCTATGCCAACCGGTATGGCACATGATGATGATGATATATATAACGAGAGAGAGAGAGAGAGAGGAACCTCGGTGGCCGAGTGGTTAGTGTACTCACCTTCTGATCAGTCCGTGTTCGATCCCCAGAAGTGCCGAATATAATTTCTGACCAATAAATCTTCGGGGTTCCTCCAGTCTCTAAAAGTGGGTAGCGGTGATTTTGTAGTACTTAAAGCCGGCCTGCCGTTATACCGACCACTTGCCCCAGAAATGGGCCGCGGTCATGGAAAAATATGGTCATTAACATAATATGTTCCATAATCCTAGCAAGGCAGGGGAGAGAATCTTTACTTTTCATGTACATATGCGTGCGTTTATGAATATATATATATTATACACACACACACACACACACGCTACACAAGCGTATAGAAAAAGTGTATAATTACACTTTACATGTGTATATGTGTAAGAATAATTGGTAACAACTGGTAAAATACATGGAAAGAGAGATCACGAACGACAAAGAGTGAAAATACATTATAGCTTGGTGTCATGGCATGGAAAACAGTCAACGACAGAATTAATGCGGTACGCTGTACATATATATATATGTATATATATATATATAAATGTTGCAAAGACAAAGCATATAGAAAAAGTGATTCAAACAGGTTGTGTGCATCACCCTGAATTTAGATCTAAGAGTGTTATTCTTATATTGCTAACTAAATATAAGATATATTCTTATATTTTCAACTTAATGATAAACTTCATATACATGTTATATATATATGTGTATGTGTTTACATGTGCATATTCGTGTTTATATATGTGTGTGTGGTGTTGGGTGCTACTTATCGGCAATGATTGCTTTCATGTCCGTTTCAATGCAGTTTCATCCCTTTTGGTCCAAATATAGTTTCCGGTTCCCTTTCTGTGGCTCCCCCTAGCTGTCAGCATATGATAGCCTCCCCGTCATCGCCATTAAACGACCTCGACAGGCCGGGCTAAATCGAGTGAGCAGTAGCCGATGGTTTAATAAACACCAGAGAAATAGGATTTGCTTAGCCTTCCACGCACTGGGCAAAATGCACGAAAGAAATGCAAGTTCGTTCACCCGGCTTAATGACGTCAACCAGCAACGTGCTGTGGAGCGGAATGAGCAAAGAAGGCCGCATGGAATACCCTAGTCGTCAACTCTACCCTTCCATCCTCAAAAACGATGACTGTTTTTGCCATTGGATTCAGGTAGGCTAAAACGAGAGAGTGAGATCGACGAAATCCGCAACTCTTCATTAATTTAATTCTAATCATTGCGCAACTCTTCACTAATTTCAACCCAATCACTGGCCTGATTGTCCTAAGAGTTAGTTTTAGTTATGTTTATTAGTTTTAGTTATATTTATTAGTTTTAGTTATGTTTATTAGTTTTGTTATGTTTATTAGTTTTAGTTATATTTATTAGTTTTAGTTATGTTTATTAGTTTTGTTATGTTTATTAGTTTTGTTATGTTTATTAGTTTTAGTTATGTTTATTAGCTTTAGTTATATTTATTAGTTTTAGTTATGTTTATTAGTTTTGTTATGTTTATTAGTTTTAGTTATGTTTATTAGCTTTAGTTATGTTTATTAGTTTTAGTTATGTTTATTAGTTTTGTTACGTTTATTAGTTTTGTTATGTTTATTAGCTTTAGTTATGTTTATTAGTTTTGTTATGTTTATTAGCTTTAGTTATGTTTATTAGTTTTGTTATGTTTATTAGCTTTAGTTATGTTTATTAGCTTTAGTTATGTTTATTAGCTTTAGTTATGTTTATTAGTTTTGTTATTTTTATTAGTTTTGTTATGTTTATTAGTTTTAGTTATGTTTATCAGTTTTGTTACGTTTATTAGTTTTGTTATGTTTATTAGCTTTAGTTATGTTTATTAGTTTTGTTATGTTTATTAGCTTTAGTTATGTTTATTAAGCAGCAGATCCTAATCCATATCTCTGCGGTTCCTCTAGCATTAATATAGTAAAAAAAAAAGTAAAGTACCCTCGTCACGCCAAGTAGGGAATATGGTGTTAGTGACCCTAATTACTAAGAATCATCATGCGAAGAGTGCAAAACAAAATCAGTCCAGACATTAGCGATGAACAGTGTGGTTTTGTTAGAGATAAAGGAACAAGCAATGCCATTTATATCATAAGATCTTTAGTAGAAAGAGCCATAGAGGTGAAAACAGATCTATACCTATGTTTCATAGATTACACCAAGGCATTTGACAAAGTAAAGCACCAAGAAATAATCAACATTTTAGGAAGCATAAACATAGACAGCAAAGATCTAAGAATAATAAAGAACATGACTGGCAACAAACAACGGCCATAAGAACTGGAAACCAATTGGGAATGTTTCAACAAATAAAACAGGGTGTTAGACAAGGTTGTGTGCTGTCATCAGATTTGTTTAATATTTATAGTGAGATTATTTTAAGATCCATAAGGGACATGCCTGGAATAACAATTGGAGGTCATAATATAAATAATGTAAGGTATGCTGATGATACAGTCTTAATCGCTAAGAGTGAAAATGAGTTGCAAGAAATGTTGGACATTATAGTGAAAGAAAGCAAAAATAAAGGACTCAGTCTTAATAGCAAAAAGACAGAGGTAATGGTAACAACAAAGAAAAAGACATCACCTCAGTGCAAAATAAAGACAAGTGGAACAATATTAAAACAGGTAAATGAATTTAAATATTTGGGAACTTTGTTAACCTCAAACGGAAGATGTACAAATGAGGTGAGATACAGAATGGCTCAGGCAAAAGTAGCTTTCCAAAAAATGAGGAAAATACTATGCAATCCATTTTTGACAATCGAAACAAGAAAAAGAGTTCTTAAATATTACGTAGAGCCAGTCTTAACTTATGGATGCGAGTCATGGACAATAGGACAACAGACAAGAAAATCACTGGAGTCTGTAGAAATGTGGTTTTACAGAAGAATCTCGAGAATACCATGGACAGCTAAGAAGAGTAATGAAGAGGTTCTGAGAGAGGTCAAAGCAAAAATAGCTAATTTCCAATGTTAGGAAGAGACAATCATCATGTTTTGGCCATGTAATGAGAAGAGAACAACTTGAATAAATTGTAACAACTGGAAAAATTGAGGGACGAAGAGATAGAGGAAGCAAAGAGAAAAAATAACAGACAGCTTAAGAGAATGGCTTGTCAGAAGGTCAACGAGACCGAAAGTTGTGGAGATACATGATCATCTACGCCACTAGGCCCGGTACTTGATGATGATGATGATGATGACCATAAATTTTACAGACCTTCGGCACATGATTTTTGGAGTAATGTGGTCGGTATTACGCCCGTTCCGCTTTACTTTCCCAGAAAAAAAATCCGGTACCCATTAAAGGCTGGGTGAACCGGAAGCCGTCGGTTGGGATCAAACCCTACATCTTGCCCTTTGTAGTCCAGTTCACTTACCACTGAGCTATCGCGGCTCTCAGCAATAATATAGTCTAGTCATGAATAAGGTCTAGCAATACATAGTCTAATCTGATTACGGGATTAATAATCGAGAAGGAAGACAACCCCGGTACTCAAAAGTGTCATGCTGAAGTCGGATGTAACCGACAGACAGAACGGCGCAAATAAACCACAACACGACGCGTCTATGCTCACTTAACCTCTTTTTAAGAATGGATAGCACAGAGAACTATTCTTTCCTTTAGCGGTCACCGGATTAATGATAGAAAGGACGCAATCATTACACCTTTTCTTAAAGTACATTAGTTTGATCATTCCTGGTGACGTCATTGCAAGAGTACGCCCAGAAATCGTTTCGGAAACTGTGGATTGGGTTGTTTTATAACTTCACGGTAATGGATAATGTCCTAACAACCAAAGTAAAACACAATCCTTTGTGTCTCGACCAACTATGGGTCGTGCTGTCAATCTCAGTGTTGACGTCAAGGAGGCAAATTAGACGGCCCATGCATGTAAATTTACAACCGTAAATAGACTGCAACAACATCAAGTCAAAAGAAGTGGTGCTACTCAAGTGGAACATAATATCAGTGATGCTGCTTGAGTCAGTAGGAGTTGTGCTGCTGCTTGAGTCAGTAGGAGTTGTGCTGTTGCTTGAGTCAGTAGGAGTTGTGCTGCTTGAGTCAGTAGGAGTTGTGCTGCTGCTTGAGTCAGTAGGAGTTGTGCTGCTTGAGTCAGTAGGAGCTGTGCTGCTTGAGTTAGTAGGAGTTGTGCTGCTTGAGTCAGTAGGAGTTGTGCTGTTGAGTTAGTAGGAGTTGTGCTGTTGAGATAGTAGGAGTTGTGCTGTTGAGTTAGTAGGAGTTGTGCTGCTTGAGTCAGTAGGAGTTGTGCTGTTGAGTTAGTAGGAGTTGTGCTGTTGAGATAGTAGGAGTTGTGCTGTTGAGTTAGTAGGAGTTGTGCTGCTTGAGTCAGTAGGAGTTGTGCTGTTGAGTTAGTTGGAGTTGTGCTGTTGAGTCAGTAGGAGTTGTGCTGATTGAGTCAGTAGGAGTTGTGCTGTTGAGTTAGTAGGAGTTGTGCTGTTGAGATAGTAGGAGTTGTGCTGTTGAGTTAGTAGGAGTTGTGCTGCTTGAGTCAGTAGGAGTTGTGCTGTTGAGTTAGTAGGAGTTGTGCTGCTGATGTTAGTAGGAGTTGTGCTGCTGATGTTAATATGAGTTGTGCTGCTGATGTTAGGAGGAGTTGTGATGCTGATGTTAGTAGGAGTTGTGATGCTTGAGTCTGTAGGAGTTGTGCTGCTTGAGTCAGTAGGAGTTGTGCTGCTTGAGTCAGTAAGAGTTGTGCTGCTTGAGTCAGTAGGAGTTATGCTGCTTGAGTCAGTAGGAGTTGTAATGCTGATGTTAGTAGGAGTTGTGATGCTGATGTTAGTAGGAGTTGTGCTGTCTGAGTCAGTAGGAGTTGTGCTGCTTGAGTCAGTACGAATTGTGCTGCTTGAGTCAGTAGGAGTTGTGCTGCTTGAGTCAGTAGGAGTTGTGATGCTGATGTTAGTAGGAGTTATGATGCTGATGTTAGTAGGAGTTGTGCTGCTTGAGTCAGTAGGAGTTGTGCTGCCTGAGTCAGTAGGAGTTGTGCTGTTGAGTCAGTAGGAGTTGTGCTGCTTGAGTCAGTAGGAGTTGTGCTGTTGAGTTAGGTGGAGTTGTGCTGTTGAGTCAGTAGGAGTTGTGCTGCTTGAGTCAGTAGGAGTTGTGCTGTTGAGTTAGTAGGAGTTGTGTTGCTGATGTTAGTAGGAGTTGGGATGCTGATGTTAGTAGGAGTTGTGCTGCTTGAGTCAGTAGGAGTTGTGCTGTTGAGTTAGTAGGAGTTGTGCTGCTAATGTTAGTAGGAGTTGTGCTGCTGATGTTAGTAGGAGTTGTGCTGCTGATGTTAGTAGGAGTTGTGATGCTGATGTTAGTAGGAGTTGTGCTGCTGATGTTAATATGAGTTGTGCTGCTGATGTTAGGAGGAGTTGTGATGCTGATGTTAGTAGGAGTTGTGATGCTGATGTTAGTAGGAGTTGTGATGCTGATGTTAGTAGGAGTTGTGCTGCTTGAGTCAGTAGGAGTTGTGCTGCTTGAGTCAGTAAGAGTTGTGCTGCTTGAGTCAGTAGGAGTTGTGCTGCTTGAGTCAGTAGGAGTTGTAATGCTGATGTTAGCAGGAGTTGTGATGCTGATGTTAGTAGGAGTTGTGCTGTCTGAGTCAGTAGGAGTTGTGCTGCTTGAGTTAGTACGAATTGTGCTGCTTGAGTCAGTAGGAGTTGTGCTGCTTGAGTCAGTAGGAGTTGTGATGCTGATGTTAGTAGGAGTTGTGATGCTGATGTTAGTAGGAGTTGTGCTGCTTGAGTCAGTAGGAGTTGTGCTGCTTGAGTCAGTAGGAGTTGTGCTGTTGAGTCAGTAGGAGTTGTGCTGCTTGAGTCAGTAGGAGTTGTGCTGCTTAAGTCAGTAGGAGTTGTGCTGCTTGAGTCAGTAGGAGTTGTGCTGCTGGTGTCAGTAGGAGTTGTTCTGCTGGTGTCAGTAGGAGTTGTACTGCTGGTGTCAGTAGGAGTTGTGATGCTGGTGTCAGTAGGAGTTGTGATGCTGGTGTCAGTAGGAGTTGTTCTGCTTGAGTCAGTAGGAGTTGTTCTGCTTGAGTCAGTAGGAGTTGTTCTGCTGGTGTCAGTAGGAGTTGTTCTGCTGGTGTCAGTAGGAGTTGTGCTGCTGGTGTCACTAGGAGTTGTGATGCTGATGTTAGTAGGAGTTATGCTGCTTGAGTCAGTAGGAGTTGTGCTGATGGTGTCAGTAGGAGTTGTGCTGTCTGAGTCAGTAGGAGTTGTGCTGCTGGTGTCAATAGGAGTTGTGATGCTGATGTTAGTAGGAGTTGTGCTGCTTGAGTCAGTAGGAGTTGTGCTGCTGGTGTCAGTAGGAGTTTTGCAGATGGTGTCAGTAGGAGTTGTGCTGTCTGAGTCAGTAGGAGTTGTGCTTCTGGTGTCAGTAGGAGTTGTGCTGCTGGTGTCAGTAGGAGTTGTGCTGCTTGAGTCAGTAGGAGATGTGCTGCTGGTGTCAGTATGAGTTGTGCTGCTGGTGTCAATAGGATTTGTGCTGCTGGTGTCAGTAGGCGTTGTGCTGCTTGTGTCATTAGGAGTTGTACTGCTGGTGTCAGTAGGAGTTGTGCTGCTTGGGTCAGTAGGAGTTGTGCTGCTGGTGACTGTAGGAGTTGTGATGCTTGAGTCAGTAGGAGTTGTGCTGCTTGAGTCAGTAGGAATTGTGCTGCTGGTGTCAGTAGGAGTTGTGCTGCTGGTGTCTGTAGGAGTTGTGCTGCTGATGTCAGTAGGAGTTGTGCTGCTGGTGTCAGTAGGAATTGTGCTGCTGGTGTCAATATGAGTTGTGCTGCTGGTGTCAATAGGAGTTGTGCTGCTGGTGTCAATATGAGTTGTGCTGCTGGTGTCAATAGGAGTTGTGCTGCTGGTGTCAGTAGGAGTTGTGCTGCTGGTGTCAATATGAGTTGTGCTGCTGGTGTCAGTAGGAGTTATGCTGCTGGTGTCAATAGTAGTTGTGCTGCTGGTGTCAATATGAGTTGTGCTGCTGGTGTCAATATGAGTTGTGCTGCTGGTGTCAGTAGGAGTTGTGCTGCTGGTGTCAATATGAGTTGTGCTGCTGGTGTCAGTAGGAGTTGTGCTGCTGGTGTTAGTAGGAGTTGTGCTGCTGGTATCAATATGAGTTGTGCTACTGGTGTCAATATGAGTTGTGCTGCTGGTGTCAATATGAGTTGTGCTGCTGGTGTCAATGTGAGTTGTGCTGCTGGTGTCAATGTGAGTTGTGCTGCTGGTGTCAATGTGAGTTGTGCTGCTGGTGTCAATATGAGTTGTGCTGCTGGTGTCAGTAGGAGTTGTGCTGCTGGTGTCAATATGAGTTGTGCTGCTGGTGTCAGTAGGAGTTGTGCTGCTGGTGTCAGTAGGAATTGTGCTGCTGGTATCAATATGAGTTGTGCTACTGGTGTCAATATGAGTTGTGCTGCTGGTGTCAATATGAGTTGTGCTGCTGGTGTCAATATGCGTTGTGCTGCTGGTATCAATATGAGTTGTGCTACTGGTGTCAATATGAGTTGTGCTGCTGGTGTCAATATGAGTTGTGCTGCTGGTGTCAATATGCGTTGTGCTGCTGGTGTCAATGTGAGTTGTGCTGCTGGTGTCAATATGAGTTGTGCTGCTGGTGTCAATATGAGTTGTGCTGCTGGTGTCAATATGAGTTGTGCTGCTGGTGTCAATGTGAGTTGTGCTGCTGGTGTCAATAGGAGTTGTGCTGCTGGCGTCAATAGGTGTTGTGTTGCTGGTGTCAATAGGAGTTGTGCTGCTGGTGTCAATATGAGTTGTGCTGCTGGTGTCAATATGAGTTGTGCTGCTGGTGTCAATATGAGTTGTGCTGCTGGTGTCAGTAGGAGTTGTGCTGCTGGTGTCAATAGGAGTTGTGCTGCTGGCGTCAATAGGTGTTGTGTTGCTGGTGTCAATAGGAGTTGTGCTGCTGGTGTCAATGTGAGTTGTGCTGCTGGTGTCAATGTGAGTTGTGCTGCTGGTGTCAATATGAGTTGTGCTGCTGGTGTCAATGTGAGTTGTGCTGCTGGTGTCAATAGGAGTTGTGCTGCTGGTGTCAATATGAGTTGTGCTGCTGGTGTCAGTAGGAGTTGTGCTGCTGGTGTCAATAGGAGTTGTGCTGCTGGCGTCAATAGGTGTTGTGTTGCTGGTGTCAATAGGAGTGTGCTACTTGTGTCAGTAGGAGTTGTGCTGCTGGAGTCAGTAGAAGTTGAGCTGTTGGAGTCAGTAGGAGTTGTGCTGCTGGTGTCAATAGGAGTCGTGCTGCTGGTGTCAATATGAGTCATGCTGCTAATTCAGTAGGAGTTGTGCTGCTGGTGTCAATAGGAGTTGTGCTGCCGGTGTCATTAGGAGTTGTGCTGCTGGAGTCAATAGGAGTTGTGCTGCTGGTGTCAATAGGAGTTGTGCTGCTGGTGTCAATAGGAGTTGTGCTGCTGGTGTCAGTAGGAGTTGTGCTGCTGGTGTCAATAGGAGTTGTGCTGCTGGTGTCAATAGGAGTTGTGCTGCTATGTCAGTAGGAGTTGTGCTGCTGGTGTCAATAGGAGTTGTGCTGCTATGTCAGTAGGAGTTGTGCTGCTGGTGTCAGTAGGAGTTGTGCTGCTGGTGTCAGTAGGAGTTGTGCTGCTATGTCAGTAGGAGTTGTGCTGCTGGTGTTAATAGGAGTTGTGCTGCTGGAGTCAATAAAATGGGTGCTGCTACTCAAATCAAAAGGAGTGATACATCAAGACTAACCACCCCCCCCCCCCCCATGTGTAACCAACAAAATAGAAGCAATGCAAAAAAAAAAAACAAAGGGGGACAATCTGGAATGACTCGCCCCCCCCCTCCCACAAACAGCAACAGTAAGCTGCCCAAGCTGTCCTAGGTTATCCCAGGCTTGTATCAGGTTTAACGGTCACATCCGGACACAATCTAATCTAACAACTGGATGAAATGAGGGGTCTTCATCGCCCATGACCAGAGAACAACAACAACTTTAATACAACGATCGATTTGCTGGCCGGCAGGCCCGACAAAACAGTCACTGGCCGACGAGCCTTGTATCTTCTAGTGAATTATAGGAGGAAGAGGAATGTTTTGCAGCTCTCCAAAAAAAATGACAAATAAACAACAACAGAAAAAAAACAAAGAACAATATATGGTCCAAAGCAGGCTCGAATCCGTACTCCTTGGCACTGCGCCTTGCATCAAGAAGCCGAATGCTAGGGAACACTGCTACTCACCTAATTAAAGAAAGAATTAGCTATCGTGGGCGATGTCTTTCACTCAGGTGTTCTCATAACTATAGCATAGGGTTTTGATCACAGCTTGTTTTTTTCTGTTGTTGTTTATTTGTCATGTTTTCTGAGTGCCATATAACATACCTCTCCCTCCTATAATTCGCTGAATTATCACCTCGAAATAGTAAATCCCTCTTTAATAGTATTCATTTATTATTATTTGTCTCCTTGTATCTTCTATTAGTGCAGCAACAAAGTTTCTACTTCTGATCATCATCAATTTTTTGCAGTAAGCCATTGTCCGGCCTACACTTTTACCTCCGTTTCTACAGTCCTGTTCTTTCTGTTATTCTTTTCTCTGTCTTTTTTTACGTCTACCGTTATGAACCCACTTTATGACAGTTCGTGTGTTTGTTTCGGAATCTCTTCTGAACATGTTAGCTATCCAACTCCATCTTTTGTACTCGTCGCTTATGTGTCGGTTACGTCTGCATGATGGTCCTAGGCTCGAGGTAAAGAAATGAACATAAATAATTGAAAATGCGAAACTGCAGTAATGCTAATTATAAAGAGAAATGAAACAAAAAATATAGAACAAAATATTTAAAAAAACGGAATGGTTAAATGTTTACGCAATAAATGAACGAGACAACTTAGAACAACGTTACGGCTCTATAGGATTTCAGCAGGAACAAACATACAACACACACACACACACGCACACACACACAGACAGATAATGGAGTATTTAAAATTTTAATAATTAAAATTTAAAAAAATAATGTTTAAAAAAAATAATTTCGACCTGGAATGTAGTTCGAGATTATTTTGTTTATTTTGTTTATTATTTTTCAAATTTTAAATACTCCAATATTTGCGTGTTTTGTATGTTTGTTCCTGCTGAAGGCATATTGAGCCGAAACGTCGTTCTAATTTGTGTCGTCCATCTATTACGTAAAGTTGTAACCATACTGTTTTTTTCTATATTTTTTTCCTATTTTCTTGTCTATATTTTATATGTATATTTTTTTATATATATTTTTTTCTATATTTTTTTTCTATATTTTTTTTAATATTTATTTTCTATATTTTTCCCTATTTTCTTATATATATATATATATATATTATATATATATATATATATATATATATATATATATATGTTTTCCTATAATTTTCTATATTTTTCCATATATATATATATATATATATATATATATATATATATATATATATATATTCTATATTGTTTTCTATAGTTATATATATTTTTTTTCTATATTTTTTTCTATTTTTTATTCTATATTTTTTTTCTATATTTTTTTCCTAATTTCTTGTCTATATTATATATATATATATATATATATATATATATATATATAATATATATATATATATATATATGTATATATATATATGTTTTCCTATTTTTTTCTATATTTTTCCCTATTATTATTATTATTATTATATATATATATATATATATATATTCTATATTTTTTCTATAGTTATATATATTTTTTTTTCTATATTTTTTTTTCTTTCTTTTTTTTCACGGTACCCGACCTCGTCAACAGAATTTACCAACTCGCTTTGGCGAGAGCTGTGATATGAGTGGAGCGGATATGGGACATTTTCTCGACTGCAGTGATACTGATTCCATGAGCACAACAGAAAAGAAGAGAACTCCATCTTATCCTTGCTATCACTGTAGACATCTCTTGTCATCATGTTTTGGATATTTCCTCTTTGCTTTTTTAAAATTTCGCCAAAACATTTCCATCATTTTTTCCTTATCCAGGTTTTTGCGTGAAGTGATGACAGATCTTGAAGTTTCAATTTCCGCTGTTGTCCAACATATTAATCCTTACGAAGGCAGAATTTGTACACACATTTCTCATTGATCGTTTATTTCTGTCTCTATTTTTTTTGTGCTGGCTGGGTGGAGTTTATTTTTTTAGTAATGACTGGGTGGAGTATAGTTTTTTTGTGCTGGCAGTGTGGAGTTTAGCTTTTTATTGATGACGGTGGAGTTTAGTTTTTTAGTGATGACTGGGTGGAGTTTAGTTTTTTAGTGATGATTGAGTGAAGTTTCGTTTTTTTAGTGATGATTGGGTGAATTTTAGTTTTTTATTGATGACTAAGTGAAGTTTAGATTCTTAGTCATGATTGGGTCAAGTTTACTTTTTCAGTGATGATTAGGTCGAGTTTAGTTTTTTTTATTGATGATTGTGTGGAGTTTAGTTTTTTTAGTGATGACTAGGTGAAGTTTAGTTTTTTATTGATTTTTGGGAAGTTTAGTTTTTTAGTTATGTTTGGGTGGTGTTTCGTTTTTAGTGATGACTGGGTGGAGTTTATTTTTTTTAATGATGACTGGGTGAAGTTTAGATTTTTAGTGATGATTGGGTGAAGTTTAGTTTTTTAGTGATGATTGGGTGTAGTTTAGTTTTTTAATGATGATTGAGTGAAGTTTAGTTTTTTTAGTGATGACTGTGTGAAGTTTAGTCTTTTAGTGATGATTGCGTGGAGTTTAGTTTTTTTCTTCCTGATTGGGTGGAGTTTAGTTTTTTAGTGATGATTGTGTGGAATTTTTTTTTTTTTATTGTTAACTAGCTGAAGTTTAGTTTTTTGGTGATGATTGGGTGAAGTTTCGTTTCTTTTAGTGATGATTGGGTGAATTTTAGTTTTTTATTGATGACTAAGTGAAGTTTAGATTGTTAGTGATGATTGGGTGAAGTTTATTTTTTCAGTGATGATTAGGTCGAGTTTAGTTTTTTTATTGATGATTGTGTGGAGTTTAGTTTTTTTTAGTGATGACTAGGTGAAGTTTAGTTTTTTATTGATGGTTGGGGAGTTAGTTTTTTAGTTATGTTTGGGTGGTGTTTAGTTTTTTTAGTGATGACTGGGTGGAGTTTAGTTTTTTTAATGATGACTGGGTGGAGTTTAGTTTTTTAGTGATGATTGTGTGGAATTTCGTTTTTTATTGATCAATAGGTGAAGTTTAGTTTTTTGGTCCTGATTGGGTGGAGTTTAGTTTTATAGTGATGATTGTGTGAAGTTTAGTTTTTATAGTGATGATTGGGTTGAGTTTAGTTTTTTGGTGATGATTGGGTGAAGTTTAGTTTTTTTTTATTGATGACTGGGTAAAGTTTAGATTTTTAGTGATAATTGGGTGGTGTTTAGTTTTTAGTGCTGATTGGGTGAAGTTTACTTTTTCAGTGATTATTATATCGAGTTTAGTTTTTTTAATGATGATTGTGTGGAGTTTAGTTTTATAGTGATGATTAGGTGAAGTTTATTTTTTTATTGATGAATGGGTGAAGTTTTTTTTTTATTGATGACTAGGTGAAGTTTAGTTTTTAGTGATGATTAGGTGAAGTTTAGTTTTTTAGCGATGATTAGGTGAAGTTTAGTTTTTTAGTGATGATTAGGTAAAGTTTAGTTTTTTAGTGAAGATTAGGTGAAGTTTAGTTTTTTAGTCATGATTAGGTGAAGTTTAGTTTTTTAGTGATGGTTAGGTGAAGTTTATTTTTTATTGATGATTGGGTGAAGTTTATATTTATAATGATGATTGGGTCCAGTTTAGTTCTATTAGTGAAGATTGGGTCAAGTTTGAATTTTTGGTGATGATTCGGTGGAGTTCCCTCTATCTTATCGTCCCTCAATTTTCCCAGTTGTTACAATATATTCCTGCTGTTCCCTTCTCATTACATGGCCAAACAATGAAGACTCTTTTTCTTCTTTCCTTCTACATCTGGCAAGGGGGGGGGGGGGGGATTACGGTAGGCGCAAGGAGAGAGTTGCATCCCCCCCCCCTATCTGATATTTTTAATGCTTTCATTACTAATCTGTTTTTCTTTCTTTGTATCTTTTAAAATTATCTATCCATCCATCCATCCATCCATCCATCCATCCATCCATCCATCCATCCATCCATCCATCCATCCATCCATCCTCCATCCATCCATCCATCCACCCGTCCGTCCATCCATCCATCCACTCCTCCATCCATCCATCCATCCATCCATCCATCCATCCATCCACCCGTCCATCCATCCATCCATCCATCCATCCATCCACCCATCCATCCACCCGTCCATCCATCCATCCATCCACCCGTCCATCCATCCATCCATCCATCCATCCATCCATCCATCCATCCATCCATCCATCCATCCATACATACATACATACATACATCCATCCATCCATCCATCCATCCATCCATCCATCCATCCATCCATCCATCCATCCATCTATCTATCTATCTATCTATTTATCTATCTATCTATCTATCTATCTATCTATCTATCTATCTATCTATCTATCTATCTATCTATCTATCTATCTATCTATCTATCTATCTATCTATCTATCTATCTATCTATCTATCTATCTATCTATCTATCTATCTATCTATCTATCTATCTATCTATCTATCTATCTATCTATCTATCTATCTATCTATCTATCTATCTATCTATCTATCTATCTATCTATCTATCTATCTATCTATCTATCTATCTATCTATCTATCTATCTATCTATCTATCTATCTATCTATCTATCTATCTATCTATCTATCTATCTATCTATCTATCTATCTATCTATCTATCTATCTATCTATCTATCTATCTATCTATCTATTGTCCTTTCGAGGCGAAGACGGCACATAGGGCAGAACTACAATCTCAAAAACAGAAACCTTGCATGCCAAAATGGCACATCTGTTTCCATAACAATGCTTTTTACAATTACAGCTTCTCAAACCATCGATCAACCTCCTTAGTCACCTCTTTCGACATGCCTGGAAGGTCACAGTGTCACTATTCTTTACATCCCACATAATGAGGCACTGGTAACACACGGAGTTTAAAATTATCTATCTATTGTCCTTTCGAGCCGAAGACGGCACATAGGGCAGAACCAGAATCTCAAAAACAGAAACCTTGCGTGCCAAAATGGCACATATTGCAGAGATCACAGTCTCTAAAATCTATGGCTCTGTTTCCATAACAATAGTTTTTACAGTGACAGCTTAAAATTATACGCCCTAAGAATTTTGCATCGGGGCAACTGCCCCTCCCCTATCACGTTACGCCACTGGATCTAACAATAGCTAGTATTTTCGTTAGCTGCACTCACACCGTGGAGTAGGTTTCTCATTATTCATTGTTTTCCATTACATACATCTTTGGTTATAAATGTCAGCCTGCGACAGTCGTATCTATGTATCATATCGTGTTAAAACAACGCATTTACTGAATACATTAACAGGACTTGACGTACACTCGGCAGCCTGTCTCATTAACATCATATATATTTATTTTCGTCTTAAGTTACATCTTTCAGTGTCTGGTAATTGTTTATTTCTTTTCCTGTACTTTCTTATTTCGTTATGCTAGAGAGAGTTTAAGCATATAGTTAACTAGTGCATTACCATCATCATGTACCCTGCCGGTTGGCGTAGGCGATCATGTCCCTCGACAATCTTCTATCTACAGTGCATCGTATCAGTTCTGTTGTTGACTGTTTTCCATGCCATGACACTAAGCTATCCAGTACTTTATCTCTTTGTCGTCCGCGATCTCTCTTTCCTTTTATTTTGCCAGTTGTAACCAAGTATTCCAACTTTCCTTTTCTCATGATGTGCCCGAAAAATGTTGATTGCTTCTTTCTGATGTTTTTTAAGAGCTCCCTTTTTGTGTTGGCCTCTTTGAGAACTTCCTCGTTGGTCTTTTTAGCTGTCCAGGGAACTTTCAACATTCTTCTGAGAAATCCCATCTCTGTGGCCTCTAATCGTCTTTTAATTTGTCTGTCTACTGTCCATGATTCGCTTCCATTGGTCAGAATTGGTTCTATAGTGCATTATAGTAAGTGATAATAGAAAATACTGGGAAAACCTTGGAAAAACTGTGATATGACGTGAACCTCCCGGCAATATGGTGGATAGACGGCAGGAACCATTGAAGACTATGTATGAAAAGTGTTCCTTGTTGCAGTTTCCTCATATTTCAAGTCCGGCGTGTTGCATGAGCTACTGAGTTAAGTGCTATGTGCACACCGTGAGCTGTGAGTCTCATTCGTTTTGATCATGTTTCGATATTCCCTTTGTTTACGATGAATTATGATATCGAATGACAAGGAACAGTTGGCTGTGTTCACTTTCTGTGCGGTTTCGCCTTATGTCTTTTGGCGTGTGCTGAGACTAATATAATGGGGTCTACAGCTACCTTTCTTTGTTTAGGAGATGAGTTAGTAATTCGATTGATTCCACTGGCATGGACAGTTGAGCAATAATGGATTTTAATTCGTTTGATGTGATACCGGGGCCTTCCATTACAAGAAATAGTAAGTGATGGAAAATGTAACAGAGGAAAAAAAAAGAGTGACAAAAATCAGTTTTAGCAACATGATAAATATACTCATATCAAAGTAAACAACATCAGAACTAAAACTGATAGCAAAATAGTGTAAAGTGGCGTATAGGGAATATGGTGTTAGTGACCATAATTTGTACAGACCTTTGGCACATGATTTTTGGAGTAATGTGGTCGGTATTACGCCCGTGCCGCTTTACTTTCCCAGAAACAAATCCGGTACCCATTAAAGGCTGGGTGAACCCGGAAGCCGTCGGTCAGGATCAAACACGACCTTTGTAGTCCAGTTCACTAACCACTTAGCTAATGCGGCTCCCATATGTCTTGTTTAACAATAAAAATCAAGAAAAAGAGTTCTTAAATGTTATGTAGAGCCAATTTTAACATATAGATGTGAATCATGGATAATATGACAACAGACAAGAAAATCACTGGAGTCTGTAGAAATGTGGTTTTACAGAAGAGTGTTGAGAATACCGTGGACAGCTAAGGAGAGTAATGAAAACGTTCTGAAATAGGTCAAAGCAAAAAGAGAGTTAATTTCCAATATCAGGAAGAAACAATCATCATTTTTTGGCCAGGTAATGAGAAGAGAACAACTGGAATATTTTGTAACAACTGGGAAAATTGAGGGACGAAGAGATAGAGGGAAATAAAGAGAAAAAATACTAGACAGCTTAAGAGAATGGCTTGGCAGAAGGTCAACAACAGAAATGATAAATAGCTGCCGAGATCGAAAGTTATGGAGAGACACGATCACCTACGACAGCAGGCCCGGTACTTGATGAGGATAATGATGATTTCCATAACCATCTTGATGGTTTTTGTGATTTTTCCTATGGATTCCATGACAAGTTATGTCTTACTTTGTTGAACTTGGATTTTATCCACTTTAATCAAATAGGAGTTGTGAAGAAAAAAATCGTAACGAGTGTCAAATTGATATTTTTTAATACAAAGGTACGAGTATAAAACACAGTCATTATATGACTCATGGCGGAGTGGTTAGAGCGTTCACTTGCAGAAAAGAAGGATGCTGGATCAGTCCCGAGAAATGACTGAACTTTCCGGAATGATAAGTCTCAGGGGCTCACTCAAACTCTAAAAATTGATACCAGATATTTTTCTGGGAAATGAAGGCGACCTAGCGTGATGCCGACCACATCACCCAAAAGTGTGCTGATATTCATGGAAACATATGGTCTTCTTATTTCCTTCCTCATTTGTCTTTCAGCGTCGAGGGAAGATATAATTTGCGATATTTTGCTTTTCTTTTCACCTCTGCTGCTGTTATGATTCCTATTGTTTCTAATATTCCGTCAATCCATCTTTTTCGTGGTTGACCCTTGGATCTGGTGTTCTCGCAACGTTTATTGAAGGCTCACTTTGTCTTCATCTTTCCGCCTTGTCACGTTTGTCAAACCATTTTATCTGTTGTTTCTTTATATATTCTATGGCGGGGTTTATTCCTAACCTTTTCCTCAGTTCTATTTCTCAGCAATAATCTTTGAGAAATTTGTAACATTAGTTTGCGTGACAAGTCCTCATTAATGCAGCCTATAGTTTACGAAAACAAGTGTACAATTTCTCTAGAATGTTTATAAAAATCCTTCAAAAATGATTTTTTAAAAATAATTCCAGTTTTTTTACAAGTGAGACTTGTATTATTTATGTTTTTTTTTTTTTAAATATATAATTTTGTTTCCAGGTGCTTTGAACAGACCTTTATCTGCAACCCCTTTTCTCCGTCTTCTGTTTGTCCTTATTTGGTTTTCATTGTGGGCAGAAAAAATATCATTGAGCTGCTGTCAACTGTTCTCTGGTTGGCCTCTTATGTTGTCACGTTTCTGCCAATCAATATTTTCGATGATTCCCTCCTTTTGACAGCATTTGTTGATAGCTTCATGATTGTTTAATTGTTTCTGACTTTAAGGTGGAGGAAATTGATTTTGTTTTCATATATGCTACGTTTATATATATATATATATATATATATATATATATATATATATATATATATATATCATCGTCATCACGTACCGGCCTTCCTGGCGTAGATGATCATGTCTCTCCACAACTTTCGATCTCGACAGTTATTTATCATTTCTGCTATTGACCTTCTGCCAAGCCACTCTCTTAAGCTGTCTGGTACTTTTTCTCTTTGCTTCCCTCTATCTCTTCGTCCCTCAATTTTTCCAGTTGTTACAATATATTCCAGTTGTTCCCTTCCCATTACATGGCCAAAAAATGATGATTGTTTCTTCCTAAAATTGGAAATTAGCTCTCATTTTTCTCTAACCTCTTTCAGAACATTTTCATTACTCTTCTTAGCTGTCTATAGTATTCTCAACATTCTTCTGTAAAACCACATTTCTACAGACTCCAGTGATTCACAAAACAATAAGACACCATTTTTAAATGGGAACAAGAAATAAATATAACAGATAGTTCCAATTGTTTAAACTCTTTCATAGAACCATTGTCACGGTACTCACGAGTGTCTGTTGATACTTCGATCTGAAGGCAAAGCGTTTGACAGCAACAAATCGTGAAGCTGTCGACGCCTCATAGCTGATGGCATTCGTCAAGATCTATGGGACAGAACAATCCAGACACTACTCCACCTCTTCGCAGTGTCTTTTTTTTTGGCGTTCGCCAGCCATTTTTTTTAACCTCTTGTGAAGTCCCTAGATGCTGGAACTAAATTTTGCGTGTTAATCCGTTTTTCAGTGTGCACAGGGGTCCCTCGCCGCATAGACAGATAACTCCATATTCAGAAGTACTCATATTTTATCCGTCGATGGGTAATTGACGTTTCAAGGCGGGGCTCGCTGCAGAGACCAGGGGTGGTTTCAGCAAAGAGAAGTCTAAAAAAAAAACTCGTAACTGGTGCCAGCCGGGATTTGAGCCCACAACCTCTCTGTCTGTCGACGTCTTGCATAGTGACCAACCAGACCCCCAACAATGCTTTTAAAATAGACATACAGGAGCTTACTTTCTTTGCGTGAATCCTTCAATTAAATGAGATGTTAATTCTGATGATTCCACTGGCACGGGCGGTTGAGCAATTATGGGATGTTAAAACGCTTGCAGTGTCACAGGGGCCTTCGACTTACTACAACCACAGACTTTGTTTCCTTACTAGTTAGCTATGTGGGAGCCGTGATAGCTCAGTGGTTAGTGAACTGCACTACAAAGAACAAGAGCTAGGGTTCGATTCCAACCGACGGCTTTCGGTTTCACCCAGCCTTTAATGGGTACCGGATTTTTATGGGAAAGTAAAGCAGTACGGGCGTAATACCGACCACACTACCCCAAAAAATATGTACCGAAGGTCTGTAAAATTTATGGTCACTATCACCACATTCCCAATACGTCATTTGGCGTGACGGGGGTAATTTACTTTTTACTGACAAATCATGGTTGCTTGCAACCAACCGTCTGTCAAGACCCCAAAGGCTATATAATCACATAATTATTCATCAACTCATCATCATCATTATCATCGAGTGCCATCTCCGCAAAGAAGGTTGGCTACCATGGAGCGTCATTCTGCTCTGTCTCTTGCTTTGATGGTGCAGGTTGTCATAGGTTGGTTTGTCCATCTTTTGGTATTACTCGTCCATGTTAGTCTTGGTCTGCCTCTGCCTCTTTTACCTTGTATTTTCCCCTCCAGAATTACTTTCAATCTTCAACTATTGAAGCTGAAACACCAGCAGCAAAATTTTATGTAAATTTAGATGACTTCACCTTGAGCGAAATAGAAACCACCTTAAATCGTATGGCCAATAACAAGGCTGATGGAGAGGATAAGTTACAGCAGAGATACTCAAGGCAATTGATAGCCATAATTTGATACATCTGCAGAAAATATTCAACATCATTTGGAAAGCAGAGAAGACGCCTCATAAATAAATCTTTGAGACTGTAACAACTGGAGAGGCGTGAAACTTTTGTCAGTTGCCTCAAAGTTATTCTGCAAAATCATCCTAAATAGAATAAAGGATTCAATAGATACAGTAATGCGTGAAGAACAGGCTGGGTTTAGAAAAGGGAGAAGCTGCCTTGACCACATTTTTACTCAACAACTTATATTGGAGGAACACATTGAAAAGCAAAAACCTTTTGTACTTAACTTCAATTACTTCAAAAAAAAAGCATTCGTCAGTATTCATCGAGATTCTTTGTGGAAAATTCTGAAGCAATATGGCTTACCATAAAAAATCATAAATATTATCAAAGACATGTATGATGGTTACACATGTGCAGTTCGAACAGAGGAAGGACTAAGCGAATGTTTCCCAATAGAAACTGGGGTTAAACAAGGATGTATTTTATCACCCTTGTTATGGACTTCATAATGAAGAAATGCTGCACTGGTAATAAAGGCATCGAATGGATACAAGGAGACCATTTGGAGGACCTCGACTTTGCTGATGACATAGTTTTCATCAGCAGTCAGATAAAAACGATGCAGGAAAACACAAATGAACTATTATCAATAGCCAGCAAAATTGGGCTTGAGATAAATCATGAAAAGACTAAAGTCATGAAAAGCTTAATTCCAACAGACGACAAAATATACATGGAAAACAAACCAGTAGAAGAGATCGATCACTTTATCTATCTTGGAAGTCACATTGATCGAGAAGGCGATACAAGTAAAGAAATTAGAATCAGAATGGCTAAAGGAGCAATGTTTTTCAGAAGCCTTGAAAAGTTGTGGAAATCAAAACTCATCAGCACAAACACAAAACTTAGACTATTTAAATCAAATGTACTATCAACCCTTCCGTATGCGTGTGGAAGCTGGAAAACAACAAGATATATAGAAACAAAGTTGAACGCATTCGAAAATAAATGTCTAAGGAAAATACTTGGTATAGCGTAGAACGAATTCAAAACAAACGAGGAAATTAGAGAAATCGCCAATCAACCACTAATATCTTCAGTAATCAAGAAAAGATGATGGTCATATGTTGGACATGTGATGAGAAGAGATAATAACCGAATAGCAAAGGAAGCCCTCATGTGGGAATCAACAGGTAAGAGGGAAAGAGGAAGACCCAGAGAGACACTGAGAAGAACATTGATGAGAGAGGCAAGAGCAGCAGGAATCGGCTCCCTCAATGAGATAGAGCTGCTTGCACAGAACAGAGATAAATGGCGAGATTTGATAAAATATCTTTTAAAGAAGTGAAGACTACTAGAACCAAAATTCAGATAAGAGAAGGAGTATCTTGGTCTACGCCCTATGGGCCGGCTACGGTTCGAACGGTCAATAGATAGATAGATTGAGATATAAATTTGTGAAGGGACATGATCACCATCGCCGGTGGTTCCGAAAGAGCGAGGCGCCAAACTTTAGCATTAGCGCAGCATCAGTGATATTGCCGCATGCCTACTCAATGTTTAGACAAAATACAATGACAATATCCACATATACTTTATATTTGTTGGCACATAAACAAGATTTCTGCAGGATATCGTTAATTCTGTCTCATCATTTATTTTCTTCTATATTATATCATTCAAATCATGAAAAAAGACTAAATGTCTTCCACATGCGATGTCTCCGCACAATAATGCACATCAAATGGCAGGACAAAATAACCAACTTAACTGTCCTGCGACGTGCTAAGACCCCAACAATCATGTCGATGCTCAGATGTCGAAGACTAAGATGGCTGGGGCATATCCGGCGAATGAAAGAAAAACGCATTCCCAAGCAAATACTATACGGTGAACTAATACGCGGAAAAAGATAAATCATGAGACCTAAACTACAAAATAGAGATATCAGTAAATCATCTCTGAATGACTTCTTTATCTGTGAAAATGACTGGCAACATCTGGCAAGTGATCTCACATCATGGAGAGCATGTATAAGGAATGGTATAACATCTTTTGAGGCTGTGCTAAGACAAAACTTAGAAGAGAAAAGACTCATGAAAAAGGATGGAAAACCCTGTGGATCAGTGGGCCTGACTTGTTCATTCTGTGGCCGTTTGTGTTTGTCAAACATTGGTAGAATTAGCCACGAGAGAAGCTGTGCGACAAAAACAAAACCTCAAAAACATACACAATAGCCTCCACTACACCGTCTGACAAGACGAAAAGGTCCATATATTATATCGTTGAGCCCAGTTAACTAATATTTGTTAATACGTGGCAAACTTGTCCAGACCCAACGTTGTGCTTCCTATTTGACACGTTCTGTGCGCCATAAACAGAATCATTGGGGCACTGAAATAGAAGAAAATCATATTCGTATTTGTAATGTAAGAATACCTATTTCTGATATATAATAATACATCTTTGCAATTTGTAGTAATACCCATCTGTAATACATAATTATACCTAATGGTAATCTGTATTAATACCTATTTCTAATATATAATAATACCTTTTTGTAATGTAACATTATCAATTTATAATTATTTTCATTGTTTGTTTATTTGTTTATGGAAGGCCCCGGTATCACTGCAAACGAATTAAAATCCATCATTGCTCAACCGCCCGTGCCAGCGTAATCATCCGAATCTCATCTCCCAGACAAAGAAAGGTAACTGTAGTCCCCATCGTAGCAGTCTCAGCACACGCCAAAAGACATAAGGCGAAACCGCGCAGAAAGTGAACACAGCCAACTGTTCCCTGTCATATGATATCATCATTCATCGTAAACAATTAGAATGTCGAAACATGATCCAAACGAATGAGACACACAGCTCACGGTATGCACAGAGCACTTAACTCAGTAGCTCCTGCAACAAGCCGGACTTGGAATATGAGGAAACTGCAACAAGGAACACTTTTCATGCATAGCCTTCAATTGTTCCCGCCGCCTATCCACCATATACCGGAAGTTCACCACCAATTTATAATATGTAATAACACCTATTTATCATCATCATCATCATCATTATGTGCCATACCGGTTGGCGTAGGTGATCATGTCCCTCCACAATCTTCTATCTACAGTGCATCGTATCAGTTCTGTTGTTGACAGTTTTCCATGTCATGACACCAAGCTATCCAGTATTTTCTTTCTTTGTCGCCCGCGATCTCTCTTTCCTTTTATTTTGCCAGTTGTAACCAAGTATTCCAACTTTCCTCTTCTCATGATGTGCCCGAAAAATGTTGATTGCTTCTTTCTGATGTTTTTTTAAGAGCTCCCTTTTTGTGTTGGCCTCTTTGAGAACTTCCTCATTGGTCTTTTTAGCTGTCCAGGAAACTTTCAACATTCTTCTGAAAAATCCCATCTTTGTGGCCTCTAATAGTCTTTTAATTTGTTTGTCTACTGTCCATGATTCGCTTCCATAGGTCAGAATTGGTTCTATATAGCACCGATGAACTCTCTTTCTCATTTTTATTGACATAGATTTGTTGCATAAGATAGTTTACCTATTTATAATATGTAACAATACTTAATTGTAATATATAACACCTGTTTGAAATATAAAATAGTAATACCTATTTGTAATATAAGAAAACTGTTGTTTGTTTCAACACCAAAAAATATAAATCTTCCTAACAGAAATCATGTATTTTTTGAGTATGTGAAATGAATAATTGTGATTTTGTGACGAATTGTGGAAATGCCATATGTAAACATAATGTAAGTAAAGTAATGTACCCTCGTCACGCCAAGTGGCGTATAGAGAATATGGTGTTAGTGACCATAATTTTTACAGACCTCCGGCACATGATTTTTGGGATAATGTGTTCGGTATTACGCCCGTGTCGCCCAGAAAAAAAAATCAGGTACCCATTAAAGGCTGTGTGAACCCGGAAGCCGTCGGTTGGGATCGAACCAGACCTCTTGTCCTTTGTAGTCCAGTTCACTAACCACCGAGCTACCGCGGCTCCCAAACATCATGTGCTGTAGGTTTATTTTTGCTGTGGTCGCTACATTAAATCACTTTGATACTTTATTGTTACTGAATTTAATTTATGCACATAAAGTAGTAGCCTACTCATTAATAACTGCAATTTTCAGAAATTACCTGACCTATACAATTCGTGAGAAGGCCAGTGGTATATGATGGTTATGTTTAGTCGAAGGCCCCGGTATCACTGTAAATGAATTAAAATGCAAAATTGCTCAACCGCCCATGCCAATGGAATCATCCGAATTAAAAGTCATCTCATTGAAGGATCTAAACAAAGAAAGACAGCTGCAGACCCCATCACAGCTGCTACATCACACGCCAAATGACATAAGGCCAAGCGGCACCGAAAGTGAACGCAGCTGAACAGTCCTTCGTCATATGATATCATTCATCGTAAGCAATCTGAATATCGAAATACGATCTGAATGAAAAACACAGCTCACAGTGTGCACAGAGCACTAAACTCAGTAGCTCCGTCAACAAGCCGGACTTGGAATATGATGAAACTGCAACAAGGAACACTTTTCAGACTGAGACTCCATGGTTACTGCTGCATATCCGCCATATTGACCGGAAGTCCCGGTATATAAGTAAGGAAAGGGAGCACAGTGTGTCAAACGTTTGGGAGCCCCTGTAACAAGCCCCCCCCGCCGCGGTATTTGATGAAGATATAATGACCCAGAGTGATAGAAACACAATCACCACTGACTGTAGACCATTCTGACTGTGTGCAAGTAATTAATCGCTCCCATTTGGATTGTCAAGACCAAATCCGATTCCATCCGGACGCCTCCATTGTTGATATTAATTTTTTTGCAGCCAATCATATTTTAGGAACAGTTTTTTTTTTCCCGATAAATTGTTGTGATCAAGTTCTGTAGTGCTGCCCCACGTGATCGTATCTGTCTTTCGGTATTTGGTATTGCATTAAATTGTCTTGCTATATCCGTTGGACTTTCGTGTCAAACTTTTTAAATATCGTTTAGCATTACATTTAATAAGGGAGGATTGAAAGTGATCGTGTAGATTTCCCATTTGCAGTGAATTATTGGGGTGGAGGCAAAGTGGATTTCCATTTTAATTGTTAAAGTGTCATGACAAACCTTCACTGTTATTTAGTAATAATTTAAGTTGTATTTTAAAATTGTTATAACAAACCTTCACTTTTGTTTAATACTATAACATCATTTACATTTTTAAATTGTCGTGGAAAACATTCATTCATTTTTAGTAACAATAATTTCAGTTTTATTTTTAAATTATCATGACAAACCACTTTTTAAAAAAACCAACACGACAAACCTTTACACAACGAACCTTTACCTTTGATGCTCGTTACGGGAACACCAGATTCAAGGGCCGACCGCGAAAAAGATGGATTGGTGGAATATTCAAAACACTAGGAAACAAAAGCAACAGAGTCCTAGAGAAAAGCAAAAGACCACAAGTTAAATAACCCCGTCGATGCTGAAAGTTAAATGAGGAAGGAAAGAAGAGAACCTGCACTACTTGTAGTGACCATCATCTTCATCATCATCATCATCATCATCATCATCTTCATCTTTTTCTTCTCTCTCCCTTTTTCTTCTCTCTCCCTTTTTTTCTCTCTCTTTTTCTTCTCTTTGCCTTTTTCTTCTCTCTCCCTTTTTCTTATCTCTCCCCGTTTTCTCTCCCCTTGTTTACTGCTCTCCCCCTGTTTTCTCTCTCTCCCTTTTTCTTCTCTCTCTCTTTTTCTTATCTCTCCCCCTGTTTTCTCTCTCCCCCTGTTTTCTTCTCCCCCCCCCTGTTTTCTCTCCCCCCCACCCTGTTTTCTCTCTCTCCCTTTTTCTTGTTTCACGTCTAGTGGTCATTCTTTGTCTCACACCTTTACAGTCATGACAACTGAGCCGTTATTTATAATTTGATTTTCCCCTTATTCTCGCTTGTTGTAGTTACTTCCTTAGTGTTGTTATATTCTATTACAGTTGTCTTGTGTGTCCGTTTATCTGTGCTTGTTATTTTCCAGGGAAGAAAGTTAGTTGCCGAAACGTCATAGTTTTGTTCTCCTATATATGATGTGTACAACTCGTCTGTGCAGTAACTCTTCTGTGTAGTAACTCGTCCGTGTAGTAACTCGTCTGTGCAGTAACTCATCTGTGCAGCAACTCAACTCGTCTGTGCAGCAACTCATTCGTGCAGTAACTCGTCTGTGCAGTAACTCTTTTGTGCAGTAACTCGTTTGTGCAGTAACTCGTCTGTGCAGTAACTCGTCTGTGCAGTAACTCGTCTGTGCAGTAACTCGTCTGTGCAGTAGTAACTCGTCTGTGCAGTAACTCGTCTGTGCAGTAACTCGTCTGTGCAGTAGTAACTCGTCTGTGCAGTAACTCGTCTGTGCAGTAACTCTGTGCAGTAACTCGTCTGTGCAGTAACTCGTTTGTGCAGTAACTCGTTTGTGCAGTAACTCGTTTGTGCAGTAACTCGTTTGTGCAGTAACTCGTCTGTGCAGTAGTAACTCGTCTGTGCAGTAACTCGTCTGTGCAGTAACTCGTCTGTGCAGTAACTCGTCTGTGCAGTAACTCGTCTGTGCAGTAACTCGTCTGTGCAGTATCTCACCTGTCCAGCAACTCGTCTGTGCAGTAACTCGTCTGTGCAGTAACTCGTCTGTGCAGTATCTCACCTGTCCAGCAACTCGTCTGTGCAGTAACTCGTCTGTGCAGAAACTCGTCTGTGCAGTAACTCGTCTGTGCAGTAACTCGTCTGTGCAGTATCTCACCTGTCCAGCAACTCGTCTGTGCAGTAACTCGTCTGTGCAGTAACTCGTCTGTGCAGCAACTCGTCTGTGCAGTAACTCGTCTGTGCAGTATCTCACCTGTCCAGCAACTCGTCGAATTGTAGGAAAAAGAGGATGAGGAGAAAGTGGAGGTGGAGGATGAAGAAGATGAGTAGGAAGAGGAGGAGGATGATAAGATGAGGAGGAGAGAGGGAGAAGAAGAGGAAAAAGAACAGGAGGAGGAAGTAGAGGAGGAGGAAGAAGAAGAGGAGTTGGAAGGGGAAGAGTCGGTAGAGGAAGAGGAGTAGGAAGAGAAGAATGAGTAGGAGGAAGAAAAGGAGGAAAAGATTAGGAGGAGGAGGAGGAGGAAAAGATGAGGAGGAGGAGGAAAAGATGAGGAGGAGGAAAAGATGAGGAGGTGGAGGAAAAGATGAGGAGGAGGAAAAGATGAGGAGGAGGAAAAGATGAGGAGGAGGAGGAGGAGAAGGAGGATGAAGAAGATGAGTAGGAAAAGGAGGAAAAGATTAGGAAGAGGAGGAGGAGGAAAAGATGAGGAGGAGGAGGAAAAGATGAGGAGGAGGAAAAGATGAGGAGGAGGAAAAGATGAGGGGGAGGAAAAGATGAGGAGGAGGAAAAGATGAGGAGGAGGAAAAGATGAGGAGGAAAAGATGAGGAGGAAGAAGAAGGGGAGGAAAAAGAAGAGGAGGAGTAAGAGAAAGTGGAAGAGGAAAAGGAAGAGGAGTTGGAAGAGGAAGAGGAGTAGGGCGAGAAGATGAGTAGGAAGAGGAGGAGGAGGAAAAGATTAGGAAGAGGAGGAGAAGGAGGACGAAAAAGAGGATGAGGAGGAAGAAGAGGTGGAAGAGGAGAAGGAGGAAGAAGAGGAAGAAAAAGTGGAGGATGAGGAAGAGGAGAATGAGGGAGAAGAGGAGGAAGAAAAGGAGGGTGAAGAAGAGGAGGAAGAGGAGGGGGAGGAGGATGAACAAGAAGAAAAGGAGGCGAAGGAAGAAGATGAGGAGGATGAAGAAGAGGAGGAAGATGAAGCAGAGGAGGATGAAGATGAGGGTGAGGAGGATGAAGATGAGGGTGAGGAGGATGAAGATGAGGGTGAGGAGGATGAAGATGAGGGTGAGGAGGATGAAGAGGAGGAGGAGGTTGAAGAGGAGGAGGAGGAAATGGAGGAGAAGGAAGTAGAGGAGGAAGAAGAAGAAGAGGAGGATGAAGAGGAGGAGGTGGAAGAAGGAGATGAGGAAGAAAAAGATTAGGAGTAAGATCTCTAGAGAAGACCTAAGGAAAACACCAAGTAGTAGACACGTTATAACTTTGCCGGACAGTCCGTGAAAGGAAAGGAAATGCGCATTAAAGGGGGGTAAGAAACGTTTGTCTGGTCAGATTTTTTTCCGCTGGGATAGACAGAAATAACTAAAGAAACTTCCGAATTACATGTAAGCCGCACAAAAAAAAAAAAACATCAGAGGTTAGAGACGCAGTCCCGAAAAAAATGTGTGCCGAAGACGGATACACTCATCGTAAGGTAACAACACAGCGAGATGAATTTCGTTAAAGTTAGAACAACAGAGTTTACGCACAACTTTACAATCTTCGAAAGCGTCCAACCATGTTTGATTATATGACTGAAATAATCTCAATCGCAACATTTTGCAAATTCACTCTATCTCCAGGAACTATCAACAACAGTATCATATTTCAGTACTCCTATATTATATCCAGGAAGAATCAACAACTGTATCATATTTCATTCCTACTATCTCTAGGAACTATCAACAACAGTATCATATTTCATTCCTACTATCTCTAGGAACTATCAACAACAGTATCATATTTCATTCCTACTATCTCTAGGAACTATCAACAACAGTATCATATTTCATTCCTACTATCTCTAGGAACTATCAACAACAGTATCATATTTCAGTACTCCTATATTATATCCAGGAAGAATCAACAACTGTATCATATTTCATTCCTACTATCTCTAGGAAATATCAACAACTGTATCATATTTCATTCCTACTATCTCTAGGAACTATCAACAGCAGTATCATATTTCATTCCTACTATCTCTAGGAACTATCAACAACAGTATCATATTTCATTCCTCCTATCTCCAGGAACTATCAACAACAGTATCATATTTCATTCCTATTATCTCCAGGAACTATCAACAACAGTATCATATTTCATTCCTCCTATCTCTAGGAACTATCAGCAACGGTAACATATTTCATTCCTCCTATCTCCAGGAACTATCAGCAACGGTAAAATATTTCATTTCTCCTATCTCTAGGAACTATCAGCCACGGTAACATATTTCATTCCTCCTATCTCTAGGAACTATCAACAACAGTATCATATTTCATTCCTCCTATCTCTAGGAACTATCAACAACAGTATCATATTTCATTCCTCCTATCTCCAGGAACTCTCAGCAACAGTATTATATTTCATTCCTCCTATCTCTAGGAACTATCAGCAACGGTAACATATTTCATTCCTCCTATCTCCAGGAACTATCAGCAACGGTAAAATATTTCATTTCTCCTTTCTCTAGGAACTATCAGCAACCGTAACATATTTCATTCCTCCTATCTCTAGGATATTGGGCTTGAGGTCAATCATGAAAAGACTAAAGTCATGAAAAGTTTAATTCCAACAAGTGACAAAATATACATGGAAAACAAACCAGTAGAAGAGATCGATCACTTTATCTATCTTGGAAGTCACATTGATCGAGAAGGGGATACGAGCAAAGAAATTAGAATCAGACTGGCTAAAGCAGCAATGTCTTTCAGAAGCCTTGAAAAGTTGTGGAAATCAAAACTCATTAGCACAAACACAAAACTTAGGCTATTCAAATCAAATGTACTATCAACCCTTACGTATGCGTGTGAAAGCTGGAAAACAACAAGAGATATAGAAACAAAGTTGAACGCATTCGAAAATAAATGTCTAAGGAAAATACTTGGTATAGAATGGAACGAATTCAAAACAAACGAGGAAATTAGAGAAATCGCCAATCAACCACTAATATCTTCAGTAATAAAGAAAAGACGATGGTCATACGTTGGACATGTGATGAGAAGAGATAATAATCGAATAGCAAAGCAAGTCCTCATATGGGAAACAACAGGTAAAAGAAAAAAAGAGGAAGACCCAGGGAGACACTGAGAAGAACATTGATGAGAGCGGCAAGAGCAGCAGGAATCGGCTCCCTCAATGAGATAGAACTGCGTGCACAGAACAGAGACAGATGGCGAGATTTGATAAAATATCTTTAAAAGAAGACTGCTGGAACAGAGATTCATATAGGAGAAGGTGTATCTTGGTCTGCGCCCTATGGGCCGGTTACGGCTCGAAAGGCCAATAGATAGATATCTCTAGGAACTATCAACAACAGTATCATATTTCATTCCTACTATCTCTAGGAACTATGAACAACAGTATCATATTTCATTCCTACTATCTCTAGGAACTATCAACAACAGTATCATATTTCATTCCTCCTATATCCAGGAACTCTCAGCAACAGTATTATATTTCATTACTCCTATCTCTAGGAACTAACTCCAACAGTATTATATTTCATTCCTCCTATATCCAGAAACTATCAGCAACAGTACAATATTTCATTCCTCCTATATCAAGGAACTATGAGCAACAGTACAATATTTCATTCCTCCTATATCAAGGAACTATCAGCAACAGTACAATATTTCATTCCTCCTATATCAAGGAACTATCAGCGACAGTACAATATTTCATTTCTTCTATCTCTAGGAACTAACAGCAACAGTATTAAATTTCATTCCTCCTAATTATCCAGAAACTATCAGCAACAGTATCATATTTCATTCCTCCTATATCCAGGAACTATCAACAGCAGTATAATATTTCATTCCTCCTATATCCAGGAACTATCAGCAACAATATCATATTTCATTTCTCCTATATCCAGGAACTATCAGCAACAGTATCATATTTCATTCCTCCTATATCCAGGAACTATCAGCAACAGTATCATATTTCATTTCTCCTATATCCAGGAACAATCAGCAACAGTATCATATTTCATTCCTCCTATATCCAGGAACTATCAGCAACAATATCATATTTCATTCCTCCTATATCCAGGAACTATCAGCAACAGTATCATATTTCATTCCTCCTATGTCCAGGAACTATCAACATCAGTATCATATTTCATTCCTCCTATATCCAGGAACTAACAAAGCCCTCATCAACTCTTCTTCATCTTATCTACAGAAACTAACCTCTCTATTCTCACATTTTTTTTCCTTCCTTCTCCATAAATTAACCAAACTTACATCTTTTCTTAATTCTACTATCTTTCCGTGAAGTAACCACATATTAGCATCATATCTTATTCCACGTCTCCACGACCTTAACCAGAGCTGCATCTTCTCTTATTTCTCCTCGTTCAGAATCACCACTCATGTGTCTCTAATCACATATCCTATCCACACCCATTTGATGATAATAAGAACATAAAACATATATTGTATAAAGACGTGTTTACATTATATATGATCATTTATTTATACACACAGAGAACCATTGGATTGTTGGTTTTACATGACGACCCAACATTGACGTCATTGTCAATCCGTTCTTATTTCAATCTCCTTCTAAATCAAACACAACGGTCTCAGCAAAGTACATTATCTCTTTCTAAATCAAACACAACGGTCTCAGAAAAGTACATTATCTCTTTCTAAATCAAACACAACGGTCTCAGCAAAGTATATTATCTCTTTCTAAATCAAACACAACGGTCTCAGCAAAGTACATTATCTCTTTCTAAATCAAACACAACGGTCTCAGCAAAGTACATTATCTCTTTTCTAAATGAAACACAACTGTCTCAGCAAAGTACATTATCTCTTTCTAAATCAAACACAACGGTCTCAGAAAAGTACATTATCTCTTTCTAAATCAAACACAACGGTCTCAGAAAAGTACATTATCTCTTTCTAAATCAAACACAACGGTCTCAGCAAAGTACATTTTCTCCAGTATAACTTCAATCTCTTTCTAAATCAAACACAACGGTTTCAGCAACAGTACATTGTCTCTTTCTAAATCAAACACAACGGTCTCAGCAAAGTACATTTTCTCCAGTATAACTTCAATCTCTTTCTAAATCAAACAATACGGTTTCAGCAAAGTACATTATCTCCAGTATAACTTCAATCTCTTTCTAAATCAAACACAACGGTTTCAGCAACAGTACATTGTCTCTTTCTAAATCAAACACAACGGTTTCAGCAACAGTACATTGTCTCTTTCTAAATCAAACACAACGGTCTCAGCACAGTACATTATCTCCAGTATAACTTCAATCTCTTTCTAAATAAAACACAACGGTTTCAGCAAAGTACATTATCTCCAGTATAACTTCAATCTCTTTCTAAATCAAACACAACGGTTTCAGCAACAGTACATTGCCTCTTTCTAAATCAAACACAACTGTCTCAGCAAAGTACATTATCTCCAGTATAACTTCAATCTCTTTCTAAATCAAACACAACGGTTTCAGCAAAGTACATTATCTCCATATAACTTCAATCTCTTTCTAAATCAAACACAACGGTTTCAGCAAAGTACATTATCTCCAGTATAACTTCAATCTCTTTCTAAATCAAACACAACGGTTTCAGCAACAGTACATTGTCTCTTTCTAAATCAAACACAACGGTCTCAGCAAAGTACATTATCTCCAGTATAACTCCAATCTCTTTCTAAATCAAACACAACGGTCTCAGCACAGTACATTATCTCCAGTATAACTTCAATCTCTTTCTAAATCAAACACAACGGTCTCAGCACAGTACATTATCTACGTAACAAACGCGAGAGTTCGTTGAAATGCACTCAGAAAATGTGTACATATTATTTCAGTGATAGCACAGAACGTCTGAGAGAAGCTCTTGGAGTAACCAGAAAAGACAGAATCAGAAATGATATTATAAAAGGTAGTGTAGGCTATGAACCAATCCTGAGCTACATACAAAAACTACAAAAAAATTGGATTGTCCATCTAGAAAGAATGCCGTGTGATTTCTTTCCAAACAAAGCATAAATAAAGGAGTAGAGCGAGAGGTAGACCCAGAGTAAGATGGACAGAAAAGATCGAAGGAATGTTACAACAGCAACAATTGACAATGATAGCCGACAAATGTTATTATCCACTAGAATCAGTTCAGAAATTCACGTATCTTGGATCCACAATTGTGCAAACCATTTCTCTTGATGGAGCCGCGATAGCTCAGTGGTTAGTGAACTGGACTACAAAGGACAAGGGGTAGGGTTCGATCCCAACCAACGGCTTCCGGGTTCACCCAGCCGTAAAATGAGTACCGGATTTTTTTATGGGAAAGTAAAGCAGCACGGGCGTAATACCGACCACATTACCCCAAAAATCATGTGCTGAAGGTCTGTAAAATATAGGGTCACTAACACCATATTTCCCTATACGCCACTTGGCGTGACGGGGGTACTTTACTACTTTACTTTTTACTACTTCTCTTGATGTTGAAATAAACTGTCGAATTGGTAAGGCAACTACGACTTTCGACAAACTCACAGAAAGGGCCTGGAACAACACGAAACTAACACTGAAGATTAAACTCTTAATATATCAAACTTGTGTGATGAGCACACTATTATATGGATCTGAAACCTGAACAACATATTCAAATCACGAAAAAAGACTAAATGTCTTCCGCATGCGATGTCTCCGCACAATAATGCACATCAAATGGCAGTACATAATAACCAACTTAACTGTCCTGCGACGTGCTAAGACCCCAACAATCATGTCGATGCTAAGATGTCGAAGACTAAGATGGCTGGGACACGTCCAGAGAATGGAAGAAAAACGCATCCCCAAGCAAATACTATATGGTGAACTAATACACGAGAAAAAGACAAATCGGCAGACCGAACTACGATATAGAGATATCTGTAAATCTTCTCTGAATGACTTGTCCATATGTGAAAATGACTGGAAACATCTGGCAAGTGATCGCACATCATGGAGAGCATGTATAAGGAATGGTATAACATCTTTTGGGGCTGTAATCATCTCTGAATGACTTCTCCATCTGTGAAAATGACTGGAAACATCTGACAAGTGATTGTGCATCACGGAGAGCATGTATAATTAAGGAATGGTATAACATCTTTTGAGACTGTCCTAAGGCAAAACGTACAAGATAAAAGGCTCATGAAAAAGAATAGAAAACCGTGTGGATCAGTGGGCCTGACTTGTTCATTCTGTGGTCTTGTGTGTTTGTCAAACATTGATAGAATTAGCCGCGAGAGAAGCTGTTCGACAAATACAAAACCTAAAAAAAAATATACAATAGCCTCCCCTAGACCGTCCGACAAGACGAAAAGAGCTATATAATAATTGACATTGAGTGAATCCGTTAAAAGGGCGAGAACTAGAAATGTGTATCTCCCTCGATACACGAAAGGGTACAAGAGGAACTGAAGTGAGAGAGAGTGAAAGAGAGAAATATATATATATATATAGAGAGAGAGAGAGAGATGGTACACGTTTTACTTTTCTCTGTTTAGCGCCGGCAAAGGGACACAGTCTGAAATTTAAAGGAAAAATAATCTCTGACAATTCAATTTTATTTCAGTTTGTTCAGTGTCAAAACGGAATCTACGTCAGATTCCGATAAGATTAGATACTCAATGTGAGCTATCTTTCAAATATTGGTCACTGACAACAAAAAATATCATCATCAAGTACCGGGCCTAGTGGCGTAGGTGATCATGTCTCTCCACAACTTTCGATCTCGGCAGCTATTTATCATTTCTGTTGTTGACCTTCTGCCAAGCCATTCTCTTAAGCTGTCTGGTATTTTTTCTCTTTGCTTCCCTCTATCTCTTCGTCCCTCAATTTTTCCAGTTGTTACAATGTATTCCAGTTGTTCTCTTCTCATTACATGGCCAAAAAATGATGATTGTTTCTTCCTAATATTGGAAATTTGCTCTCTTTCTACAAAAAATATAACCCGATTATTTGAAATGAGACTCCAGGTGCGGACACTCTCCAATTCTTAGAGTAAGGATAGGAGAGGGGAGACAATCGGGTATCCAAAAATGCCTTGTTGGTTACGAATTTTTCTTTCCTATTTCTTCTTCATCATGTATGTGGAGAGACATGATCACCTACGCCAGCAGGCCCGGTACTTGATGATGATGATTGCTTCTTCTTCTAGCTCGAAATTATTATGTATATATTTTTTAAATTTTAAATACATATTTGTATGTGTGTTGTATGTTTGTTGCTGCTGAAGGCCTATTGAGCTGAAACGTCGTTCTGGTTTGTATTATCCACTTATTACGTGAAGATTTAACCATACGTTGTTTTCTGTTTTTTCTTCTATATCTATTTTTCTTCTATATCTATTTTTTTCTTCTATATCTATTTTTTGCTTCTATATCTATTGTTTCTTCTATATCTATTTTTTCTTCTATGTCTATGTTTTTCTTCTATATCTATTTTTTCTTCTATACCTATTTTTCTTCTATATCTATGTTTTTCTTTTATATCTATTTTTTCTTCTATATCTATGTTTTTCTTCTATATCTATTTTTTTTTTCTATTTATATTTCTTATTCTGTATCTATTTTTTCTTCTATATCTATGTTTTTCTTCTATATTTACTTTTTTTCTTCTATATCTATTTTTTTCTTCTATATCTATTTTTTCTTCTATATCTATTTTTTTTCTTTTATATATATTTTTTTTCTTCTATTTATATTTCTTCTTCTATATCTATGTTTTTCTTCTATATCTATTTTTTTTCTTCTATATCTATTTTTTGTTTCTATATCTATTTTTTTCTATATTTATTTTTTCTTCTATATCTATGTTTTTCTTCAATATCTATTTTTCTTCTATATCTATTTTTTCTATATCTATTTTTTTCTTCTATATCTATTTTTTCTATATCTATTTTTTTTTTCAGTTCTCTATGTTCAAGTCGAATAGCTTAGGCCAAAATCAGCAAATATCACAGCTCGCTGTGAATTACAACACACCCGCATGTGCGCACATTTAACGCGCTTTAGAGGGCGGGGAATTATATGAACTACTCCACGAATTTATGCAGAAAAGGTAGAAGAAGAAAAGAGGAAGACGAATACTTATATGTTTGAATATGGATTTCTCTCTCATTCATTCTGAGCATTTTCTGGAAGAAATCCGAACACATATACCTTATGTACTCGTATGTTGAAATATAATCTTCGTTACACACGAATATATGCGTACGAACAATTTGTTTTAGATTCCCCGATATTTATCTAACTCGCCATTATATTTGAGACACTGGCTCCCACCAACTTTCATTCTTTCCTAACTTAGAGAGCTACATATCTCACAGAGCTATGATTTCTCTAGTGCTATATAATCCCGTTTGCATTGCATTGTGGGACAGGCAAAGAAGTCAGGAATCATGGGAGATAAGCAGAATCGATCTGCAAGCCGATTTGATTTTGTTTGTATTAGGAATATTCAGGAAGTAATGTTATTTGCTCCTGCATTTCTGCAGATATTTTATCCCGATATTGATTCTTGTATCTTACTCCAAGTATCGCCTTTCACAGACTTTCTCTTGTCCCGTTTTATGATAATCTGTCTTAACCTTTCTCTTGTCCCGTTTCATGATAATCTGTCTTAACCTTTCTCGTGTCTCATTCCAAGAATGTTTTAAAAATGTTCTTTTGTCTGATTCATAGAATGTTTGTTAAGCAACAAAGAATTTCAAGATTGCCTGACAGTTAGTCTTATTTCAATATTGGCTGTAGTTCATATCGTATTTCAGATCTCTTAGTCTTTGCTAATACTATAACTATTGAAAACAGCTTATCCAAGCCTTTCTTCAAGAATGTCATCTCAACTTTCACAATTTCTCCTGGCTATGATTAACAAAACCTGATCCCGTCTTCTGTCGAGACTGTCTGCTATATTTGTTGATATTTTTTATTGAAATTCGCTATTAAATGTTGGACATTATAATGAAAAAAAGCAAAAATAAAGGACTCAGCCTTAATAGCAGAAAGACAGAAGTAATGGTAACAACAAAGAAAAAGGCATCACCTCAGTGCAAAATAAAGACAAGTGGAACAATATTAAAACAGGTAAATGAATTTAAATATTTGGGAACTTTGTTAACCTCAGACGGAAGATGTACAAAAAGGGTGAGATGCAGAATGGCTCAGGCAAAAACAGCTTTCCAAAAAATGAGGAAGATACTATGCAATCAATTTTTGACAATATAAACAAGAAAAAGAGTTCTTAAATGTTATGAAGAGCCAGTCTTAACATATGGATGTGAATCATGAACAATGGGACAACAGACAAGAAAATCACTGGAGTCTGTATACATGTGGTTTCTACAGAAGAATGTTGAGAATACCATGGACAGCTAAGAAGAGTAATGAAAACGTTCAGAAAGAGGCCAAAGCAAAAAGAGAGCTAATTTCCAATATTAGGAAGAGACAATCATCATTTTTTTGGCCATGTAATGAGAAGAGAACAACTGGAATATATTGTAGCAACTGGGAAAATCTAATCTGGAAAATTGTTACAGAACAGAAAATCAAAGCGTTTCAAATGTGGATTTATAAAAGAATATAAGGAATTGGATGGGAAAAAAAAGAAAACACACGATTAAGTCTTAAAACAACAACAAATGAAAAGAGAACTACAAAATACAATTTAAAAAAAAAATTTTTGAGCCATGTTAAAAGCAGCCTACTAAAAGTTATCTAGGAAGGGAAAATACAAGGTAAAAGAGGCTGAGGCAGACCAAGACTAACATGGACGAATAACATCAAAAGATGGACAAGTCAGCCTAAGACAACCTGCACGATCAAATCAAGAGATAGAGTGTAATGTCGCTCCATGGTAGCCAACCTTCGAGGCGGAGAGGGCCCTCACTGATGATGATGATGATCTATCAAAAAAACTTTCTAATATTTGTATTGAAATTATTTATTTAAAAAAAAAACTTTCTATATTTTTCAATCGAGATTAACAAAAAATCTTTTGATTAATTTTAGTGAGATTATCAGCAAATCTTTCTCATAATCTTGCCAAGAGTATCTGCTATCTATCTGTCAGTCCATCTGTCTGTCTGTCTGTCTGTCAGTCCATCTGTCTGTCTGTCTGTCTGTCTATCTGTCAGTCCATCTGTCTGTCTGTCTGTCTGTCTGTCTGTCTGTCTATCTGTCAGTCCATCTGTCAGTCCATCTGTCTGTCTGTCTGTCTGTCTATCTGTCAGTCCATCTGTCTGTCTGTCTGTCTGTCTGTCTGTCTATCTGTCAGTCCATCTGTCTGTCTGTCTGTCTGTCTGTCTGTCTATCTGTCAGTCCATCTGTCTGTCTGTCTGTCTGTCTGTCTATCTGTCTGTCAGTCCATCTGTCTGTCAGTCCATCTGTCTGTCTGTCTGTCTGTCTGTCAGTCCATCTGTCTGTCTGTCTGTCTGTCTGTCTGTCTCCATGATGTCTAAATACTTTTTTTACTCCATCAGGTTGAAAGAAAGTAATGATAGGTGGCAGAAACCGTTGAGGCTCTGTCTGAAAAGTGTTCCTTGTTGCAGTTTCCTCGTATTCCAAGTCCGGCTTGCTATTAGAGCTACTGAGTTTAGTGCTCTGTGCACACAGTGAGCTGTGTTTTTCATCCGGATCGTGTTTCGATATTCCGGTTGCTTACCATGAATGATGATATCTTTTGACGAACGACAGTTCAGCTGCGTTCACTTTCGGTGCGGCTTGATCTTATGTTTTTTGGCGTGTGCTGTTGCTGCTATGATAGGAACTGCCGCTGCTTTTCTTTGTTTGTAATCCATAAATGGGATGTGATGTTAATTTGGATAATTCCACAGACACGGACGGTTGACCAATTAGGGATTTTCATTCGTATCCAGTGATACAAGGGCCGTCGATTAATTACGACCACCACTACAGGTTGAAAGATTGTTATTTAGATTCCATCAGATTGATAAACTGTCATTTAGACACTGTCAGGTTGAAAGACTGTCATTTAGACTCTATCAGATTGAAAGACTGTTATTTAGACACTGTCAGGTTTAAAGACTGTCATTTAGACACTGTCAGGTTGAAAGACTGTCATTTAGACTCTATCAGATTGAAAGACTGTCATTTAGACACTGTTAGGTTGAAAGACTGTCATTTAGTCTCTACCAGATTGAAAGACTGTCATTTAGACTCTATCAGATCGAAAGACTGTTATTTAGACTATATCAGATTGAAATACTGTTATTTAGACACTGTCAGGTTGAAAGACTGTCATTTAGACTCTATCAGATTGAAAGACTGTTATTTAGACACTGTCAGGTTGAAAGACTGTCATTTAGACTCTATCATATTGAAAGACTGTTATTTAGACACTGTCAGGTTGAAAGACTGTCATTTAGACTCTATCAGATTGAAAGACTGTTATTTAGACACTGTCAGGTTGAAAGACTGTCATTTAGACTCTATCATATTGAAAGACTGTTATTTAGACTCAGATTGAAAGACTGTCATTTAGACTATCAGGTTGAAAGACTGCCATTTAGACTCTAGCAAGTTGAAAGACTGTTATTTAATCTCATAAGGGCTGGGTTTTTTTCTACTCTAAAGTATGTCTACGCCTCACAAGGGCTTCTGTTGGGTATGCTATTGTAGCCGATTTTTAAAGTTTTGAGTTCTCATCGCTGCCAGTTGATCTTTAGTTTTTACATATATCAACTTTTTCTAGTTCCTTTTCATTTAGTTGTATTTTTTTGTTGTTGCGAAAATACCCCTAAGATTATTTATTGCTCATCATTTATGTTTTATTATATACACTTGCATACCGAAAAATGAAACTTGTCTAGCTCTGCGCGAATTGAAATCGTTTTTGCATATTATTTAGATAAATCATTATATGAAATTGTGAACATTTTCCAACAAATGTCTCTTTTCCACGGGTTCATATAACGCTCGCATTTTTTTCTTTTTGTGCTCATTCACCTTCCAAACTGAAATATGACTTCATCATCGCAATGTCGAAGACCGGGGCCAAGTTTTATGATAACGGTCAGTCTACTTAGATTACTGACTCCAAAACCTGTTTTCATCCATTATTCCCTTAGCTGCATTGACTCATTTTCCTCGCCTCCTTATTTGCATAAACTCGTTTCCTTCGTCTCCATTTTGAAGGGAAAAAAAATCTCATTATCGACATACCTTTTATTGTTTAAGCTCTGCTTATCTCTCCGTGGGTCCACATAATTTTGCACTCGTGGTCCCCTCGGTTACAAAATAAGAACAGTACACATCATCATCGTGTGCCATGCCGGCTGGCGTAAGTGGGTGGTAATGTCACTACCCTAATTTTCTGTCCTGACAGTTTTTAATCATTTCTGTTGTTGAATTACTACTAAATCATTCATCTAAGCTGTCGTGTATTATTTCTTCCTATTTCTCTTTTTTTTTTTTTGCCATAATTTTTTTTTCCTGTTGTCATAGTATAATAGTGAAGACAAATAATAATAAATGAAGATTGTAACGCAAGGAAACTTCTGAGGCGAGAGATCGACGACTAATTTCAGGAAGAAGATAAGTTTACAACACTGGAGCAAACAAATGCACAAATAATCAACATCTGAAAATGAAAAAAGAACAATAGACAGCCCGAAGCCAGATCAAACCTGTACTCCTGGTCACAGCGTCTTACCACAAGTGACCTGCGTGTTAAAACACCGCCAGTTAAACAACCTAAATAATTGCAATTACATGCGATGTTTTTCATGCTTGTACCATTGCATACTCTAGTTATTCCCTTCTAATTTCATGGGGAATAAATGATGAATTTTTCTTTCTGATTTTGGAAATTAGCTCCACTTTTTGCTTTGGCCTTTTTTTAAAGAACATCTTCATTACCCTTTTCAGCTGTCCAATGTAATTTATTTTTAATTTTTTTAATACGACTATATCAGCTTGGTATAGCATGGAACGAATTCAAAACAAACGAAGAAATTAGACAAATCGCCAATCAACCACTAATATCTTCAGTAATAAAGAAAGGACGATGGTCATATGTTGGACATGTGATGAGAAGAAATAATAACCGAACAGCAAAGCAAGCCCTCATGTGGGAAACAACAGGTAAGAGGAAAAGAGGCCGACCCAGAGAGACACTGAGATGAACATTGATGAGAGAGGCAAAAGCAGCAGGAATCAGCTCCCTCAATGAGATAGACTTGTTTGCACAGAACAGAGACACATGGCGAGATTTGATAAAAGATCTTTACAAGAATTGAAAACTCGTAGAATTAAAATGTAGATAAGTGAAAGAGTATCTGGGTCTATGCCCAATGTGCCGGCTACAGCTCGAAAGGTAAATAGATAGATAGATATCAGCTACAATTATATATATATATATATTCTATATTTATCTACCGACAGTTCCCAGCAAAGGTATATAGAATGTTTCATATATATTTATATACATGCAAACATCCATTGACTTACGTTAGTTAGTGTTACGATTATTCAAATTTACAATGGGGGGAGGGGGTGTGTAGGGGAGGTTCGACCCAGCCTCTGGTAGAAGTGGGTACCAGGGTATTACTCTGGGCAGGTGAGGAATGCCACCTCGCATCGTGAGTTTCGATGCTTGAAGCGATACTATCCGGAAGTCTCCGAACACTTCTGGATAGGCCGCCGAGCACATATGGGTGAAAACTCGCGTGCTATGACGTCGATTCAAGTGTCGTACTTTTTCTTTACCTATTGTTCGTACATCCTCGTTGATCTAGTGCGACCACCGGACCATCATAGCCGACTTTGAGAGCTCATGACATAGACCTTCTACTTCAAAATTGATTTTTTTTCTTATTCAGCTAATATTGATTTACTCTTATTCAACCTGCCATCAAATCTCATCTTGTGCTAAGAGTTATCAAGCAATTAAAACAACTGTTATTGAGTTATTTGCGGGTCATCATCATTGCACTCCGAACATGTACATAGGTGCTCAGATCCCCTCCTCAGCAAGTCCCGCAGTGTCCAATGACTGACGACTCCAGTTCTGTGTTGGATGATAAGTCAACTTACACACCCACTAAGTTTCTCATTTCTGGCTGTGCCCATCTTAACTCCCATCTCTTTCATCCGAAGGAGTGACGTGGATTTGTGGTGGTCGAAGTCCTGTGCTCTAATTAAAACAATACTACTCGTGGTCGCTAACTGGACTCTATGGTTCCTAACTCAGGGCGACCATTACAAATTAATGTGATAGCGTCTACCGAATGTGTTATGTCTTTTGTGTATCCTGATTTGACAAACTGGCAATCGGTGCACTAAGAGCGGCTAGAAGCCACCGGTGTACTAACATGAAAGAGGTGATATCTTGCAATTTGTAACATAATCGAGAGAGATGTTTGTTAGAGAGAGAGAGAGAGAGAGAGAGAGAGAGAGAGAGAGAGAGAGAGAGAGATTAAATAGAAGGAATTATGTCCAAGAAGAAATGCGACAATTTCCTGCACAAATCAGCGTAGACTGATAATGCTTTTCTGTTTGAAATTTGTTTCACTTGTTCTGCATTACTAGCAGTGTTTTTTTTTAGATATGTGCAGTTTGCTTCTTCTTCTACTTCCTCTTCCTCTTCTTCTTTATCTTCCTCTTCTATTTTGTCTGCTTCTTCTTTCTTCTTATTTTTTTTATCTTATTCCTTATTTTTCTTCTGTATCTTCATTTTCGTTAACTTCTTCTTTTTCTCCTTTCTTTTTCTTCTTCTTCAGCTTCTGTCCCTTTCCCTTTTACTTATTCTTCCTCTCATTTTCTTCTTCTTCCGCGTCCACCCGACGACTACACTTCTTCTACTTCCGCTTTTAGAAATCGTTGTCGTCACTAGGTGGCTTCTTGCTTTGGATATCAACGGCAGAATAACGACCTAGTAGTAGCCCTCTACATTATTGCTAGAGGTGAACTTAAATCTTATATATATGTTGCTACTGTGATTTTTTAATGGGGAAAAGGTGCCATTACTCGCCGTGAGGTTTTTACTTGACTCATCATGAGCAGCTTCCACACTTTAAACATATCTTCTGATAGGGAATATGGTGTTAGCGACCATAAATTTTACAGACCCTCGGCACATGATTTTTGGGGAAATGTGGTCGGTATTACGCCCGTGCCGCTTTATTTTCCCAGGAAAAAATCCAGTACCCATTAAAGGCAGGGTGAACAGAAACCGACGGTTGGGATCGAACCCTACTTCATGTCCTTTGTAGTCCAGTTCACCAACCACTGAGATATCGCGGCTCCCAGGTAAATCCATAGGTGCTCCGATAATCCATAGGTGCTCCGATAATCCATAGGTGCTCCGATAATCCATAGGTGCTCCGATAATCCATAGGTGCTCCGATAATCCATAGGTGCTCCGATAATCCCCTCGAGAAAATCGAGACGAATACTGGCCCCCGTGCACGAGCTCCGTCTATGTTCCGAAGGGCTGGAAGGCTTTTACTTATAATTTTGCCAGCGGCTACATTTATGGCCTACTCCTTTCGATTTTAACTGCCAAGGGTTGTCTAACGTGCGCGAGTGCACACATGACCCCTTCCTCTTAGCCGTTATGCGAGAGACCCAGATCTCCCAAGGTGACCCACATCAGATCTTACTGTTAATCACAGAATTTACCGCTCAGATATCCGTAACGCCACTAAGAAACCAGGCACCGCTTTTCAATATTTTGTGTAAAATCATTACCGCTGGTTTCAAACCCTTTTCTTTCCTGTCCAGATGCCTTTGTACCTCAAGACTACTACCCAGTTTCCTACTGTGTCTAGTACTTAAACGACGTGAATATTAACAAACTGTTAAATAAATTACTTTAAAATTCATGTTTGTATTTTTGTGAAATAAACAAATAGGACAAATCTGAAACAAGCGCAACGTTTCAAATACTTGGGCACAATAATAACATTAGATGGATGAAGCACAACAGAAATGAAAAGTAGAATAGCTCAGACCAAAATAGTATTTCAGAAAATAAAAACGTCTTATGCAACAAATCTATATCAATCGAAGTGAGAAAGAGAGTTCATCGGTGCTATATAAAGCCGATTCTGACCTATGGAAGCGAATCATGGACAGTAGACAAACAAATGAAAAGACGATTAGACGCCACAAAGTTTTGGATTTCTCCGAAAATTATTGAAACTTCCCTGGACAGCTAAAAAGACCAATGAGGGAATTCTTAAAGAGGCCAACACAAAAAAGGAGCTCCTAAAAAACATCAGAAAGAAACAATCAACATTTTTTGGGCACATCATGAGAAGAGGAATGTTGAAATACTTGGTTACAAGTTACAAAATACAGGGAAATAGAGATCGCGGACGACAAAACGAGAAAATACTAGACAGCTTGGTGTCATGGCATGGGAAACAGTCACAAACAGAACTGATGCGATGCACGGTGGATAGAAGATTATGGAAGGACAGGATCGCCTACGCCAACCGGTATGACACATGATGATGATGATTCTTGTGATTAGAGACACGCAATGTCCATAAGTCCCGTTATTTAGCGACGAGGCGTTTTACCCTGAGGTATGGTTTCAAATCAACATCAAAACAAATAACACTAGGGCAAAAACTAAGAATAGCAAGTGGTTATGTTTTCTCAACATTCCTATGTGGTGCAGAACCATGGACATTAAAAGACAAGAAAACAGAACAGAGAATTGAAACCTTTGAAATGTGGATATATAGAAAAATAGGTAGAATTGGATGGAAGGAAAAGAAAACAAACGATGAAGTTTTAAGGCAACTAAAAATGAAAAGAGAACTACTAAATACAATAAAGACAAGACAAATGCAATTTTTGGGGCACGTTAAAAGGCACAACAGCCTACTAAAAGTAATAGTGGAAGGGAAAATACAAGGTAAAAGAGGCAGAGGCAGACTAAGACTAACATGGACGAGTAACATCAAAAGATGGACAAACCAACCTATAACAATCTGCACCATCAAAGCAAGAGACAGAGCAGAATGGCGCTCCATGTTAGCCAACCTTCGTTGCGAAGATGGCACTGGATGATGATGATGGTTTCAAAATCCTTATTCATTCTTCATGTTATTCTATGTCCTCTTTAATATTATGTGTCCTTTATTCTTTTCTTGCGTTGAAATTAACTGACTTATCAGCAACATTCTGTAGAGGAAGTTAAATAAACACAATTGACACGTCAAAAGATAAAGCTGGCTGGAAAGAACAATAATAGATGGTGTGGTCTAACATTAATCCTTCTTTTTCCCTACCTCATTTGCCTTATGGCGTTCAGGGGGATGTAATTTGCTGCATTTTGCTTTTGTTTGTTTCTACTGCTGTTATATTTCCTAGTGTTTCTAATATTCCATCAATCTACCTGTTTTGTAGTCGGCCCTTGGGTCTGGTGATCTCGCAACGTTTATTGAAGGCTCGAGTTATGTTTTGATTTTTATGCGTTATTACGTGGCCCAACCTTTTATCTGTTGTTTCTTTATATATTCTATGGCGGGGGCTATTCCTAGCTTTTTTCTCAGTTCTTAATTTCTGATCTTGTCTCTCAGGCTGTATTCTGGCATTCGTCTAATACATTTAATTTCAGTAGAGGTTATTTTTCGAAATGTTCTTGCTTCTAGGGTCCAGGACTGATATTGGTAACACGACGCTGAAATGAAGATTGTGTTGTAAAGTGCCCGTCTTACTTCTAAAGTTATTTCCTTGTTGGACAATAGTGATGATAACTGTACAATTATTTGACAAGTTTTGTTGCATTTTTAATATATTTCTGCTGTTTGTGAATTGACGTTTATCACTAAACTTGCTAGGTATTTAAATTACTCTACTTGTTTCAGTTTAATTACATTGACGACATTAAAAGCAATAATTTATGTTGATAATTTCGCCCCATTTCTTAAACTTTGATTATTTCATTGCGTTGGGGCCGAAATCGCCGGAAGTTCACAATGTTCAATAGCCGTACGATAACTTTCTTGATAAAACGAAAACCTCGTAGCACAAAGCACGATCACTTTAGCACCGACGAGGATTCCCTCAGCCCAAAACACCAAAGTATTTTCTTGTTTCTTTTTTTTTTTTAAATTGGTTTAGTTTTCTTTTACCGAAACATCATCTTCATTGAACGACGAGCAACTGTGTACCCTGTGTTCTCTTACCAGCACGTTCCGCGGTGTGCAGGACGCTAGCAAAACACTGAAGATGGCTTTATACGAATGCACGAACTCTGTTGTACCGGCGTAGACCTTGACCCTATCCCTCCCAATCACCAGTTGCGACATGAGCGACACGTGACAGTGTGGGTTAGCTGTCTCTTACGACATGAGCGGCAGGTGACAGTGTGGGTTAGCCGGCTCTTACGACATGACCGGCAGGTGACAGTGTGGGTTAGCTGTCTCTTACGACATGACCGGCAGGTGACAGTGTGGGTTAGCCGGCTCTTACGACATGACCGGCAGGTGACAGTGTGGGTTAGCCGGCTCTTACGACATGACCGGCAGGTGACAGTGTGGGTTAGCCGGCTCTTACGACATGACCGGCAGGTGACAGTGTGGGTTAGCCGTCTCTTACGACATGAGCGGCAGGTGACAGTGTGGGTTAGCCGTCTCTTACGACATGAGCGGCAGGTGACAGTGTGGGTTAGCCGTCTCTTACGACATGACCGGCAGGTGACAGTGTGGGTTAGCCGTCTCTTACGACATGAGCAGTAGGTGACAATGGCTCTGTTCTTTCTCCTCTTGCGGTGGACAGCACAGGTAGCAAGACCTGAAAGAGGGGGGGGGGGGGAGAGAGAGAAAGAGGGAGGGGGAGAGAAAAGGAGGATTTGTGAATTAGTAATGTTTAAAGAAACATTTTTTGTATGTGTATGTTTCCGGGCAATGGCATACATCCTCCTCATTTCTAGTTTCAACTTGAATGCATGATCACCCTTTTATCTGGAGTCTCCGATAAGGTTATGTACTCAGTCTTGTCTATCATGAAATCACATTTCTCCAGAATTACTAAAGCTAGATATGGAGAAAATTGATGGTTTCTGTCAGTGGTGTCCAAACAAAGGTTATGGGAACCAGAAGTAGATTATTATTATTATTATTATTATTATTATTATTATTAATTATTATTTGTTTTCTGTAATTATTATTATTTACATTTACTTATTTATTTATTATTGTCGTTTATCATTATTATTTGTTATTATTATTTATTATTATTTATTATTATTTCTTGTTACTTGTTGTTATTACTGTTATCTGTTATTTTTATTGTTAATTATTGTATTGTTATTATCTCTCTCTCTCTCTCTCTCTCTCTCTCTCTCTCTCTCTCTGCGATCAAGACTCAATCAGAGTAGGATTCCAAACTCTCTCATGAAGTCATCTGTCTGTTTAAGTGATTTGATTGCCCCATATAGTTTCTCTTCCAGGGAGGTGGGCGTGGACCACATTGTCCTTCTCAGGTCTATGTACTGGGGGCAATCCTGTAGAACATTTTTTGTTGTCATGTTGTCCAATGTACAGTGGCATAGGCTGGTTGTACCCATTTTAAATTTGGTGAACATGTGGTTTCTCATTCTATTGTAGACAGTGCTTAGGCGAAGTATGATGACTTCATCCCTCCTTGATTGTTGATGGTATCCGTCCCTCTCGTTATGCTTTGGGTGTTCTCGTTTCCATTTTTCATGGTACTGACCTTTGAGGATGGATTTGGCTTCATCATAACTGAGCGGATGGTTCTCTTGTGGTAATCTCCCTCCCTCTTTAGCTAATTTGTCTGCTCGTTCGTTTCCGTGTATATTACAGTGTGATGGTATCCCCTGAATGGCTACTCTTTGGAAGTTATTGCATAGTTGGTCCAAGGTTGTTCTCAAGTGATCTAGTTCATTGTTCTTGTGGATTTTCATAGCTGTTAGTACTGACCGTGCATCAGTCAGAATCACCAATTTATTGTGCATGTTATTTTTGTGTTGAGTAGCCAGTGTTGCAGCATCTCTGAGGGCCTCAGTTTCTGCTTTAAAGTTGTTTGAGAATTTCCCAGTAGCTATTGACTTGGTGATCTCGTCCTGGTTATTCAGCGTCAAGAACACACCTCCACCTCCATTTCTGGTGGAATTTGTAGCAGAGCCATCTGTGTTTATGTGGGACCAAGAGTCCTGTGGGTAGGTATCGTGTATGTGTTTTTCTGCTACGTATTTTCTTTCTGTGCCTGATTGTGTGCTTTTTTTCATGATTCCTGTTATATTTTCTTTAAGTTCTGGTATTTTATGTTTCCCATGAGGAGACATATCAGATGGGCCCAAGGGTTTCGGTATTGTTTGGGAAAGTACTGGGTTCTCCAGTAGTTAGTTCATTGGCAATTGCAGTATCATTAATATTATTAATTATTATTATTATTAGTATTATTACTATTTATTGTTTAAGCCAAGTGGCGTATAGAGAATATGGTGTTAGTGACCTTAAATTTTACAGACATTCGGCACATAATTGTTGGGGTAATATGGTCGGTATTACGCCCGTTTCGCTTTACTTTCCTTGAAAAAAAATCCGTATTGTTTGTTATTATTATTATTTATTATTATTTTTAATTATTATTATTTTTATTTATTATTTTGTATTATCATTTATAATTATCATTTATTATTTTGTATTATCATTTATAATTATCATTCATTATTATTTGTGATTATTATCGTTATTTATTATTTTTCTATAGTGATTTTCTTCAGCATTAAGTTAGAATTCGACGAAATTAAGTCGTTTACGAT